>CM031243.1:482311513-482385287 GCA_018340775.1 Taxus wallichiana var. yunnanensis
TTACGTATTGCTAAACACCTGCTTAAATGATATCAATAATCCAAATAAGTAAACATGATTCACTATTCCTTTCAGTAATCCAAAATGACTACGCATTATGTAACTCTCTATCACCAAGTTACGTATCGGGGCCTCTAAACACTTCTCAAATATTTCATCGAATATTAAGAATCAAGGGACGAATGTATACAAACAACTATCAATCCAAAATCACAACATCATAGATCGTTTATCTATCCAAAAAGGAAAATATCATAACAGCCTATAATTCCACCAATATGTTACACAACATAATTCCCAATAGCGTACGCAAATATCAAACAAATATTAAAATAAAAAAGAAGAGAAAGAATTCTAAATCATTCATACTTCCTTTCACATAAGTTCTACATCAGATCTGCTCTACATATACAGAAAAACATTCACCCAAGGTATGTATATGAACAAGTCCGACATGCCACCAGATATGATCTGTCGCTTTAAATCAAGAAATAAAACACAACAAAACTCCTGCACAGCAGCTAACACATCAACAATCCCATATATCAACCTTAAGCCCAACATCGGTTCCTTTTTATACACATGTGATGGCTTTTCAACACAAGTTGAAATCAAGGAACTTTTAGCATAAAGTCAGAACAATGACTTCACGCATTAAGCAATTTGAGGTTTCCTAAAGACTACGCAAGATTTCGACTCACACAGTAATACCGAAACATGCTCACCTCACTGGACAGGAGTAAAACCGGAAAGGAATACAACCAATCTATTTCACTGTAAGATGCGTGAAGTCTAAAGTATGGTATTCGCGACTCACCTCAACAGAGCTTAAGACGAAATAATTATCCATACTCAAGGAATTCAAAAAATGACAAACGTAAAGTTGTCCAAGTATTAGGTTCAATAAGAGATTTAAATACAAGTTACTATCCAAGAATTCAAATGATTCCAACAGGTGGTAATAAGTCAAACAATCAGATACATTACATGGGTTATTATCCATGACCTAAATCATAAAGCCGATATACAAGATGTCAAACTATTCACATAAATCCATCAAGGCCAAATAAACATCACGAGTTCAATCTCAAGCTTATACAGAAGCCAAAAGAAACAAGATACCCTCCACGGTGGTCAAACAATGAGAATAAACCCAATAAATTCTAATTGAAACATTCACCTTTTGGCCCATCCGGGTCAAGAATTCAACTGAGTCCTAACAACAGTAACCAAAATAATGTAAGATGATAAATCCATCCGTGCCAACAATGGCAACATTATAATCAGGCAAAAACGAACCAGAATACTGAAATTCCAAAACAAGGAATCCAACGGTGTACTTCTTACCAACATTTCGTGACAAGATGGCACAGAAAGAAACGAGAATTTCATCCAAAGAGTCTAAACCACAAATTCTTACAACACAATAAGTAAAATAACAAAGGTCGTCTACCCGTTACTCTTCGAGTACAAAATCGAATTACCAGTATCCAAATAGATATTCAAACGAAGTTCAACAGTGGTCCACAATATGAATCATTCAATGGACTCAACAGAGTCGTCCGAATAAAATACATATATCCATACTGTACACTGTCAACGTGTTAGATCCCGTTACCAAAATAACAAGGAAAAACAACTACCACCGAGTCGAAAGGAAAACTGTAACACAATAGTTACCTGTTCCTAAACAATTTTAAAAGACAGAACGAAACCAAAAAGTATCATTAGCCACTGTCATTAAAACCCATGACAGAGCTTACAATGATTTCATAATACTGAACAAACAAACAGTTCCATCAATATTTCTTCCGACTGTTTCCAAAACAAGAATCAACGACCAAAAATCGACAGACAATCAATGGCCTATACCATCACAGAACGATTCATGGGCTCACGCCGAAATGTGCCGAGCAATCTTTACATTTCACATGTTTTACATAATTAAGCTTGTAATGCAAACACAAGTAATTAATGCCAAGCTTCAAATTTAATAAACACCATCAAAGGATAAATGAAAATTTAACCGAGGTAAGAGATACAAAACTCAAAATCAAACAAGACCTTCATAAAATCATCTATTTTCTCAAAACATTTGAACAGAGTTGTTCTAATGAAATCACTTGAAAGACAAGAAGATTTTTAAAGGTTAGGCCTAACATGCCCGGATTTTTGCTCAAATTTCCAAGCAGCACCACCTGAAGAGCTCTCGTGACTTTCTTTTCCTTTTCCAAGTTAGAGCGACCAACAAAATTTTGCTATCTCCATCACATATATATCCTCCTCGACAGAGAAAAGAGCTAGATAAGTTCATACTGCTGCCATGCAACACTGAGAAGATCAGTGCGAAGATCCAAAGGAATGTGCAGAGAGAAACCCAGAAAATCGCGATGACAAGCCAAACAAACCAACAAACTTCCTGCTTGCATGCCTTCTCGCGAGTTCCGAGCTCGACTACCGAGAATATCAATGCAATTAAACCAACTTTCCCGCTAAAACTCCACTTCCACCGACCGCCGTAACTGGCAAGGATAGTCAAACAAAATCCCAAGTTCATTTCCGCTTTGGTGAACCTGCCACGTGCAACATGATTAGCGTGGGCCCCAAAACCTCCACCAAGACTGCCCTCATCCTTATCCCACGCATTTAATAACATAGAAAATGCCGCCATGGTTCGCACCCTCCATAGGCCCCTTTATACTCTTGCTCAAAGTTAGGTTAGTATCTTAGGTTAGAATTTAGGATAATACTCAATCTAACCATATTACACATAGATACTAACTTAGGACATTAACACATAGCCTAGGTCTAGGTTAGATTAACACTAATCTAACCCCTAGGTTAGGTTTAGTCTTAGGTTACTAATCATTTAATAATTCCAGCTAGGTCTACATTCTCGTACACTCGTAAAAGACCTACCTCTTACCTTCGAATGTGGTTAGCCTCGCTCGCACGCGTAATCATATGTAAACGCATCTATTATTACGGGTCCACGATCGAGACCTTCCAGATATTCTTCGATATCGGGAACCAATCCATTTCACTTGATCACCGAAGTCATACTCCCGACTAGCTTATTCAATGTCGTTAAACCTTGCAACCTGCGTTCAAGGTCCGTGATTTTAAATCATCAGCGAACAAACTTAAAGCATTACTGGATCAATTCCACTGATCCAAGACTAGATCTTATAGATGGATAACTCTATAATTTATTCCAAGATCAGATTAAACTCAGATACAAAATGAAATAGATAAAAGAGTCTAATCATATTCTGACTCAGTCAAAGATCTGCAAAGAAATACAGTACATATCAAGCATGATTTCTCAATCGAGGAACACATCCTTTTACAAGAAATCACATATCAACACTTGTATGCTCAGGAGAAAGTAACAACAGTTCAGGGTGTTACATGCTTCCCTCCTAAAAAGATTCATCGTCCCGATGAATTACATATTAAATTATCCTTCAGGTCAATCAATTTATTAGTACACAAACAATGTGACTACTTCCATATTAAATAGTTCCAAAAATCAATGTCACAACACATTTTATTCAACCTGAATAAAGTCTGCCTTCATCTGGCTTTCATAAATACTTAAAAACAATCAGTTCATAAAAGTATGTTTTGTCAACAGATTTCATTCTGTTGAAAAAGAGAAGGAAAAGCAATTTTCATCTCTTCCAGATTTTCCCAAGTTGCACTTTCTTCGCTAAACTGGTCCCACTGGACCTTACATTGCTGTATATCACGATTTCTTAAATGCAATGGCGAAGTTCCGAGCAAAGACTCGTGTGGGTTTAACCACGATTATTCCTGGGTCTTGGACCTGCAAGGAATTCCAATTTAAAACATGTGACAGATCTGAAACGTATTTCTTAAGCAAAGAAATATGGAAAACATCATGCATGCGAGATAAAGCAGGTGGCAAAGCTAAACGATAAGCTACAGGATTGATTATTTCGACAATTTCAAAAGGTCCCACAAATCGAGGTGACAACTTGGCAGCCTTGCCAAAAGTTATAGAACTCTTTCTGGGTTTAACACAAAGAAAAACCTTATCACCAAGCTCAAACTTTCTATCAACCCGCTTAAGGTCAGCATAGCTCTTCTGCCTATCCGCTGCTTCCTTTAATCTTTCACGAATCAGCTTAACTTGCTGTTCCATTTCTGTGAGAATCTCTGGTCCAATTACCACTCTATCCTCAACACTGTCCCAACTAACAGGGGTTCTGCACTTTCTTCCGTAAAGTGCTTCAAATGGTGCCATCTTAAGAGATGAATGATAAGTGTTGTTGTATGCGAACTCAACTAATGGAAGATACTCTTCCCATTTATACTGTTGATCCATGCAATACATTCGCAACATGTCCTCCAACACTTGATTTACTCTCTCGGTTATTCATCCGCTTCTGGATGATATGCGTAACTGAAGTTTAGTTTTGTTCCAAGAGCTCATTAAGCGTTTGCCCAAAACCGATGTCATTCTAGGATCCCCGCCGATATAATCAGTTCTGCACACCATGTAATCTGAAAATTTCGTGCACGAATCTTTTTGGCTAGATCGGTGAATCATCCTTTAGATTTCCAGCGATGAAATGAGCTACCTTTGTCAGTTTATCTACAACTACCAGTGATAACATCATGTTTATTCCTGGACATAGGTAGTCCTTGACAAAATCCATGGTTATTACTTGCCATTTGTATTGCGGTATGCTATGAGGATATATCCAGCCAAAGCAGGTGCATATGTTCGCCTTCACCGCTGACATTCCGCATAATGAGTCACAAAATTAATCACATCCTTTTTCATACCTTTCCAGAAGTATTGCTGTTTCAAATCAGCAAGCATTTTTGTGATACCTGGGTGTCCAGAGAAAGGTGAATTGTGAAATTCAACTAACAACTTCTTTCTCAAATCGCTCAAGATAGTACATATACCCTGCTTTCATAACGCAAGATTCCTTCATTATCAAAATGAAAACCTTTATACCTTATATCCTTAGGTTCGCAAGCCAAGCGCCTTTTACTTGCCAAAGTATGCATCCGATTCTCAAGCACTTTTTACCTCGTCTTTAAACCGAGTTCTTAATGTTATAAGAGCAGTAAATGTGCCTCCTACGACTTAGAGCATCAGCTACTCTATTCTCCTTCCTTTGATATAGCTAATATCAAAGTCATATTGTGATAAAAATTCTAACCACCTTCTTTGTCTGGCATTGATTGGGCTGAGTAAAATATATTTCACCTAAGTGATCGATTTTCAACTCAAAAGGTTTCCCAAGTAAGTAGTGTCTCCGTGACTTGAAGTGCATGAACAATGGCAAAGCAAGTTCCAAATCATGAGGGGCATAATTCAGCTCATGTATCTTAAGTTTTCTACTTTCATATGCTATGACTTGATCATTTTGTAGCAAAACACCTCCAAGGCCTTCCCTAAGCATCCACATCCAATAAGAAATTCCCATTAGGTCCTGGGTACATGCCTAAAATAGGTGCAGAAGTCAACTGGTCCTTCAGACTTTTGAAAGCCGCTTCGCACTTATCATTCCATATGAATTTCTTATCCTTCTTTTGTAAAGAAGTTATTGGTGCAGCTATTTTAGAAAAATCCTTTACAAATTTTCTATAAGAGTAACCTGTAAGACCCATGAAGCTTCTTACTTCATGTACATTCTTTGGCGCAGGCCATTCAGTTATTGCCACTATTTTTGAAGGATCTACAGCAATTCCTTCTTTACTTATGACATGACCCAAATAGTGAACTTCTGAATCAAAGAAAGAACATTTGGATAACTTACCATACAACTTCCTCTTTCTCAAAATTCCCAAAACTATCTTCAAATGCTCATTGTGCTCCTCAACGCTTTTAGAATAAATGAGAATATCGTCCAAGAATACAAGTACAAACTTGTCCAGGTATTCTTGAAAAATATTGTTCATTAAATTCATAAAGGCTGCAGGTGCATTAGTTAACCCGAAGGGTAGAACTGTGAATTCATAATGTCCGTACCTTGTTCGGAAAGCTGTTTTATGAATGTCTTCTTCTTTAATCCTTAACTGATGATAACCAGATCGAAGGTCTATCTTAGAATAAACTGCTGCTCCACGCATCTGATCAAACAGATCGTCGATCCTTGGAAGTGGATATCGGCTTCTTGATTGTTGCTTGCTCAACATCCGATAATCAATACATAGCCTTAGTGTTCCATCCTTCTTTTTCACAAATATCACAGCACTCCCAAGGTGAAACACTTGGTCTAATCAAACCTTTGTCAAAAGCTCTTGTAATCGTGCCTTTAAGCTCGACTAACTCGTAGTAGTCATCCGATAAGGTGCTTTGGAAATAGGTTCCATTCTGTGCTTGATTTCAATGGTAAAGTCAAATTCTCTCTTGGGTGGTAACCCCGTAATTCCTCAGAAAACATCCTCGAAACCTTGTAAAAGAGGGAATCGTTTCATGAAATCATCATCTTCTTCAGAAGATTCAGATATCTTTACCACATAAAGGGTACATCCTTTATTTTTAGCCTTTTTAAGTCGCATAGCCTGACAGCTTTTCTAACCGAAATTTCCCGTTTCACACCTGAATCTCGCCGATTCCAGCTGATCATCTAAACATTTTATGTTCTTTTCATAGCAATCTACCTTTGCCTTATGGTCAGCTAACCAATTGACACCAATAATAATGTCATATGATCCTAAAGGTGTAACATAGAGATCAACTTCCGTGGAGAAGTTAGGTAAATCAAGGACTGCCCCAAAAAGACACTCACTCACTGTATGAACAGAGTTATTACCATACTCTACAGTCCAAGATTTATCCATTTTTCCAGCTTTTCTTTTAAGTTTAGAAGCAAGTTTATTAGAAATAAAACATTCAGTAGCTCCTGTATCAAAAAGAATTGTGACAGGTATGCCGAATAACTTACCCGGAACTTCTATAGGTGTTACTTGCTTTTCAGCTTGCTTGTCTGCTACTGCAGCATGTATCTTATGCTGCTGATTACGATCATCCTTCTTCAAAGGGCATTGATTAGCATAGTGGTCTTTGCCACAATTGTAGCAGCCTCCTACAGGTCCCTTCTTAGGCTCAGAATTACCTCCAGCCTTGTAATTGTCACGCTGTCCTCCATAGGGCTTCTGCCCATTGTTATAATTTTTAACAAAATTATCCCTTACATTTCCAAAGAGTTTATTTACTACTTCTTTCTTATTGTTATCCCCCTCGAAACTTACTCTTGTTTCCAAACTTTTTCCACGGTCCTTTCTCGGGTGCAAGAGAGGTCAAGAAGGGTTTCAGTCTTCTTCCGCACTTCCTCCTTATGGGCGTAAATAGCCTTTAATTTCTGTTCTTGCCTTATGGCCTTTTCAACAACTCCTTCCATAGTGGCTGGACTGTGAACATCGACCTCTCCCCTATCACGTGATTCAATCCCATGATGAATTTCCGTATCCCGAACTTTTCGCTGGTTTGATATCATGGTACATACTTGAGGAGTTTTGTAAACCGCTCCCAAGATTCGCTATGTTAGATTCCCTTGAGCTAAGTTCTGAAATTTCTATCATTTTCTGATCATAGAAAAGTTGTGGCAGCCAACGTTGCCTAAAATAGCCTTTAAATTGATCCCAAGTAATATTGGTCTCATCAATGTTTAGTTCAAACTTTTTACGGCTTATCCCACCACGAAGATGCTTCATGTGAAAGCCGATAGGCTCCCAAATAGCTTTGTTTCTCCGAGAAGTTCCTTATTGCAAAGTACTTCTCCATTTCACGAGCCAATTCTCACTCCATCTCCTAATGTGGTGTCATCATACTTAGGTGGACTTATCCTTTTATATCATTAGTGAGTTCTCACGCTAACCGGCCTTTTTGTTTTCTCGTTGGATAGTGCATTCATAAGATTAACATCAACACCATATTGGGGTTGTCCTCGTGAGGTGGCTGATTATTATTATCAACTTCTTCATCCTCCTCATTTCCCATCACCATTGCTCAATACAAAGCTAAGTGATCTCTTGTGTCCAACAGGCAGCAAGGATCTCATCAAGTTTTCGGGTTGTTGCCGCTCCTCCTTCAGGTGGAGCATTACCCGCAACGTTCCCTTTCTAACCATTTTCATTCACAAGAAAATTCAGGTTTTTATCGATTATGGACTCAATAGGTCCAAGAGCTGCAACCTTCACTCGATACCAAGATGTAACATCCTCATTTTAGACAATAGAACAAGTCAATTTTTTTTTTTGATAATGCATTACGGTTCTAAATACATAATTTAGAACTCACAAATCAAATAACCATTCATATAATGTACAACCATATGCACTGTAATGACTGGATTACTTCCGATCTATTCATTCCATGACTCAGTAATCTACCGATCTATTCATGAATAATAAGAGTTGGCGTTATTACTTAACCCTTCACTCTTGTGGTTCTCTTCCCTATTCTCGGGATTCGTAATGCTCGCCCAGGAACCTAATCAATAATTGTTACCATTATTCATCGGCATCTCATCCCTTAGACTAGGTGAATTAGGACAACGCAATCAGCAGCTTGCATGATACTTTGGCCAAAGATTTGAAACATATTGCTTATGTCTCGTATTCCTTAACGGCATACTCACAACTGGAATACGTCCTTCACCCCATTCTTATGTTATATAGAATGTCTTACACTGACTACTGTCAGTCCTTCCTTTCACAAACGAATCGCTCGGAGGCAGATTATCAAGGTGATAATGTTATATGGATGCCCACGAGGATTAGGGATATGGTGACATACTGGTTCAACCTTGCAGTTCAACCAAGCAGTGTGTCATGATACCCCGAATCTCCTAGGCAGCCTTATAACATGACCACGTTCATAATCGGACCCTGAGTAACTCGTGCGAGAACAAAGTGTAAATCTTAGCGATCAATGCAAAGGGTGTCGCCAGAAGTCTCCTGCATTGTTGTAACTTCGAGAAGATCCTAATCTTCTCGGAGGTACAACCCTGCAGTTGACTTGTGTCGTCAACCTTTAAATCCGCCTCGAAAAGATCTACTTAACAACATGCGTTACGCACTTGAGTTTAAATTACTTTAAAGACTTTTCCCTAAGGTTAGCCTTTCCCGATCCCTGGATTCTTCATCTTAAGACGACCCTCCTCTATAAAACCCATTACATGGTAGAGGTATTAAGGTCAAACTCTCATCAAGGAGTCATTAGAATACACCTGTTTCTAAACAACAGAATTGGACAATATCTCATACCCTTCACATGAGATTGCCATCCGAACTTCATTTGATTTATATCAGTTCTCTTAACTGAATTTATATCATACTTATTAGTATAAGGATATAAATGATTAAGAATCCAATTTAATATTGTCCTGTCATACTGTGACTAGGGATTAGTAATTTAATCCAAACTTGTTTAGCGTTCTGCTTAGGTTCATTTTTAACCTATCTTTTAGAAAGACAATTATTTAAATTCAATATTGCTTTCGCTAGAACAATAAGATCTGCTAAACACTCATATGAATTCAACCACATTTTCTTGTAAGCTTTCATAGTTAATCCCAAAAGCATCCAAAATTTTACAAAGATATCATTGCCATTCCGGTATATAAACCGAAGAAGGTCAACTATCAGAAATAGAATACAATACATAAGTATCAAACACTTATTTCCATTCCTTTCAAAATTATACAATTACATTTTATGCAAGCAGCATACTTGATACAATGCTTAACGGAAAAGAAACATCTTTCCACATACAGTACATTTATATAATCAAGCTGTAATTCATTATGAAACAAATTAAATAATCTGATCATCCTGTCAGATCTGCATTGCTTTTACCACTTACGGCAACCATCTGCAAAATAGTCAACATGAGTCAGTTCAATGAACTGAGCATGATAAGCACTAACTTTTAAAACAATTGCAATCCATCAATTGTTTTCATTAAACACCCTGTTTAAATGATATCAATAATCCAAACAAGTAAACATGATTCAGACTATTCCTTTGTAATCCAAAATGACTACGATTATGTAACTCTATCACCGTTACAGAATAGTCCTAAACACTTCTCAAATATTTCATCGAATATTAAGAATCAAGGGACGAATGTATACAAACAATCATTGAATCCAAAATCACAACATTGGGCAGATCGTTTCATTCATCCAAAAAGGAAAATATCATAACAGTTCGTAATTCCACCAATATGTTACAAAACAATTCCCACTGTTAGACAGATATCAACAAATATTAAAATAAAAGAAGAGAAAGAACCAAATCATTCATACTTCCTTTCACATAAGTTCATTACTGTACTGTCTACACATATGAAAAACATTCACCCAGTATGTATATGAACAAGTCCGACAAGCCACAAGAAGGATCGCTGTTTTAAATCAAGAAATAAAACACAACAAAACTCCTGTACAGCAGCTAACACATCAACAATCCCATATATCAACCTTAAGCCCAACACTGGTTCCTTTTATACACAGTATGGCTTTTCAACACAAGTTGAAATCAAGGAACTTTTAGCATAAAGCTGTAAACAACAGACTTCATTGCATTAAGCAATTTGAGGTTTCCTAAAGACTATGCCAAGACGACCACACAGTAATACCGAAACATGCTCAGTCTCACTCAGACAGGAGTAAACGGAAAGGAATACAACCAATCTATTCTTACCTTGGCGCATGCAAGTCTAAAGTATGGTATTCGCGACTCACCTCAACAGAGCCAGAACACGAAATAATTATCCATACTCAAGGAATTCAAACAGTGACAAACGACAGTGTCCAAGTATTAGGTTCAATAAGAGACAGAAATACAAGTTACCATCCAAGAATTCAAATGATTCCAACAGTGGTAACAAGTCAAACAATTGCATACTGTTACGGGTTATTATCCATGACCTATATCATAAAGCCGATATACAAGATGTCAAACTATTCACAGAAATCCATCAAGGCCAAATAAACATCACGAGTTCAATCTCAGGCTTATACAGAAGCCAAAAGAAACAAGATACCCTCCACAGGGTCAAACAGCAGAATAAACCCAACAGTCCTAATTGAAACAGTTACACTGTCCATCTGTCAAGAATTCAACTGAGTCCTAACAACAGTAACCAAAATAATGTAAGATGATAAATCCATCCGTGCCAACAATGGCAACATTATAATCAGGCAAAAACGAACCAGAATACTGAAATTCCAAAACAAGGAATCCAACGGTACCCTTACCAACATTTCGCACAAGATGGCACAGGAAAGAAACGTAGAATTTCATCCAAAGAGTTTAAACCACAAATTCTTGCAACACAAAGGTAAAATAACAAAGGTCGTGCTACCCGTTACTCTTCGAGTACAAAATCGAATTACCAGTATCCAAATAGATATTCAAACGAAGTTCAACAGTGGTCCACAATATGAATCATTCAATGGACTCAACAGAGTCGTCCGAATAAAATACATATATCCATACTGTACACTGTCAACGGGTTAGATCCCGTTACCAAAATAACAAGGAAAAACAACTACCACCGAGTCGAAAGGAAAACTGTAACACAATAGTTACCTGTTCCTAAACAATTTTAAAAGACAGAACGAAACCAAAAAGTATCATTAGCCACTGTCATTAAAACCCACGACAGAGCTTACAATGATTTCATAATACTGAACAAACAAACAGTTCCATCAATATTTCTTCCGACTGTTTCCAAAACAAGAATCAACGACCAAAAATCGACAGACAATCAATGGCCTATACCCATCACAGGAACGATTCATGGGCTCACGCCGAACAGGCCGAGCAATCTTACATTTCACATGTTTTGCATAATTAAGCCAGAATGCAAACACAAGTAATTAATGCTACAGTTCGAATTTAATAAACACCCATCAAAGGATAAATGAAAATTTCGAACCAGAAGAGATACAGTACCAAAATCAAACAAGACCTTCATAGAAAATCATCTATTTTCTCAAAACATTTGAACAGAGTTGTTCTAATGAAATCACTTGAAAGACAGTAAGATTTTTAAAGGTTAGGGCCTAACATGCCTGGATTTTTGCTCAAATTTCCGAAGCAGACCACTGGAAGAGCTCAGACTTTCTTTTCCTTTTCCAAGTTAGAGCGACCAACAAAATTTTGCTATCTCCATCACATATATATCCTCCTTGACAGAGAAAAGAGCTAGATAAGTTCATACTTGCCATGCAACACAGAGAAGACTGGTGCGAAGAACCAGTGAACAGGCAGAGAGAAACCCGAAAATCGCGACAAGCCAAACAAACCAACAAACTTCCTGTTTGCATGCCTTCTCGCGAGTTCCGAGCTCGACTACCGAGAATATTGAATGCAATTAAACCAACTTTCCCGCTAAAACTCCACTTCCACCGACCGCCAGAATTGGCGATAGTCAAACAAAATCCCAAGTTCATTTCCAGTTTTGGCGACCTGCCATGTCGGCACAGATTAGCCATCCCCAAAACCTCCGCCAAGACCTGTCCCTCATCCTTATCCCATGCATTTAATAACATAGAAAACGCCGCCCATGGTTCGCACCCCTCCATAGGCCCCTTTATACTCTTGCTCATAGTTAGGTTAGTATCTTAGGTTAGAATTTAGGATAATACTCAATCTAACCATATTACACATAGATACTAACTTAGGACATTAACACATAGCCTAGGTCTAGGTTAGATTAACACTAATCTAACCCCTAGGTTAGGTTTAGTCTTAGGTTACTAATCATTTAATAATTCCAGTTAGGTCTACATTCTGTACACTCAGAAAAGACCTACCTCTTACCTTCTTGAACAGGGTTAGCTCCTGTTCTGCTGCAGAATCGTATGTAAACGAATTATTACCTGGTCCACGATCGAGACCTTCCAGATATTCTTCGATATCGGGAACCAATCCATTTCACTTGATCAGCCTGAGTCATACTCCTGACTAGCTTATTCAATGCTGCTAAACCTTGCAACCTGTTCAAGGTCTGTGATTTTAAATCATCATGAACAAACTTAAAGCATTACTTGGATCAATTCCACTGATCCAAGACTAGATCTTATAGATGGATAACTCTATAATTTATTCCGAGATCAGATTAAACTCAGATACAAAATGAAATAGATAAAAGAGTCTAATCATATTCTGACTCAGTCAAAGATCTGCAAAGAAATACAGTACATATCAAGCATGATTTCTCAATCGAGGAACACATCCTTTTACAAGAAATCACATATCAACACTTGTATGCTCAGGAGAAAGTAACAACAGTTCAGGGTGTTACATCAACTGTCACAATGGTGATCTTTTGATCAAAGAAATGCACTACATATCAAACCCAATGTAGTTCAATGTGTAGTTCGTGTACAATTGTGCCCTAGATGGCTCTTGTGCGTGTCACACTTAATAGCGAGAAAATAGCTAGATGTAAAAGATGTAAATAGATGTGTGTATGGAAACAATAGACTCCCCTCCTATGAAGTGTGATGCAGAAAACCAACCCTTGTCCCTTGTAATGGTGCTAGATGGATGTAAAGATGCTCTTGAATGCTTGTGAGATGCAACCTTAGGTGATAATATATATGCTTAGAGCTTGGTCCTTTAATTTGGTCACATAACTTTATATTTATATGCTTCTCTTGTTCAAATTTTGTATTTTATCACTAAAAGGTCGACCCCTAAGAGGTAGGATGCTCAATGGCTAGAAAGGACCCAAAAAGGAGTGAGAAAAGTACAAAGAGGTCTAGGGTTCCTAGAGGGGACGAGGGTGCCTAGGCATTGGCGTCCTAGCTGACCACTAGTGTCCAGAGCCAGAAAAATGTGAAGTATGAAGGGTCAAACTAGGTAATAAGGTCCATAAGGCTAAGAAGGAGACTAAAAGGGAACCTAAGAGGCCAAGTATAATGATCAATTAGTACTTTACTCCCGTAATAAGCATATGAATAGTAGTATGTGATTATGACCTAGTAATGTACCCAAAGTGCGTGATTTAGTGTCTTAAACCTCCATTTGGTGGACTCTCCAACCAAATTGTGTAGCTAGAGAAAAGATCATATTGGATGTTCATTCTATGACATTTTGTTATACAATTGGCATGCATTCTTTGGATTATATAGGATGTTTATTCTATGACATTTTTTCATACAATTGTCATGCATTCTTTGGATTATATAGTATGTTCATTCTATGACATTTTTCATACAGTTGGCATGCATTCTTTGGATTATATATGAAGTTCATATTATGAAATTTTTTCATACATTTTGCATGCATTCTTTGGATTATATATGAAGTTCATATCATGACATTTTTTCATATAATTGGCATGCATTCTTTGGATTATATAGGAAGTTCATATTATGAAATTTTGTCATGTACAATTGACATGCATTCTTTGGATTATATACGATGTTCATATTATGACATTTTTTCATACAATTAGCATGCATTCTTTTGGTATAAAGATTATGTTGGGCATTTTGACAAACATGCTAGTTGTTGTTCCATTTTGACATTTTGTCAAATAATTGGAATGTTGTTCCATTTTGGGCATATGAAGTTGGTATATATGTTGACAATCTGTCAATTGGTTTGTATGCATTCTCCATTTTGCATATAAGGTTACTTCATTGGCATTTTTTCAAATAATTGACATGTTGTTCCATTTTGCATATATGTTGGCATTTTTTCAATTTGTTTGTATGCATTATCCTTTTTGCGTATAAGGTTACATCATTGGAATTTTGTCAAGTAGTTGGCATGTTGTTCCGTCTTGGGCATATGAAAATTATATACATGTTGGCATTCTGTCAAATGGTTTGTATGCATTCACCTTTTTGCATATAAGGTTAATTCATTGGAATTTTTCCAAATAGTTTGCATGCTATTCTATTTTGGGCATATGAATTTGGTATATATGTTGGCAATATGTCAATTGGTTTGTATGCATTCTCCTTTTTGCATGTAAGATTACTTCGTTGGAATTTTTCAAGTAGTTGGCATGTTGTTTTGTTTTGGGCATATGAAGTTGATATATATGTTGGAAATATGTCAATGGTTTGTATGCATTCTCCTTTTTTCATATAAGGTTACTTCGTTGGCATTTTGTCAAGTAGTTGGCATGTTGTTCTATTTTGGGCATATGAAGTTGATATACATGTTGGCATTTTATCAAATGGTTTGTATACATTCTTAATCTACATGGAGACTATGTGTGACATTTCATCAAACAGTTTATATGTTGTCTCATTTGGTATAAATCTTATGTCTTGGAATTTCATCATATGGTTTGTATGCTATCTCGTTTTGGCATATAAGGATATTAAAGAAATGCATTATGTAATCATCCTTACTTGTTGTAAGTTTTATGTATTTTTATGTATGATGGTTGAAGGTTTCATCCATGAATGATATTCTAAAGAAATGCATTATGTAATGACTCAAGTACTTGATGTAAGTTTTATGTATTTTTGTATGATGGTTGAAGGTTTCATCTATGAATGAGATTCTATAGAAATCCATTATGTAATCATCTTACTTGTTTGTATGTTTAATGTATTTTCTGTATGATGGTTAAAGGTTTCATCCATAAATGAGATTTTGAACTTGATTAGTTCATGCATGTATACATGTTTATCTACATCATTATTATAATAATGGATGATTCAGTATGCGGATGCATGACTAAATATTGTTGATATGTTTTCATTTATAGAATAATACATGTATGAAAATAGGAACTCTTGCCAGTTCAGTTGGAACTAACCCTTTGTGGATATTACAGGCCACTCTAGAGACAAAGGAAAAGAAAAAAATTGATAAGGAGTTATGATGGATTTTAGATCTTGTCAGTTATCTTATAATATAGATTCATGAAATAAAAAACATACATGATGTATTGCTGTAATATTCAATTATTGTTGTATAAGCCTTGAGGCTTATTGTATTGCCAGTAAAATTTTAAGTTGTACTGAAACATTGGAAATGAAAGAAATATCTTTTGAACAAATCTGATTTGTAATTTTTGTTTCATGCATTCATGATTTAAGTACTTAGTTGTTTGAGTTGTTCATGTTTGTAATCACCATAACACTTAACAACGGGGTTAATGGAAGAAAAATAATAAATTTTGGATCTCAGTTTTTGGGGTCCTTACAAAAATACAACTCCAAAAAACTTACCATTCTTATGATCTCTAACATAGTTTGCAACTCATGAAATTACTAGTATTAGTATTCTCTGAATGGTCATATTTTAGAGTTGAGATTTGATGTCTGGTCAATTAACTTGTAAATGAAAGTCCACACTAAAGCATCAAAGTATGTTGTTTAATAAGAAACTTATTATAACTTCTCTCAAACAAAGGTTCAAACTTGGATGCATTCCTTGTATTGGGTGATGTCGTAATGAAATTTCCCTCTAGTAACCTATTGGTTGATTAGTTGTAGGTTTGGCATGTTTGTTGCCTTGCCACCCATTTTGGATATGCATCCTTAGTGCATCTTCAAATTTCTTTTACAAATTACAAAACCATCATTCAATTGAAATTGTAGTCAATAAATCACGCACTTTGGGTAATATTTAGTCTCGGTCTCATACTACTATTTAACACGTTTTTGAGTGAAGAAAGTACTAATTAACCCCCATCTCTTGGAAATTTTTATTTGATTTCTATCATCATTCCCAACCTCCACCGTACACATGCCTAGTCATTTTTCAGCATCTTTTGTCATTTTAGCCTTGACTGGGGAGTCCAAGCCAGTATTGGGCGCCCAGGTGCCCTAGTCCCACCATGGGCACCTCGGTCCTTTTTTCCACTTTCCTGCCAATTTTTGGGCAGTTTCTAGCCATTACAACATTTTATTTTTCTTTTGGTCGGTGTCTTTGGGTTAATTATGAAATCAGATAAAGAGAACCTTATAAATACAAAGTTATGAGACCATAATGAGGGACCGAGCACATATCACTACTATCATCCACCTAGAGTTGCATCCATCTATTGCATTGGAGATCATTTGCATCCACATAGCTCCATCACTTGGGACAAGGATGGTTATTCTGCATCACACAAGCATAGGAGGGGAGTATTAATTTTATTCCATCCACCATTTACTACATTTTCTACACATAGTTAGCTCATTACATCACAAAGTGCGAATGACACAAGAGAAACCTAGGGCATGATCTCTCTCTCTCTCTCTCTCTCTCTCTCTCTCTCTCACACACACACACACACACACACACTCAAAACTACATTTGGGTCTGGAATGTAGTGCAACGCTCAGTTAGTAAGTCTACCTTTTTGGTAGTTGAGGTCAAGACCCTTGCATATGCATTTTTATTCTTTTTAGGGATTGATGCTTGTTAGGGTTTTACAGGTCTTCACTTCATCTTGGATTATGGGTGAAATCTAGAGTAATACAGTGCACTTGATGCAACAAACAACCAGGGTTATGGACCATATGTCAAACAAGTAAAAATAAGGTCCGGAGCTTTTCCATAGACTAGGGTCCTTAGTTTGCATACCAGAGTGCCCCAATCCCTCTCTAGGCACTCTAGTCCAACTAGATATTCCAGATCCACCCTTTTCAGGGTCTCTGTACAGTTGTTCCTTCTTTCTACTTCTCCATTCATTTCATTTCCTTTTCCATAGTTTCTTGGGTCATTTACATACTTATTTACTGCACTCATTTACTTTATTTACAATTGTTCATAGCTTAGATTAACTACCATCATATTACATTTTTAGTTAATCATTTTGGTGAACTCGACATTTCCACACTTCTTTTTGACCATGTCATCTCCTTATCAAGTTATGGCTCAATATTCTTATCCTACCTTTACACCATCTAAGGTCTCATACATAGTTACTATAGTTTCGATTTCATGCGCGTACGTACCCAAAATCCTCCTCGCTTTGTCACACTTAGGGATGATCCATCTATTAATGTAGTTACTATTCGTTGTACTCATCCTAACCCACCTACAACTCCACCTATATCTATTCCCCACTTATTTCTCTAGTAACTCGTTTCACTACTTATAAGGGCTATGACATCATCAAACAACTTAAAAATACATTGCCTAAGATCTCTCTTTCTGAATTATTGCGTAATGCACCTGATTGTCGTAATATGCTAGAATTCTCCCTTCGGGCCATTCATATCGAAAGTGATAACTCTACAGTGGCCTTTTCACATCTCATATAATCTCTTCGTAATTTACCACATGCTATATCTTTCACTTATGAGGATTTGTCACCTTTTTCCAAAATCAATCTGTGTTCTCCTTTTCTTATTACTTCCATTAAGTGATTCCTCATTGATAATGGATCAACTGTCAATCTTTGCACTCATTCTCTCTTAAATCAATTAGGTATTAGTGATAGTTTAATTGTTGGGTTTAGCACACTAGTTGTATAGACAATATATTAGATCTAAGCATACATGCAAATAAAAGTAGATATTATACGTAAGAATTATACAAAACAAGAGACATAAATAAACATAATATTTAACACGGTTCACCAAGTGTGGGCTACGTCCACCAAGAAACAAGCCAATCTATTATCTAAAGCTTTGACAAGATTTACAATCTTCCACACCTCTCGATGTTCGAGACTTTCTTCCTCAAGTTTTTGGATTCTTCATCAAGAATTATCTCTTACATAATTATCTTGTAATTATGATCAATTCTCTCTTCTAAACCCTAACTTTAAGCTTTAAATAGTAATTTAAGACTTTAGGGTACTTAGCCATGAAATTAAATTCATTAAATCTATTCCAATGCTAAAATAGAAATAAAACCCGAGAGTTAATTAAAAGCTCATCGCATGGTAATCGATGTCGGTTCTTCCCAATCGTCACCGGTTCAACTTGCTCTTGACTCAATCTTCGGTCAAACCCTAACCGATGCCGGATGGCTTACCGTCAACTTCAACAAGTTCTATTTACATGCTAAAATATGAGTAATTTAGCTCCATACTCAACAATCTCCCCTTGGAGATTAATTACTACACTATACCTGTACATTACCATTCTTGGTTCCTCCTTAGCTTTGTTTCTTCCTCCTCGAGCCTCAAACTCAAAGACCAACAGAAGTGGAGTGTAGCTCCAACTTCTCCTTTGCTAATGGCTTTGTTAGCATATCCATGAGGTTCTTGTTTGTGTGAATCTTTTCTAGATTCAACTTTCCATCCTCCAATACCTGCCGTATGAAGTGATATCTCAATCGAATGTGTTTCGCCATCAAATGAAATGTTGAGTTCTTTTCCAAATGAATTGCACTCGACTATCACCGAACAACTTGCAATCATCTTTCTCCTTTCCCAAATCTTCCATGAACCTACTCATCCATATATCTCTCCTTGCTAGCCTCGGTAGCTACACCATACTCTACCCTCTGTAGTAGACAAATCCACAACCATCTCTGTAATCTTGAAATCCAACTAACTGTTGTTCCACCTACTGTGAAAATATAACCAATAGTGCTCCTCCTACCATCCAGATCTCCACCATATCCGAATCAACATAGCCACATAATGAAATATCCGAACCTCCATAGCATAACTACATGCTAGATGTCCCTTTCAAATACCTGAGTATCCATTGGACTACTTTCCAATGCTCTTTACCTAGATTAGCCATATATCTACTCATAACTCCCACTACCTGTGCAATGTCTGGTCTTGTACAAACCATAGCATACATGAGACTTCCAACTGCTGAAGCATATGGCACTCGTGTCATGTATTTTACCTCCTCTTGTGATGAAGGACACTGATCTTTACTCAATTTGAAGTGTCTAGCCATAAGTGTACTAACAGGTTTTCATTTTGCATGTTGAACCTTTCTAACACCTTGTAGATATAATCCTCCTGAGACAAATACAATTTCTTGTTTTTCCTGTCTCTATGTATTTGCATGCCAAGGATTCTTTTTGCAGCTCCCAAATCCTTCATTGCAAATGTGTGAGCTAGCTTTCTCTTAAGCTCACCAATGTCCTGCATACTAGATCTTGCAATAAGCATATCATCCACATACAATAACAAAATAATATAGCTCCCATTTTCAAGCTTCTTGAAATAAACACAATGGTCAGATTCACATCTCAAGTAACCATGCTCATGCATAAAACTATCAAACTTCATGTACCATTGCCTTGGAGCTTTCTTGAGCCCATATAAGCTCTTTTTCAACCTGCACACTAATTTATCCTTACCCTTGACTTCATACCCAAGCGGCAATGCTGCATATAAATCTCTTCATCCAAATCACCATGAAGAAAATCCATCTTCACATCTAGTTGCTCTAAATGCAAATCTTCTACTGCAACTAAACTCAATACAATACGAATAGAATTCATCTTAACAACAGGAGAAAATATTTCACCAAATTCAATACCTACCTTTTGTGCAAATCCCTTTACTACAAGCCTTTCCTTGTACCTTTTCTATCCACCCTCTTCTTCCTTAATTCTATAAACCCACTTGTTCTACAATGTTCTCTTTCCCTACTGGCAATTTAACCAAATCCCAAGTTTGGTTCTGTTCCAAAGAGTTCATCTCCTCATCCATGTCATGCTCCCACTGAACGTGAGTTTTATCCTACATTGCTTCTTCAAATATTTCTAGTTCACCACTATCAGTCAATAATAGATAAAATAGAGAAGGTGAAAATCTTTCTAGAAGTTTACTTACCCTTTGTGACCTTCTCACAGGAGTTTGGGGTACCGGAGGCTCAATCTGGACCTCCTGGACATTAGTATCAACTTCGACATAGTGACCGATGCGGCCAACTCTAACCAACGCGGTTCATGCTAATCGACACTTTGGTTCAGATCCTCTCAGTAACTCGATATCCGGTTCATCTAACCAATGTTGGTAGTGGTCTAACCGACACGGTTACATGTGTATTTCGTGAGGTGTTTCTTTAAAGCCCGAGAGTTCATTTTCATTCAATAAACTTCTCAATTTTCTCATCCTGGGTACCAAAATTTGATCCTCGTACATTCTCTTTTCATTCCATTCAACATCACGACTCCTAACAATTTTAGAATTTCTAAATCCCAAAAATGAAAACCGAAATCACCGAGATCCATAACCAATGAAATTACACCTCTTGGATTTGCATCCAACTTTTTCTATTTTCTCTATCAACATGCACAAAAGATTCTCGAACAAAAACTTTAAGAAAAGAAAGATCTACCTCTTTTCCATTCCATACTTCCTCCGGTATTCCTCCATCTAGTGAACTTGAAGGCCACGGTTAATCAAATAAACCACTATATCAATCGCTTCTACCAAAATCTGCAAGGGCAATCCAGTAATGTATCCTCATACTTCTAGCACATTCCATGATTGGCATGTTCATTCTTTCTGCAACACCATTCTCCTATGGTGTTCTGGAACCATTCTTTCTCTACGTATCCCATTCACTAAACAATAATCATCAAAGCCTTACTACAAGTATTCACTACCATTATCAGATCTAAGGCGCTTTAACTTAGAATTTGATTCATTCTCAACAAGGGCTTTCCATCTTTTAAATTTTTAAAAACATTAGATTTGTGTTTAATACAATAAACCCATACCTTTCTTGTAGCATCATCAATGAAAGTAACATAATACTGGGATTCACCATGAAAAGCTACCTAAGATGGTCCCCACACATCTGAGTGTACAAGCTCCAATTTCTGCTTCTTCTTAGTTTCCCCAACTTTGAGAAATCTCACTCTCTTTTACTTTCCAAATATACAATGCTCACATAAATCAAGATCTAAATCTTTCAAATCTGATAACTTACCCTTAGCCTTTAAGATCTGCATTCCTTTTCGACTCATATAACCCAACCGATTATGCCACATGCATGCATCTCAATCAAGTAGATAATACAAAAAAGGAATCATGAATATAGGTAGATAAATATAACGTTCCTACCTTCTTACCTCTTGCCACAACAACAAAATCCCTTGGTGACTTTCTAAGAGTCTCCGTAAAAGTAACCATGCAACCAGATTCACCTAGTTGCCCCTGCAGAAATAAGATTCCTCCCGAGGCTTGGCACATGCCTCACATCTTTCAATACCCATGTATTTCCACTTTGAAATTTTAGATGAACTTCCCTTTACCGTAATATTGCAAGGTTCATCATCACCCAAATAGACATGCCCAAAATTTCCCTTGACATAATTTTGAAATAACCCTTATTAGGGGTTCGCATGGAAAGAAGCTCCAATCTATTAACCCATGATTCAATTCTACTATCTAAAGAAAGAAGAAGAGCATCTTGCATTACCTCCGATGCAGCAAGATTCACCTCTTTACCTTTGTCCTGGATGTTGATTCTCTTTATCTTTTGACCAACAATCTTTCTTTGCATGTCCTTTCTTTCCACATTTCAACAAGTAATTCTCTTACTACGGATTTAGATCTGCTATACCTTGACTTTGATTTCCCATTACTCTTACTCTTGGATCTCTCTTCTTCGCCTCCCCTTTCTACATTCAAAGCATTCCAGATGATGTTTCCTCGTACTTTTCCTATGAATTTCTTCATTCAAGATTATACTAACCAAATCATCAAACTTCAAAATATTATTAGCAGATGTTGTATTACTAACATCCATTACCAAGTTGTCTCAACTATTAGGCAAAGAACATAAGAATAAAAGTGATTTTACTTCATCATCAAATGGTATCAAACTGATTTTAACTAATTTACAATAGATTGGAAATCATTCAAATGACTAAAGGCGATTCACCTTCATGCATCTTAGAACTAAAAAGTTTCTTCATCAAATAAACTTTATTTGAAGCACTAGGTTTTTCATATAAATTAGTAAGAGATTTCATTAAGTCTACCATAGAATACGCTTCTGTAATATTAGAAGCCACGGATGCTCTCAGGCTCAATCTTATAGATCCCAAAGCCTTTCTGTCAAGAATCTTCCATTCTTCATTAGTCATCTTCATAGGTCTAGACTTCTCATGCAACGGTAAGTACATATATCTCTTCGATACGATAATCCTTAATCTACATATTCCATAATTGATAATTTCAGCCATCAAACTTCTCTACCTTGTTTTTATTATCTTTTGTCATTGTTGTAGCTCCCACTCAATTAAAACCCTCTGTGAGTAAAATGTCAACACACAAAACCTCAAACAAAGCTCATGATACGGTTTTGGGGTTAGCACACCGGTTCATACAGATAATATATCGATCTAAGCATACATGCAAATAAAAGTGAATATTCTACGAGAAGAATTATATAAAATAAGAGACATAAATCAACACTTTGATTTAACGTGGTTCACCCATTGTGGGATATGTCCACCAAGAAACAAGCCAATCTATTTTCTAAAGCTTTGACAAGATATACAATGAAGATTTACAATCTTCCACATCTCTCCTATGTTCAGTACTTTCTTCCTCAAGCTTTTTTCCTTCTTCATCAAGAATTCTCTCTTACACAATTATCTTGTAATTATGATCAATTCTCTCTTCTAAACCCTAGATTTATGCTTTAAATAGTCATTTAAGACTTTAGGGTACTTAGCCATGCAATTACATTAATTAAATCTATTCCAATGATAAAAATAGAAATAAAATTCCGAGAGTTAATTAAAAGCTCGTCACACTGTGTAACCGATGCCTGAGTTCTCGCCCAACCGTCACCGGTTCTAACTTGCGACATGACCAATGCTGGTCAAACCCTAACCGATGCGCCATCACAACTTCAAAGCAAGTTCTATTTGCATGCTAAAATATGAGTAATTTAGCTCCATACTCAACATTAATTTCTAATAATTTCACTCTCAATTGTTGTTACGATTCTACTACTCGGAAGTGCTTAGGGACTATCTCATTACATATTAAGGTTGGGCCTAAAAATGTTCTCATAGAGTTCTATGTCATCGTTACCTCCTTTCAATTCAATATCTTGTTAGGCCTTGGATTCACACAATGCATGCGGCTCCATCTACTATTCATCAATGTGTCAAGTTTTTACATGATGGATATGAGCATACTATCACCGCAGATCCAAAGCCATTTAAATACTTTCATATAGACCCCATTACTGTTATGCCCATACCACCTTCACAACATATTCCATATGGTAGTCTTGACACCTATGACATCAATCAGTCTAGTGCTTCACAATCTTCTTCTCCCACTGTTAGTGCACTAGCTATTTCTACTTATACGACGGCTATTATCTCACCAGTAGTATCAGTTCCTACTAGTGTTCCTTCTCCATCAGTTGTGGTACCCTCTACTAATCCACCTATGGTGCCACCTACCAATGTCCTTGATAATTTCATACAGCATGATGATGTTCACACCATTGATTATGAGCATTCTGATGATGAATTTGACATTATTGAACTTACGGAGGAATCATTAAGATAACTTGATTTTACTCCTCTTGGTGTAGATGATTATTATTTCGAATAAACCTTTGTGGTTGATGGCCCCAGGGAATATAGATTGAATACCCCTCCCTCTACCAATGTTATGGTGTTATATCGGACAGGTTCTGTACATAGTGTCGATGTTATTGCATCTTCTCCTCCTTGGGTTGCAGCTCCACATTGCCTCCTTTTACATGCACATTATTCATCAATATGACCTTTTGGAAACACATCCCCATCAATTCCACGTCCTTAGAAACTATTTGTACATGTGAAAATTTGGTTGGGTTCAAAGGAACGATAAGAAGATTGTTCCAAGTCGAGATCTCGGATGATAATAGCACACCACATTAGATTTGCAAAAACAAGAACTAAAATACCATATATGAAATCCATCATAATCCATAATGCTCAATACATTACAATATAATGACTTGAGTTATTCAATAATAATATGTACATATAGGAGGAGGGAAGTGCAACTACTACCTAAATCAATGGTGAAGAACTCCCACTAATCGGATACTAGTAGTTAAGTTAACTCCATAAGACTAGTAAGCTAACTCCACATAACTATGAGAAGCTAACTCAACACAACTAGTAAGCTAACTCCACACAACTAGTACACCTAAGCAAGCTAACCCAACAAGTGTAGGCTAACACAAGTGTAAGAATTATACTAATAAATAAATAAAAGGATAAATAATATCTTACACTACCACCCTCTCGTAAGCATAGATTAGGTGGGTGGAAAAGAAGGTGGGTCCCGATAACAATGTCTTATGAGGTACCCACATACAATAACTGGGAAAATTAGACACTGCAAGGTACCCAAAACCAGTAATAACAAAGTAGAGAGAGAAAAATCCTACTGCAAGATATCCTAAGAAGCTCGGCTCTAAACAATCATACATTGCTTAAGAAGTTTGGTGTGCATTGTGGTATGAATCCACTACTATATCATAGAACTCAAAAAAAACTGACACTGGGCTTCACCAAAATAGCTCCATGTAAGGAGACTATCAATGGAGTGATGTCGAAAGTGTAAAAAAAAACCAAACATAATTTGATCAACTACTACAAATAGGTGTGCCACGATCCAAGAACAACTAAGGCAACAAGGAAAGGACACGAGATCCAAATAAATAGGAGTGCCATGATCCAAGAATATATAAGGTAATAAAGCAAGGACACAAAACCCAAAGAAAGCAGATCAACATGCAACTACAAGGCAAGGACATGAAACCCAAAGAATCAAAAGGATATCAACACCATAACCTCCCATACCGCTCAATGGGTAGATTGACACCACAGATTTGTATGAGTTTCCAAAATCAACTACTCGAACATTGACAAACTAACACTGGGCTTCACCAGAATAGCTCCCCAAGAGAGACTGTCAACATGCCAAAAATAAAGTGTCAAAAATACAGATCCAGAATATCTCAAAAAAAAAAAGAGATATAAATGCATACACCCATAGATACAAGAATGCAACACCTAAAATTTGAGGACGTCGGGCTCAACCGAAATTGTGTCCACAAGTGATTACAACACCCTCCCAAATTTAGCACTTTATAATTGAGTGCGTGTAAACATTACAATGATAAAATTACCTTTTAAATTTGAAATATGTGTTTAAAAATTTCACCAATGCATAGATCTTGAAAAAAATACACAATTTCAAAAAAATGATCACCTTAATCCGAGCTACAGATCAAACATTACGAGATCTAGAAGGTTTTGCTATTAAAATAATATTTTAATGCTGATCTTTTTTTAAAAGGTACACGTGACACCCAGATGTCCAAAGGGTAAAAGAGTGCATCCACACGATACAGGATTATGACCAAAGGATAAAAGCTTGCGCCCAAAACCTAAAATGTCCGAGATGGTAAATCATTACATCTAGAGGATACATGTCAATATCTAATGGATAAAAGAATGCACCCAGAGGGTATAGATCTGCGTCCGGTGGATAAAAGATTGCATCAAAACAGAGAAATATCCAGAGGGTAAAAGAATACACCTAGAGGGTACAAATCTACATCCAGTGGATAAAAGAATGCACCTAGAAGTACAGATCTACATCTAGTGGATAAAAGACTTGCATCTAAAACCGAAATATCCAGAGGGTAAAAGAATGCATCCAAAAGGTACACACTTATATCCAATGGATAAAAGAATGCACCCAAAGGGTACAGATCTACGTCCAGTGGATAAAATATTGCATCCAAAACTGAAATGTCCAGAGGGTAAAAGAATGCATCTGAAAGGTACACGCTTACATCCAATGGATAAAAGAATGCACCTAGAAGGTACATATCTGCATCCAGTGGATAAAAGACTGCATCTAAAACTAAAATATTCAAAGGGTAAAAGAATGCATCGGAAGGTACACGCTTATATCCAATGGATAAAAGAATGCACCTAGAGGGTACATATCTGCATCCAGATTTGACTGTCTCAAAACATGGTCAAGTTTACAGTCAATTCTAGGGTTTTGGCACCTTCCAAATCCAATGCCACACTCCATTTTGCATAAAAATGCATGCTGCAGAAAATTGCTAACAAATTCCAAATACATGAAAATAATAAACCCTTGCTTGCAAAGAAAAACTTACAGATGGATGTCTACATCATCTATTGCTTTGATACCATGAAAGGAACGATAAGAAGATTGTTCCAAGCCACGATCTCAGATGATAATAGCACACCACATTAGATTTGTAAAATAGAAGAGCTAAAATACCATATATGGAAATCCATCATAATCCATAATGCTCAATACATTACAAAAGATAATGACTTGAATTATTCAATAAGAAAGATGTACATATAGGAGGAGGGAAGTGCAACTACTACCTAAATCAGTGGTGAAGAACTCCCACTAACTGATACTAGTAGTTAAGTTAACTCCATAAGACTAGTAAGCTAACTCCACATAATTGAGAAGCTAACTCAACATAACTAGTAAGCTAACTCCACACAACTAGTACACACAGCAAGCTAACCTAACAAGTGTAGGGATAACACAAGTGTAAGAATTATCCTGATAAATAAATAAAAGGATAAATAATAACCTACACTAACAAAGTTCAACATGACACTAAATGACATTTTACCACCTCTTCATTCACCACATCTCTATCATGGTAATTTTCACATTACGACATCTTACATCTTGTGTGTCTTTCATTTGATGGTCTTTATTACGCGTACCCCTCGTGACTCTCCACTAACACTGGGACAATCCTAGCTTGACTATATCGGGGGTACCATACATGCTCATCACTCTTTTATTACATTTCCTATGCCTTTTGGTAATATTTCATTCCTAATGATTCTTCTCATGCTTACGTTCCAAATATATCTCGTTGGCATGGTCACGGATGTCGTCTAATCACCTTTAATGATTAGGAATATGCCATGAATGTGTACACACTCCGCCGTAATGGGTACCTGTATGACCCTCCTCACTCTCTAGCTTATCAGGTTTGCAATGTTTCTCCAGTAGGTTTTGACCAGGACAACAATGACCTCCTTGATAGCGTCCCATAGTCACTTTCTCTCCCATACACTTGTAAGGCATTGCATCTAATACCCCCCATCACATTAGCATATTTATATCTACCATTTTTGCACTTTCATGCATTAATCCCCTCACATTAGGCATTCTCATCACACATCCTAGCACCGTCGTTACCAGATGACACACTCTCGTGCTTCGGTTCACACTTGACTGTTGAGGGATTACCACACATGAACCCCACACACTACACAATAGATCTTCCACACTCGCATTTACTCACACATTGTGCAAAGCATGCAACCTACATTCTACACTTAGTCTATCACATTTTGAAACTTGTGCATTCATCCATCATATATATACATTGCATCTACTACATCGTGAATTAAACATTCTATACATCATCCGGTCGCCTATACACTTCATCATATTTTACACACTACACTCATTACCCTATGACACACTCTAGTTCCTTGGTCCATACTCATCATTTGAGGGTTTACAAATCAAATGGACCTTACATTCATCATGCGATGTGAAGGCCGATGAGGTGGAAAAGATGAAAATGCTTGTTTGTTCAAGTCGGGTTCACCAATTTTGTTGGTGAAGTAGATGTGAAGGCTGATGAGGTGGAAAAGATGAAAATAATTTTTTGTTCACGTCGAGTTCACCAATTTCGTATGATGGAAAAGTGACAAGCGAGCATGGGAATCTACAAGTAACTTTTCCTCACACCCGACCTCCCGAGGTTCAGGCCGAGATAGTTGGTGGCGATGGAATACGTGTGGGATGCGGACAAACTAGTTAGGAAATCTTATGTCTTCGACGTGCACTAGTGGAATCTGTGAATCTAAGGAAAAGAAGGCCCTCCTAACCTGAACTGGTGTGATAGATCGATTGGTGAGGATGACTACTCAAAGGCTCCAATCAATATTGAGCTCTGGCATGATTCGATCTATGGGTTGTGGGATACGTGGAAAATGACCTGGGATAGTTTCGTGTATGTCTCCAGACAGGGTCATAGGGTGGATGATGGATATAGTTGACTCTATGGGCGATTCTCTAGTCTAGTCCAGAAATCCTTAGCTTCGTTAGCTACTATATCTAACAAGGATAATTGTGTGATAATGGCTGGTGGAAGTGGAGTGGATCTAAATACTAATGTGTGTAAGCCAGCGTCAATGTCGGATTGACCTGTGGACTTGTTGGGTTGTGGGATTTGTGGGTCATAACCGTAGATTTGTGGTTGTTGTGGACCTGCTATGGTCATACAAGAGTTCAATTTCTAATCCCTAATATCCAGTAGTCATATGCCTTCTCACCTCTATATTCGAGAATTAACAGGTTGTGTAATATTTTGAGTATCTCAAAGGCGTTCTGCAACCTCAATCCTTAAGCCAGTGTCTATGTTAGTGAGAATGTCTCCCGCATCTCGGTCAAATGGGACCAAAGGGTCACAACCGAATGTTTACTCTCTTTTAAGCACTTCTATAGTCATGCGGATATTTATCTAGGGTAATCTATAGCTTGACTAATTTGACCAAAATGTGTGTGCTTGGTCGTCTTCGGTGTTTAACTCGCTCAACCGTGAGATGATCTGTTGTAAGTCTATTGTTGTTCGGAAGACTTGGATTCTATGATTATGATCTATGTCGGTTATTCTTTGTGACAAGATTGGGTTGAGGCACGATTGGCTCGAATACGTATTCTCCGGGTTCTCTAGGTCCCGTGAATCGTCATACAAAAGAAAACGATATAAAGCTAACTAATGACGAGAATAAACTAAATATGCAAGATATATCTACGTGTTTTTCTAAGTTTGATATTTATTGACAAACTACGAATAGAATTTAAAGAGAAATTATCTAATATATCTAAAATTGACAACTAAACTAATAATGTAATTAAAACAAACAAAGCAACCGAGTATAGCTCACTTGTCTCATGTAGTTTGTAGATCTATTCTAAATAACCCGATAACTAATCTACTCTATTTGAAAGACTCTCGATCTTACCTCGAAGTGAGGAGTGAATCATAGTTTCTCGAAACTATCCATCCCCACTGACTTCCCCGGCAATATCGGAAGTGAAATTAATCAAACAAAATGATTGACTACATTATTTGATATGCTTTAACTATAACTTTGAAAGGTTAAACCTGGATTTTGTAAAATAGTGGCGAATCCGATGGTGTGTGGCTTTGTCCCATCGGTGTGATCTCCTCGTTCCTTCATGCTCACATGGACCCGGAAAAGCGTGTAATGCTAGCATCAACGAAGTAGATATCGGGACAATGGTAGCTTAGGATACAGATCGAATACAATGTGAGTAGGAGAGGGATAGCGCAAGAGTATAGAGCTTGGCATATGAATTCCTAAGCGGGATTTATTACGAGTCGTGCAACATAAAATGTCTAGAACACCGAAACTATCTTATTTGTGAACAAAACCTCGCAACTTTAATGGCTTCCTATTGAAATGCATACTATCCTACTCCAATTGATTGGATGAAATAATAACAAGATACTTGCACAAGATGGATATGTGGCTTTCTACATGTACTAAACAATACTAACCATGCATACAACATATGAAACTATGAATCCTAAGCAAAATTGAAAGGCTAAACTATTGAAATGAGAAATTGAGTCAAATTTGAGGGGCATTTTGCTTGAGCACAAGCCGGCTATTTATAGCATTTCCATTCACCCAAAGGTAAAAACCAAATTGATCTCTTAAACTATAAACAATGCCAAAACACTATTCCAAGGAACCAAAATCATTAATGCAAGCCAAAGGCGGCGAAAAAAAAGTCAGTAAACGTTGAAATTTATGTGAGTCACATTAAAAGAACATTCTAAAAATGCGTGAAGGACCGCCGCCCGAGCAGGCGGGGCGGTTACAAGACCACGCTTACCTCGCGGCGGCGGTGTGAGACCGCGCCAGGAAGGGTGGCGGTTTCAGAATCAAGAACAAAAGCAAAGGAAAAGAGGGGAAAAGAAAACTACAAAGCACACAAGGGCTAAGCGGGGCATGCGGGATGTTAACACATACTTGGGGAGCTTTTTCAGATCCTGAACACCTTGTGAGGAGACCTGTATCATCATTGGGGCATGTGTAGCATTGTTCGGTGGTGCAAGTACCCTAAAATTTTGGGTACGTACGGTGACCAAAATGATCTCGCATCTTGATGATGTGGGCATGTATGCTGAAATTGATATTTATCATAAAATTGTTCGAGGTGGATTATAATAGCCTAAATATGGAAAGAATTGTCTCTACTGCAAGTGGGAATCCCATTGTGGAAATGAATCCATGATGGCACCACTTCATGAATGGAAAGATGTTGAAGAAAACTAGATGGAAATGGGTAAAACTGAAAATCTGCAACATAGAGAGTGGGTCACTTTGACCAATGGAGTCACCAATTGTGCTTGGGTATGTCTCATAAGGCTAAAATTCACTAAGAGCACAACTTAATGAAATGAAGTAATGCTACAATGGGTGATTTTGAGATGCCTCTTCTCCTTCTCCTTGGAGGAGACAAGGATAGTTTGATATGCTGATAATTTCTTTGCTTGAAGAAGCTCTTGTCTGAATTCTTCACATACGTAATGCACTGATATTTGAAGTCCAGAGATATAGAGTTGCCAGGTACTTTGACTTGTGCAAGTGAGAAGAGAAGTACGAACTCGGTCCCATCGGGTGTGCCAAAAACTATTGGTGTTGGTAGCACGGTGGCTAAGATATTACAATGGGATAACTATGAAATGTAGAACTTTCACCTATGGTCCCACCAGGCATGCCAAAAACTATTGGTGTTGGTAGCATGGTGGCTAAGATATTATAATGGGATAACTGTGAAATGTAAAACTTTCACTTATTATCCCACCGAGCATGCCAAAAATTGTTGTCACCAAATCACTGCACCCTCTAAATGTCCAGAATGTGAATAGGACATTCGGTTTGATTGGGAAACATGGGATCACCTCTCAAGCTATGGGACTTGGGATCAAGGTGAACCTCCAAAGAAGGCCGACTTCCTCTTCCTAAACTAAGTGTTGTACTACTCCTAGTGTAATAAAATGGTTATCTAGTCCTATGCTAACATTTTCATGGTTTTAGGGAAAGATATTTACAAGAAATGAAACTATACTAGGGATGGTGATGCACCAAATAAAGGGTATTTCCAGACTCAAGAAGGGTTGATTCGAAGAGGGTGTGTGCACGTAAGTCAACTTTACCTACTGCAACTTAGAGAGGGTATGAGATACCACAGGCACGTAAAGCATGCATTCCTAGTGTAATAAAATGGTTATCTAGTCCTATGCTAACATTTTCATGGTTTTAGGAAATATATTTACAAGAAATGAAACTATACTAGGGATGGTGATACACAAAATAAAGGGTATTTCCAGACTCAAGAAGGGTTGATTCGAAGAGGGTGTCTGCACTGAAGTCAACTTTACCTACCGTGACTTAGAGAGGGTATGAGATACCACATAACAGAAAGCATGCATTCCCTTTGTTAAACTCGATTAGGCAAAACAATCTATCATTCTTCTAGTGAAGAAGGATGAACTTGAGAAGGGTGAACAAGCACCACAACTCAACTACATGCAATAATCCACCACTTGATAAGCACATAACTCCAAGAACCTGTAATAGAAACTTAAACTTGACACAGTGTACCTACAAGTTTGAAAGGCACAAAGAAGTATAGAGAGATGAAAGGACCAAGATTAGTCACAAAACACACATTTTATTACTTCAATAACATGCACAATGCATCATACATTCATAAGAGGCAATGGTTTCCATTACAGTCTTGAAAGGAGGCTTGAAAGTTCCCTCAACATACAAGAACAACTTGCAGAAGAAAGAGGATTCTTGAAAAACACACACTTGCCTAAGATGTCTAACTGTCCAACTTCTGACCTGTTGGAACCCTTGGAATGAGCTTCCAACTTACATTTATAGAAGAAGTTGAGAGAGAGGAGAGAAGGAGTCATAAATTCCCTTCCTAAATTGAAGGCAAATGATGTATTTATTTATTATAGTTGGTTGAACCACTTGAGAAGGTTCCACCATGTGTCATTAATGCCCAGTTTGACTTATTCTTCTCAATTAATTAACATAATATTTAATTAATAATAATAAATATTATTATTAAAATATTTAAATAAAAATATTAATTTAATTAAAATATGGTGGGCCCTTTTGGATTGGTTTTCCTTGAAGAGGCTTAATTTGTAAAATGGACCAACTCGGTGGTTGGCTCGCCGAGCCAACTCACCAAGTTAGGCGATAAGCTCCTCCATTGACCTTGCCCTCCAACGCCGCAACTGAGCTCCTAAGACACGAGCTCTTCACATATGCCGACAAGCTCCTTCATGACGTAGAATTCTTGACTTGGTGAGATCCTCTTCGCATCTTTGTTTGAGCTTAACCGAGTAACGAGTTACTCATTTTGATCCCAGTATGTTTCACCTCACCATCCCTACGTTCTTTTACCGAACTCACTCACACCTTTCGAACTCACCACCGAGCTCCTCCGTTTGACGCCTCGCCTGAACTCGGCCTTAGCTCGGCCCTATGATATTTCTCCTTTCTGTATTGGCTCATCACCAAACGAATCACATGCTTTCTGAGCCATTGCAAAACTTGGCCGACACATTTGGACACTCACGTGACATTTCCACTATGTTTTTGAAAAACTCATACGATCTATCACGTTGAACCATACATTGTTTGATCGAGCTGAATAACTCATGTCAAGCTTCAATGAAATGTCAAGCTACTTTTGTTGACTCGAATTAGCTTGATCTCGCAGGCCTCAAATGGCTCGGCTTGGCTTGCTCTATTCTTCTCTATAATAACAAGCTCAAAACCGAGCTACTCTGCTGAGATGATTTCCTGATTTGATTGACCTCTAAACCGAGCTCTATTCTTTGACCATGTCAAGCCCCTAACCGAGCTACCATCTAAGCTCTGCACCGAGTTCATTTTCTATCATGACTGAGCTCACTTCGAATCGATCTCCTCCATCGACCGAGCTCAAACTACGAACTAAGGTACTCTTACCTGCACGCATTGATCGAGCTACTTTGCATTACAACATCCAAACTAACGAGCCCAAACAACCCTTACATGGATTGGTGAGTTCTGCGAACTCACCGAGCAATTCACCCTACGTTTAACTCACTTCATAACTCCAAACTCATCTTTGTCTCACGTTTTCCATGAGCTCCATGTTGGTTAGCTATGTGCATGGCTAAACTTGTGGGTTTACCACCGAGCTCTTTTCAACAACTCCGCACAAATGATCACTTTGGTGTCCTTGAACTTAATGTAGATTCCTAACAACTCATATTATTCCCAGCTCGGTGTTAACTCGGGGTTGGTGAGTCGACTTCTTCCCTCTGTCATCTTACCTACCGAGCTTCACATCCTATCTTCCCAACTCACCATCATTCTCAAGCTTACTCACCGCTTGCAAGTTTCAACTGAGCCATTATTTATTTTGACTTGACCATGTGGCTTGATCACCCTTCGAGTTACCATGTCCGAGCCTTTCATCAATGTGAATGAGATGAGCCATGTTCTCCATTATCACGAGCGAGCTCTTCCATCGACCTTGCACTCCAACATTGTGACCATCGATCACCTTGCATTGGCCAAACTCACTCAGTCTCAACTCACCAAGAGCTCCATGCATGAGTTCCTTGCAACCCCCATGAGCTCACTTGGTTTGATTCCATGACCCCACTTTGAGTTCCCCCAATGTCACAACATTAACATCAAATGGCGAGCTAACCTCTTTATGAGTCTGTCGAGCTCATATTTACCTTGAATGGCCGAGCTTCTTCCTTTTCACGGCTTACTACCTGTTCGAGTGCCTCTACAACTATTATCTTTCCAACTTAGACATCTTCAACAATAAGCTTCAAGCTCAATTCTCTCATTTATCACTCTATTTGATATTCATTGAGCTATCCCTTGTTTGAGTGCATCGACCGAGCTCACCGCGTCTGTGCCTTCGAGATCTTCATGACCAAGACCCATCGAACTATCCACCGAGTGATCTACGTCAACATTGAGCTTGCCACTGGCTCACCTAATACTCGAGACCACATTCCTTCCTTGGTTCATTGAATCACCCTCTGGGAGAGATGAGCTCCTTCCACTGTCTTGGCCTCTCAACTGGCTCACCACTGATGCATCACTTGCGTGATCACCAGGAGTTCTCGGCATCGCCCTACCAGCAAGCTCTCCCTCTCACCCGTCACGTTCTTTGCACACGAGCCATCATGAGCCACTAATGTGTCAACCTGGTTGGGTCATGTGATGAGCTATGGAGCCACTTTTGTTTCTCATGGCGGTGAACCAAGCTAACAAGCGACTCTTCAGGCTATCACCTAACTCTACCTAACACGTCACTTTGATGATTCATCTTTCTAGGCTCCTTGTATGAGCTCTTTTATCAATGTCTTAGACTGACCTGACATTCCACAAGCCTGACCTTGGCTCCCATTTTTGCGGTGGTTCCTCATGACTCACTCCAATTCATAACTGTCCAGCTAATCTGGAGAGTAACTCGCGAATCAAAAATTTCTCGGCATTGAATCAGCCTTGACATAGTATATTGGTCTGCCATGGAGCTTTTAATTTTTCTTACCAAGCGATTATCCCCACTTGGTGATGTTTTCTCAAATTTCCACATTCTTGGCAAGATGAATTTTGAGACTCCCTTTGCATGGAAACCTATTGGCCTCGACATCAACAAAACCTCCGCTTGGAAATTCCTCGAACTTCTCTTGCATTTATGTGATCGATGAGCTCCTCTGACACTTTCAAATTTGTTGTAAGCCCTGACACTCTGGATCTTGGCCGAACTCGTCACTCACCATGAATTAGCTCATCGCCATGCCGGGCCATCCATTCTTAACTTGTTAAGTCATTCTAACATTTCCACCTCGGAAAGTTGGCTCTTAACTTGCGCCATTCCACTATGGGTTTAACCTTCCATGCTCCGCAACTCAACTCAATCCCTAGCTCATCCTACGAGCTCCCCTTCCTTTGAGCGACCGTGAGACATGAGACACCATCGAGCTATTTCAACGAAATCAAATCCCCGAATCTATCATCGAGCTAAACACGAGCTCGCATACATCTGCAAGCTTGCCTCATGAGCTCCTAAAGCCAATATTATTTTTCATTTCCTCTAGGTTTCTCATGATTGGATCAAGCCATTACCTGCGAATAACAACTCAGCTCTCTCATACACTCGATTAGCTTGCCGAATTCATGGCCTCAATCCCTCACATCGAGCCAAGTTATCTTCATGTCATCATAACTGAGCTTGTCATCCATGAGTTCCAACCTAGCACCGACCTCATTCAGGCTTGCCATGTATGTGGACAACACGGCTCGGTCTCACGAGTACACACCTCACTCACCGATTCTGTTCATTTGCTCCACTGAACACCCTACCCATTCCCTCAATGTCAACTAAGATCTAAGCCAATAATAAGTGCATGGATAATCTGAGCCATATAGGAAATTGATTAACACTACTCAGATTTCCTATGAGCCCAAACCCACAGTGAAATATTTCATTACATTCTTCGTTAATGTCAGATTTTCCATGTGGAATTGGCTTCAATGCTCAAGCAACTCACTACATGGTTCCACAGAATTGATGAAGGGCTTGACTTCAAACTCAAAACTTTGAGCCCCTTTTGAACCTTAGCTCGACACTCAGCTCGTTGAAAGCAACTCACTGAGCTACTCGACAAGCTATTTGAGCTCAAAGACCCTTTTGGGTATTTTCACACCTTGCTTCTTAAAATTTTGAATTTTCCTAGATTTTCTCAAACCATGAGGGTCACGTAATGATAAAAGGACCCTTTAAATGTGATTAATCAATTTTGACCACTTTTTCCCTTGTTCACTGAAGATTTCGACTTAGGCAAACCTAAGACCCTCAAAACCCAAAAAGGGAAGAATGACTCAAAATGCCTCTGAAACTACCCGAAATGCCATAAACACTCCTTAAACATAAAATTCACCCGTAATATCCCATAGGGATTCATAAAGAACTTTTTCCAGTCCCAGGATCCGATGTATCCTCGTTGTCCAATTTTTCCAAGTGTGCAAAATTTGATAACAGTACCTACCTTCCATCTTTACTCCATACTTTTATTAGTATATCATATAACAAATATGATTAAGAGACTTACTTCCTTCTAGGATTAGTTTGCTCAATGTTTGCATCCAAATATCCATTTTAGTTAGTAGAGGGATATCTCATATGACATTGTAGTCATTTTTTAGAGAGATCCTCTCACCATTTGTGGAGTAGAAACAACCATAATTTGATTTCCCTTAGATCTAATTAGGTCAATGTTGATTGGTAGTCATCACACATAGTAAGGATGCAAGTAGAGTAAGTGTTTGATTTCATTTAAAGTTTACATTGATGCATGTTTTTAAGTTTTGATCTTGATGTTTCATTCTTAAATTTAAGCTTGGCTCTAGGCTATTATGGTGTTCGCCTTCATTAGTTATTCATATTGCAAAAGTTTGGGGTGTTATCTGTTATTTAAATTCCGCAACTAGGAAGTTTTCTACATTTTGAAGCCCATTCGAGTCGAATCTTTAAAGAAAGGACTTATCCGAAACAAGGAAAGATGATCTTGCTCACGGATAATGCCAGGTGTCAAACTGGTGCAACTTTAGAATTCAAAGGAGGATAGGATGTCTTAAACTCCTGCGGGGCTTACACGTAGTGTCAACTGTAAGGGTCCCACCCGAGAGGGTGTCTTTGCATTTATATATGATGAGTCCTTGACTCGCCCGAAGGAGTAAAGTAACATGCTCGTGGACGGTGCCAAGTGTCATCCCCGCGCATTCTCAGGGGCCATGAAGAGAAGTATAATCATAGGGATGCGCGGGTCTGCCACGTGGATCCCGTGACAAAGCAGACTCCCGTTTTGAAGCGGGTCATAGAGGTGACAAGCCATCCACCACGTATGAGTAGTCTTGAGACTTATCTATAAGATTTAATGCTCAAAACTTTTCAAAATATCGGAGCTGAGGGGTCAGCTAGCTTGTCATTTCGATGAGCGAATTATTGTGTAGCCCTGTGTGTGAAGAGTGCCAACTTACAAAGACTCGGGATATTCATTTGCATCCTAAGGGTCACCTCAATATTTCAATAAAATATGTGATGTCCGAGTCATGGGTCCAGGAATCAATGTGCCAAAAGATCTAAATATATGGCTATGTAATAAATAGCCGAAAGGGGTTTCCTCAAAAGGCGAGTCCATCTCAAAGAGTTGGTTGCAGGATAGTTAAAGATGCATTAAATGGGCATGATTCTCACTCCTTCGAGAGGGAAAATAGTAAAAAAAAGTGAGAAAGATCTGAGGAAATATGTTTCTGTCACTTCACATCATTTATCATAATTGAAAAGTAGTTGGAAAGGAGTTTGAGAATTATCTCTCACCTCCTTCTCCTCCTATATATTGTAAATCAAGGTCTGATATAAAGGATCTGTCATCATTTTAATTGGAGAGAGGAATAGATAGAAATACTTGAAGAATCAGTTGATTTTCTTCTCTGTCTCGAGTCCCTCTTTTGTAAAGGACAGAGGTCTTGAAGCTCTAGCCTTCTTCCTGGGTTTTGTAACAACAACTTACGTTATAAATACTTGCTAAATTTACAAGTGATTTCCATATCTGAAGATGGGCAATCTACACATGTTGTTGTTGTTGTTGGGCATGGTTGCCACCTGCTGCTGCTCCACATGTCATCACCAGGAAAGAAGTGGTCTTCTCCACTTCAAACGAGACCTCAATGAGGGCTGGACTATTGCTCTTGGGAGGGAATCACCTGCCACCTCCACACCGCCACATGTGCTTCGTTTGGATCGAGGAATAGCTATGGGTTAAGTGTGAGGAATTCAAGCAACCAAATTTTCCATGGTTTATTACAACTGCATCATTTGGATTACCTCAATCTATATGAGATTGACTTCCACCCTCTTCCCATCCCTTCGAAATTGACACATTTGAACTTGGTAGATTTCGGTTTACGGGCCGAATTCCAAATGACATTCGCAACATGTCTAGCTTGAAATATCTGGACGTCTCCGGCATTTATGGTTTGGAGATCAGGCAGTTGGGTGATTGGATTGGAAATTTACGAGGTTTGGAGTTCCTTATGATGGCTATGAATCTAACAATGGGAGGTGATTGTGTGGTGTAGAATATTGCTGCATCCCTCACCAATCTTACAACACTTGACATGTCATGGTGTGTGTCTGATTGGATAATTCTCTCTCCTCTTGCAAACCTCACCTCCCTCTCCCATCTTGACATGTCTTGGAATGAATTCACTCACCAGCCATTTCCCAACTGGATTTCAAATCTTACAACTTTGGTCTCCCTCTCATTTGGATCCTGCAGTCTCCAAGGTCCCGGCCCTTCTGGCCTATTAATCCTACCACACCCGAGGAATCTTTATTCGTCCCATAATCCGGATCTCAAAGTAAACCTATCTTCCATTGTACAACACTCTCGCAAGATCGAGATCCTTTCTCTGAGAGGGACGAATGTGGGAGGAAAGATTCGTATTCTATTGAAAATATGTCCTTGTTGGCTTAATTATTTCTCGACTATAGCAATATTGAAGGTGTTCTTCCTCCTTCCATTGGATATCTTTCACGCCTTGAATAGTTGGATCTTTCAGGAAACTCACTAAGAGGCAGCATTCCATGGACAACTTTAGGTGGACTGTCAAAGTTGTCATATCTTTACCTTGGGTCAAATCAATTAAACGGAAGCTTGCCCTCTACTTTTGGGAACCTCTCTTCCTTGGTCCGGCTTGATGTCAGCAATAACTCTTTGAGTGGCATAATCCCACCTTCCTTACAACAACTCTCATCACTCCAAATGCTAAGCTTGGATGACAAAAATTCCATGGTACTTTCTTGCTCTCTCTACTAGAAAATTTCAAAGAGATTTTTTTATTTGTTTCTTTCAGGGACTAATCTCTTGACTTTGAAAAGTCAATGGATTTTGGATCCCTAAATTTCAGCTTGAATGTTTAGGTTTGAGATCTTGTAATATGGAAGGTGATTTCCCCCTTTTCATTTCAACTCAATATGACATTAGACATCTAGACTTGTCCAACAATAGGCTTAGCGGATATATTCCAGATTGGTTGTGGGATGTTTCATATGATATGAAGTTTTGGACTTGTCGATGAATCTATTTGATGGATTATTTCCAGAAAAATTGGACAAGATCTGATATGTTTGTCACTGGAAAAAAATAACCTTCGCGGTGGCATTCCACTTTCTATTTATGAAGGGAAATTGGAGGTTCTTGACTTGTCAAATAACAAGCTTTCTGGTAATATTTTTACAAGTGTTGGGAACTACTCACAACACTACAGGTGTTGAATCTAGAAAACAATCTTTTTGAAGGTGAGATTAGGAGCATGGTTTGTCTTCAAACACTGAAATTGGGAGGTAATAGATTACAAGGGCCAATTCCATCATCACTTCAAAATTGTAGCTCTTTAGAGATTCTAGATTTGGGATATAATAATATGCAAGGAGAAATCCCAAATTGGATACAAGAGTTGACTAGTCTTCAAATTTTAGTATTGAGATCTAATAAATTTGAAGGTGGAATACCATTACAGATAACAAAATTACCAAATCTTCAAGTCTTGATTTTGTCAAATAACAAATTCTCAGGAAGTATTCCAAGCAATATTGGAAAGTTGAAAGCAATGGCAAATCAAACACAAAGTATGGAATTCCTTGAATATAAACATCTAGCTCTACGAGATGCCTTATGTAGAAAAGCTAGTGATCACCACCAAACGACAATTTCTAGAGTATGAAAGATCTTTGGCATTGATTAGATGCCTTGATATCTCAAATAACAACCTCTCAGGTGACATTCCTCATGAAATTGGATTCCTTATTGGTTTGAGGGTTCTCAATTTGTCAGGAAATCAACTTAGCGGTGAAATCCCAAATTCTTTTGAGAAGCTTGTGCAATTGGAGTCACTTGATCTTTCAAGGAACAATCTCATTGGAGCTATTCCCATAGAACTACAATTCCTCACATTCTTGAGCTACTTGGATGTATCTCATAATAATCTTTCAGGAAGAATACCACAAGGAGGTCAACTATCAACATTTAGTGCAAGTTCATTCTCAAACAATGGAGATCTTTGTGGACTTCAAATCAACATAAATTGTTCCTCTTTTTTTGTTTCTCCAAAGACTAGTGATGATGAAGATGCAAGTGAAGAAGATTGGGAAGAACACATATGGTGGGAGGTGGGACTTGGATTGAGCTTTGGATTTGGGTTTGCAATTATTATAGGAGTGTTATGTTTGAGCAAAAAATGGAGATCTAAATGCTTCAAGATCATGGATGGCATTATTGTCATTATTGATGAAATAGTTAGAAAAAGATTTTTAATTAAGTATATTTTCCCCTTTCCCTTCCTCTTCTCCTTGAAATGCTTCCCTTCCTTTCTCTACTCATTTGTAAGGAAATGTTGCCCTTCCTTTTTCGTCTCATCTATATTGTCGTGTATTGGAATTTGAAAGTATTTTTATTTTGTTCTTATTTGTGGGACCATTAGTATAAATATAAACTCATTTTAATTTTTCTACATATAATATGAACTAGAGATATAATCTAGTCAAATGTTTATTTTAAATCTCTCCTTAGTTTTGATTAAAATTTAAAGTTTTTTTTCCAATAATAATAATCAAAGTTTATGTTTATAATACACAATCTAAACGTAATTTCCGATTGTAATGCAAGAAAATATTAGTGAGTGAATGCAAGAAAAATAAAAATATTGTTTCTCCTACTCTAATCTTCTCAAACAAAACCTCAAATAGTGAAAGATGGAAGGGAGAAAGAAATGCAATATCTTCACTTACCAAATGAAGAGTTCCTTGATGCTTTGGATGTGCTCTTAGATTGCTTGTTGGATGCTTCAAATTAGTGGGATAATTTATTTTGTATTCATCACAACTTCACACTATTTACTTTCCATGCTAAACAATATTTATTTATTGAGAGTGTGGACCATTGCGTGTATTACATGTTTGAAAATAATCATTCCTCACAACTTGCTACAATTGTTATAAATACTCGCTAAATTTACAAGTGATTTCCATATCTCGAAGATGGGAAATCTACACATTTGTTGTTATTGTTGGGTCAACGCATGGTGTTGTGTCCCACTTGTTGTCCCAAAAATGTGAGTGGGGAAGGCCGGGAGGTGGTATGCAAGGAGGGTTCACGCGAATCCCCATTTGCGTGAACATGGTTTGGAAAAAGCAACACATAGGCTTCACATATGTAATTTCAATGCCATCCAAATCCAATTGTGCATGCCTATAAAATACTTGAACCTTGTTAGTAACCTAGTCAAGTATGATAATACTCGTGTTTGAATTTCTTTTGATGAGAAAATGAGTAATTCTCAAAGCAAAATCAACCACGGACAATATGGAACCAATAGGAATGTGTCCTATTAGTCTTGAATTATGTAGCCTACCACTTTGAATAGTGAGAATGTTTGATGTACGGACTAATTAAACTTCGGAAACTTTACATGAATGTAGCAAAGGGGATTTCCTCTTCTACCAAATCTAACTTGGTTGCATCTTTTCCAAGCCTTGTTGAATATTTTATGTATTTGAACCTACAAAATCAATTCATAACATGGAAAAATTGTCATGTATTCATTTGCAGTAAACATAAAAATCAAAATAAAATCTAACATCCAAATTTAAAAACATAAATTTATATATATCACCTCTTGCAAGCAACCATTTTAACTGTGTCCAAATCTTCATTTGTTTTTGGAAATAATTTCAAGTCCCCACACTTGTCACAGACACCTTTGATGCAAGTCATACGATCATCAACATGATCATCGGATATCGTGTAAAGAATTGAAGTTATGAATTCACTGACATATGTAGGTGGGGCATTTTCTTCCCATAACTTTCTATACACCTAAAAAAATAGATTTTGAAATACATTAATTTTAAATCACATCTCAAAAAATGATATTTAAACAAATTTCAAATATATAGATATAAATGAAAGCACGCCTCAAAATATATATACATTGATCTATAATTTTTTTGTACCTAATAGTGATAATCAAACTCAACATGATAGCAACAACAACATGTGTCAAGGACTTTATCAGCTCACACATACCAAGGCTTCAAATTCTCAAACATTCGTTATCCACTCTTAACATCTGGATTTTCTTTTAAACTTTATGTACATCTCATGTTGAGTTATTTCAAGCCAATGTTTTATATGTTCATCATAGTTATTGTGAGTTATCCTATGTTTTAAAACATCCCTCACATTCGGAGAAGGACGAGTCCTCTCAGTCCAAAAATCAGAAACTATCTTCACAATATTATCCTCTATTTTATCAGAACGTGGATTTCTACACATTAGTGCCCAATTTCCTTCCATAGTAGAGTCATCCAATGTCTTCCTCCTCTTTGCATACCTGTTGACCATCTTTCTAGATAAACCCAATGCCTTGGCAACAACGGTAACATGACGATTCTTTGTTGTATCTTCACTTACAACTGAAGTTAATATTGCTCTACTGAGAAATACTCTTATTAGCAAACCTAGTTTTGTACCCAAAGAACTTATTCCTTTAAAAACATTCCCAACAAATTCTTCTTCTACACATTTTGAATTTTTCCGTCCAAAATCAACACCCAAAAATTCTAATGTTTCCCTCATATCAACATGATTCAAGAATGTAACCAACAAATGTGCTCTAGCAACTGTAGTCAAATTAACAAATTCACCATATATTATCTCTACACTTTTTGTTGTTTTCTTTCGTGATAGTGGTTCTTGTTGGGAAAATTCTTTTAATTTTTGTAAATCCATCTTCACCAAGTGTTTCACATTTTTCTTGGGAAGTAATTCCATAACTTTTGTTATCACTTCAGCATAATGTTGCGCATCATGATCTGTGTCCATAAACATACACATGGGATCCTATCAAAACCCTTGCCTTTTCCCAATCTAAAAACATATTATCATATTTAAACCTTAGAACTAAAAAAATTATGATCTATCAAGGGTTTCTATACATATGTACCAATTTTTGCAGCATTTTTCTCTCTCTCTCTCTCTCTCTCTCTCTCTCTCTCTCTCTCTCTCTCTCTCTCTCGTGTGCCTTCCTACGAATAGATCTTCTAGCATTCTTCTCTACATTCTCTTCCTCGATATATTTTCGTTTCTCATTCTTTGCATTTCCCATGATTCATCCACTTCAATAATTTTCACCTGCACACATAAATCGTGATAAATCTTAATGTCTAAGAGTAAACTTAATACAAAACTATATGTGCATGCAACTCTATTTATATACAAATCTCAGTAGAAATTAGGTTATTTTTAATTTTAGTTTTTTATAACTTTAAAACAACTTTTCTAATTTAATATTACATATTTTTGGTTTAAAAAATTAAGAAAAAAACAAACTTAGTTTAAAACAAAAAAATATGTAAAAAACTAAATTTAAAACATAAAAATGAACAATATTAAATAAGTAACTTGTAAAACATTAAATTTAGAAGGGGAGACGCAATTGCGAAACATTAAATTTAGAAGGAGATGTTTTCATGGCACTTTGGTGGCACATGAGGGGTTCGCACAAACCATGTTCACGCGAACATGGTTCATGCGAAACCCCACTTGTGTGAACCCCTCACGAGTGGCACATTTTGGTTGGCTCTAAATCCTTTTAGGAGATAATTGTGAGAAAAAATCTTCCACTCGGGTGCCAAGTAATTAGGGTAAACGAACTAGTTAAATTACAAAATTTTGACACAAAATTCATATTTTTATTAGCTTTTTAAAAATGTAATTTTTATTTTTTAAAAATCTGTTTTGTTATTTATTTTTTTATTTTTACTAACATACGGTATTTTAGGACAATCAATAGTACACAATCAACCAAATTTGAAAAATAGTAGAATATATCAAAAAAATTGAAAAAAATATACTTAGTATTTGTTGAATTCTTCTTCTTACCTATGAAAAAAAAATAATAATTTCGATATAAATATTAAAAGTTATTGGCATAGAAATATGGGACGCCATTTATTTTAAAATATTGTTACTAAATAATTAATTAAAAATATATATATAAGTCAAAAATATGAAAATTTGACAGCACATCAAAATTATAATCTTAAACATATATCTAAAATTTCATGGTGAAAAGATAAGTTTTCATTAAAAACCACCTGGGACAAAAGTCATTCCTTTTTAATAACATAAGAAACAACATATGAATAAAATTAAGAAAAAGACCATATTTTTGCCAATATTATTAAAAAAATGTATTCTACACTCTAAACACAACATTTCATTAGTTTTTGGAATTTCATGAATGTGTACGGTTTTGTGGCTATTACCTTTAGAAAATCAATTAAACTTAAAATTCATGTTTACTTAGGTACAAACCATACCAAAAAAGCAGGACATTTTATTGTGCTTTGACATTGTTGGGCATGGTTGCCTGTTGTTGTTCCACATGTCATCAAGAAGAAAGAAGTGGTCTTCTTCACTTCAAACGAGGCCTCAATGATTCATATTACCACCTGCTGGAATCATGGAATGAGGGCTCAGACTGTTGCTCTTGGAAGGGAATCACCTGCCACCTCCGCACTGGCCACGTGCTTCGTTTGGATCTCGAGGAATAGCTATGAGTTAAGTGTGAGGAATTCAAGCAGCCAAATTTTCCATGGTTTATTACAACTGCAGCATTTGGAGTACCTCGACCTCAGCTGGATTGACTTCCACCCTCTTCCCATCCCTTCAGAGCTTGCCATGCTCCACAGATTGACGCATTTGAGCTTGTAATATTGTATGTTCACATGCCGAATTCCAAATGACGTTCGCAACATGTCTAGCTTGAAATTTCTAGATATTTATGGTTTCGAGATCGAGACAGGTTGAGTGATTGGATTGGAAATTTGTGAGGTTTGGAGTACCTTGCGTTGGATGTGAATCTAACAATGGGAGGTGATCGTGTGGTGGAGAATATTGTTGCGTCCCTCACCAATCTTACAACACTTGACATGTCTAGAGTGTGTCTGATTGGAGAATTCTCTCTCCTCTTGCAAACCTCACCTCCCTCTCCCATCTTGACATGCCTTGGAATGACTTCACTCACCAGCCATTTCCCAACTGGATTTCAAATCTTACAGCTTTGGTCTCCCTCTTGCTTGAATCCTGCAGTCTCCAAGGTCCCGTCCCTTCTAGCACTGTTAATCCTAAAGCACACCCGAGGAATATTTATTTGTCCAACAACTGGATCTGAAAGTAAACCTATCTTTCATCATACAACACTCTCACAAGATCCAAATCCTTTATCCGTATGGGACGAATGTGGGAGGTGAGATTCCATATTCTATTGGAAATATGTCCTTGTTGGCCGAATTAGTTCTCTATGATAGCAATATTGAAGGTGTTCTTCCTCCTTCCATTGGAAATATGTCATCGTTGACCCACTTTGATCTCTCTTATAACAATATTCAAGGTGTTATTCCTCCTTCCATTGGATGTCTTTCATGCCTTGAAATGTTGGATCTTTCAGACAACTCACTAAGAGGGAGCATTCCATGGACAACTTTAGGTGGACTATCAAAGTTGTCATATCTTTGGCTTGGGTCAAATCAATTAAATGGAAGCTTGCCCTCTACTTTTGGGAACCTCTCTTCCTTGGTCCGACTTGATGTCAGCAATAAATCTTTGAGTGGCATAATCCCACCTTCCTTACAACAACTCTCATCACTCTAAATGCTAAGCTTGGATGATAACAAATTCCATGGTACTTTCTTGCTCTCTCTACTAGAAAATTTCACAGAGATTTCTTATTTGTTTCTTTCAGGGAACAATCTCTTGACTGTAAAAGTCAATGGCTTTTGGATCCCTAAATTTCAGCTTCAACGTCTAGATTTGAGATCTTGCAATATGGAAGGTGATTTCCCCCTTTTCATTTCAACTCAATATGACATTAAGCATCTAGACTTGTCCAACAATAGGCTTAATAATGTATTCCAGATTGGTTGTGGGATGTTTCATATTATATGGAGTTTTTGGACTTGTCGATGAATCTATTTGATGGATTCATTCCAGCAAAAATTGGACAATATCTCATATTTCTGTCACTGGCAAAAAATAACCTTCGCGGTGGCATTCCACTTTCTATTTATGAAGGGAAATTGTGAAAGAGGGTTTAAAACCCGCAAGCGAGGATCACGAGGGACGACGTGCACATCAACGGATGTGCGAGCACAGCGTGAAGAGATCTTGGGAGGAGCGAGCATCAACCGAATGTGCATGCAAAGATTTGAAACATGGGCAGAACCTGGTTAAGCCATAAAACTCTCCTCTATCTCATAGATCAAATGGGGTGTACATATAGGAGGTGTTGAGTAACCCCCAGTGTTGCAATCATGACAACTCGAGTAGAGAGGAGTTACAGTTACATTCCAGAATAGAAGTGTAACTCCCAATGACGCATATGATGCACTTGACACGTAAGAGAATCTCATAATGACCCTAAATGACACATGGACCTACGATCTCACCTAAGTGAGATGACTCACCTAATGATGTGGAAAGTAACATACACACCAACACCCCCTTCATCATAACTTAGGATGAGGCAGCAAAGTCGAAAATGAGAAATGGGTCCAGCACAAAGCTGATGAGGTACCCATGTAGAAGAAAAAGGTCCCAGTAGTGAAGGAAAACCCAGTGGGAAAAACATCCACCACAAGAGATAAAAAACACTCTCTAATCTAAGAAAGATGCCAAATATGGGTCCCGGCCATAGACGAGCCAAAGGTACCCATGTATAAAGAGGCAATCTCGGAAAAAGAAGAAGAAGAGAGAAGAAGAGGGAGACGAGAGGAATGTAGAAGATGCCATGGATGGATCTAAACTCTGTAACTCTAGGAAGTCTCCGGAAAGAATGTCGATGACGAGATCCTCTGCCCTGGGTGAAGAAGAGCCACCCATGCACCGAATGTGTGCCTACCCTTAGGAAGGACAAAATGACATGTTGGAAGTCCACCCACTCCACAAAGGAAACTGAAGGTAGCAACACGAAGAACTTTGAGTCAGTGCGTGACGGAAGTGTGACATAGGTCTAGAAAAGTGAGTGCAAGGAGGCAAGAAGGTAATGCCACATGCGTAGAACTCTCGAGTGAAAAGAGGAACACCCATAGAAAGGATGTCTAAGTGATGTGAAGGGAACAAAACATCCTCCACAATAGAAAAGGATCCACAACTGAGGGTGGATCAATGAAGGTCTCTGGAAATGTGGAAGTGACATGATTCCGGAAGAAGGGCACTCCCAACAATAGAGATGATGAACTCCTCTGAAACACTTGTAGATGGATGAGGGACCTATAGAGCATCACAAGTAGACTCTGAAAAGATGACTAAGGTCAGGTAGATACTCATCCCAATGAGGGGGCTCAACAAATAGAAGAGCGATGTTAGATAGGTATGAGTCATCTAATGAAGGTAGAGGAGTGGAAGGGGCCTCACACACTGGAAGTGGAAAGGAGGCGGGTGTGATGACGGTATGAGGCTGAGTAGGAGACTACTCGATATCTGATGAGATGTGGGATGTGACAACACTCTCTGGAATAGTGAGAGAAAGAGGAGAAGAGTCCTCTGTAGTGCTCTCGACATCAGAACTGGGTGCACAATCCTCGTCATTAGAAGTAGAATCAAATGAGTCTATGTTAGTGGAACTTATCATCACACGAAGAAATAGAGGAATGAATTGAATCGGGAACAGGAGCAATGAATGCGAGTATGTGAAGGGTCTCCATAGAAGGACTGAAGAATGCTAGACATGGTGGGGTGGATCTGAGTCTGCCACATGAAACCAGAGAGATAATGAGAGACATGCATCATCATGTGACCAAAGACATGGTCACAAGTGTCGAGGAAGTCCTCAGATGACGATGATCAGTGGGTGCAAGAACTGGCCCAAGTAAGAAGGGTGAAAGACCCTCATGGGCGAAGTAACGTTCCATGGAAGCACGCCAAGCTGAATAGTTCCCTCTCCCGGTGAGAAGTGGTGGAGGCTGTAAAGTGATCCTACTGATGCTCAAGTTTGGAAAGAGCACTCTCCATGATGAAAAATGCAAGATGCACAAAAGCAAGACGTCGGACTCGGCCGATAATGCGTCTGCGTGTGAAAGCCCAAGAGTACAGTCAACCCCCCCAGAATGTGGCACTTTATAAAGTAGTGCGTTTTACAAAATGATAATTTCATCACATAAAGTGTGAAAAATCATGCAACTTTGACTAAAGAAGTGCTCAAAAACAAGCTGCGAGTCAAAAGTTATGGCATTAAAATGATTCCCACAACTGATGGAAAATGCCACTAAATGCTGCAAACGCATTAAAAAAGTGCATGAAATGGGTGCAAAGGGTATCGTGTGACTACTCATTGGAAATGGCATCAAATTTTAGGCATAGGGTTTGTTTTTTGCGAGGGGATTAGCCTCCTGCCAACCCCGGACCTCGCCCTCCATCTTCGATGCTCATAGGAGGGGACATTACAATACAAGCAAAAAAAACCCAAATTAAAATGCCAATAACCTTCAAAACATGAAAAAATGTTTTTTTTAATCACCCTAAAACATTAAAAAAAAAGGAAGGTGGAAAGGACGTTGAGTGGGCCCACGTTGAGTGGTGGTTGGTATGGTGGAGCCCACGTCTTTGAAGAAACAACGACAAAGTTGGGAGATTTTGTGCTTGGGAAGTGGAGTAAATGAGTGCCATGTCTTGATAAGTGGTGGAGATGGAAGGAAACACCGGGTTTGGTGAGTCCCGAGCAAATTTGAGTTTGACCAAAGGCCATGTGTAAGAGCGGCTTGGGGTGAAATGTTGCGAGCCGAGAGCTAGTAGCGGATGCCACTGGGGAAACACCATGAAGTAGTAGTGCAGTGCGCAAGAGTGCTGGTTTAACGGCATGGTTGTTTGTGCCAAGGAATGGCACGAGAACAATGCGTTGGAGTTGGAGCAACGAGCGGTGATTCAATTTGGCAGTCCAGAGGTTTCCGAAAACAATCTGATGCTAACGAGCAAACAAAGATGTGAGATGGCATGAAAAGATGGTTGCATGAGGAGGCTCTAATCAACTTGGAGCCAATGAGCAACGAAGCCAAAGCACCATGGTGGAAATGCTGTGACGATGCGAAAAGCAAAGAGAGTGCAGAATGAGTTAGGTCACTTGAGCGGTGACAGAAAATAGAGGAATCCACGTGAGCTAGAAAGACATGTAGGAGTACAGGTGTGACAGAGAGTCAGTATGGATTTGAATGGACAAAAAATGAGTTGATCACGGTGATGCAAGGGCAAAGTGAGAAGAGCTTAGCAAAATGACCTCAAAGGAAAACCGAGTGAAAACACCACACCCACACAAAAAACACCAGTAAGAAAGGAGCAAAAACCGAGCCTCAAGTCAAGAAAACAAATGAGCATGAGCAAGAGAGCATTCAACACGAGCCAAAGCATGAACAACCCCTGAAAACCAAGTGCAAATAGTGAATAACACACACAAAAGCAAGCAAAAACACACACACGTAAAGCACCTTGCAAAACACAAAGGAAAAAAAAAACCAAAAACACGAAAACAAACATGAATAGAGGTATAAACACCTGAATCAATGCACTAAAGCACATAACGGAATATCCATTATGACACACATGCACGAGAATCGGATATCTGCAGGAAGCTGGAAAACACACGTAAAAACCAGATGAGTGCATGGATCCACAAGATCCGCTCTGATACCATGAAAGAGGGTTTAAAACCCACAAGTGAGGATCACGAGGGATGACGTGCACATCAACGAGACGTGCGAATGATAGCGTGAAGAGATCTCGGGAGGAGCGAGCATCAACCGAATGTGCATGCAAAGATTTGAAACATGGGAAGAACCTGGTTAAGCCATAAAACTCTCCTCTATCTCATAGATCAAATGGGGTGTACATATAGGAGGTGTTGAGTAACCCCCAGTGCTGCAATCATGACAACTTGAGTAGAGAGGGGGAGTTACATTCCCAAAATAGAAGTGTAACTCCCAATGATGCATATGACACATTGACGCACTTGACGCGTTGACGCATTAGCGTAAGAGAATCTCATAATGACCCCTAAATGACACATGGACCTACGATCTCACCTAAGTGAGATGACTCACCTAATGATGTGGAAAATCACTAAAATTGGGAGGTAATAGACTACAAGGGCCAATTCCATCATCACTTCAAAATTGTAGCTCTTTAGAGATTCTAGATTTGGGATATAATAACATGCAAGGAGAAATCCCAAATTGGATACAAAATTTGACTAGTCTTCGAATTTTAGTTTTGAGATCCAATAAATTTGAAGGTGGGATACCATTATAAGCTAACAAAATTGCAAAATCTTCAAGTCTTGATTTTGTCAAATAGTTTCTCAGGAAATATTCCAAGAAATTTTGGAAAGTTGAAAGCAATGACAAATCAAACACAAAGTACAAAAGTCCTTCAATATAATTCAAATTCAAGCTCATTAGTGTCTTATGTAGAGAAACTAGTAATCACCACCAAAGGGAAATTTCTAGAGTATGAAAGATCTTTGGCATTGATTAGATGCCTTGATATCTCAAATAACAACTTCTCAGGTGACATTCCTCATGACATTGGATTCCTTATTGGTCTGAGGGTTCTCAATTTGTCAGCAAATCAACTTAGCGGTGAAATCCCAAAGTATTTAAGAAGCTTGTGGAATTAGAGTCACTTGATCTTTCAAGAAACAACCTTGTTGGAGCTATTCCCACATAGCTACAAATCCTCACATTCTTGAGCTACTTGGATGTATCTCATAATAATATTTCAGGTAGAATACCTCAAGGAGGTCAGCTATTAACATTTAATGTAAGTTCCTTCTCAAATAATGGATATCTTTGTGGACTTCAAATCAACATAAGTTGTTCCTCCTCTTCTTCTATTTCTCCAAAGATTAGTGATGATGAAGATGCAAGTGAAGAAGATTGGATAGAACACATATGGTGGGAGGTAGCACTTGGATTGAGCTTTGGATTTGGGTTTGCAATTGTTATAGGAGTGTTATGTTTGAGCAAAAAATGGAGATCTAAATGCTTCAAGATCATGGATGGCATTATTCTCATTGTTGACGAAATAGTTATAAAAGAGATTTTTAATTAAGTATTTTTTGCTTTCCCTTCCTCTTCTCCTTGAAATGCTTCCCTTTCTTTCTCTACTCATTTGTAAGGAAATGCTTCCCTTCCTTTCTCTACTCATCTGTATTTTTAATGTAACTAAGTTTTTCAAGTATTTTTAGTTTTTTCTTAGTTTTTGCTAAAATTAGTCTAAATATCGACTCATGTTAATGGTTTTACATATAATATGAACTAGAGATATAATCTATTCAAATGTTTATGTTAAATCTCTCCTTTGTTTTGATTAAAACTTAAAAGATATTTTTTCGATAATAATTAAATTTTATGTTAATAAAAATTCTAAATCTATTTGTTAATATCCCAAGTGACCTGTTTTTTAAAGAAACATATTTTTCAAAATGTTCATGCAAACATTATGCTAGTTATAAAAGATATAGTTTTTCCTTTGTGTGCATCCATGCATGCTTGTAAGTTCATGCATGTAAGTTTTTTAATTAAAAACCTTTGTCAATGTGCCAAGTGCTCCAAACAATGCCAAAAATGAGGTTGTCAAGTGTTAAAGATAAAATTTAGACATCTACAGTATATTGATTTTATGATATTTCCACATATTGACATAGTGCAAAATATATTTGGATGTTTGTGTTATGAGTTTATAACTTCAATGTTTTGGGTCACAAATTAAGACCCCTCTACATTATAAGAAAAATCCAAGATATGTGCCTTGATATTGTAATCTCTCAACATTTTTAGATATATGCATTTAAGATATTTCCATGCTTTCAAGGATTCTAAGTAGGGGCTTTCAAGTTTTGGTTTCTAAATCTCCCATGTTTCAATGTTTTTAGTTTCTACTTTTAATTTTAAGGTTTATGGGAGATTTGTATCAATTAATTTTCATGTTTTTAAGGATTTTTAGGCCTCTATTCAGAGCTTCATATGCTCAAGAAACTGACACATTTGAGCTTGCAAGAGTGTGTGTTAATGGGATGAATTCTGAATGACGTTCACAACATGTCTAGATTAAATTTTTTGGATGTCACCACCATTTATGGTTTGGAGATCAAGAAGTTGGGAGAATGGATAAGAAATGTTTTAAGGTTTGGAGTAACTCAAGGTTTCGTTGGTGTGAATCTCACAATGGGAGGTGAGAATATAATGGAGAATATTGTTGTGCCCCTCATGAATATCGTGACAATTGAATTGTTTGGATGTGGGACTTCATGTAACATAATTATCTCTCCTATTGTAAACATCATCTCCCTCTCCCATCTTTACCTTGATGAGAATGAATACACTCACTAGCCATTTCCCAACTAGATTTCAAACTTTACAAATTTGGTCTCTCTTTACCTCCAAGATAGTGGTCTCCAAGGTCACATCCCTTCTATCCTGTTAGGCCTGCCACACTCGATGAACCTTGATTTGTACTACAATCCCAATCTCAAATTAAACTTGGCTTACATTATACAACACTCTTACAAGCTTGAGATCATTGATATTTCAAGGAAAAATGTGGGGAATTATTCCAAATTCCATTGAAAATATGTCATCATTGACCTACTTAGATATCTTTTATAATAGTATTGATGGTGTTCTTCCTCCTCCAGTTGGAAATATTTCATGACTTGAAAGTTTTAATATTTTAGGAATCTCACTAAGAGGTATAATTCCATGGATGGTTGTAGGTGGATTATCAAAGTTTTCATAACTTTACCTCGGTTCAAACCATTTAAATGGAATTTTTCCATCTACATTAGGGAACCTCTCATCCTTGATTGCACTTGATTTCAACAACTCTTTAAGTGACACAATTCCACCTTCCTTTTCTCCTTGTTGGTTGTGGAGCCTGATAGTGATGGGGGTTACAAGGGGGGCTTCACCCCTTGCGCGGGGTCTCAGGATGCGCTTGGTGGGGGTTTGGGGTAGCGCCCGAAAGCCACATTTTATATGTATTTATGCATTATGAAATCTAGACCATTCATTATTAGGTCACAGATCTAATGGGTGGTTTTCTATGTTTCCCCAAAATGATAAAAACCCTAATATCTTTAAAGGGTCGTTATGTATGAGGCTCATTGTAATAGTGGTGGCACTATGAGAGAGATTTTTACTTGGACTGAATAATAAGGATTGGTTGTTTTTGGTGGATGTAGCCCATTTTGGGTGAACCACGTTAAATATGTGTCTCTGTTTTATTGCATCCTTTTCTATTTTACATTTTCTACATTATTCATTGCATGCTTGTTTATTTGTACAACTGGTATAATCATAACAATTGGTATCAAAGCACAATTGAGATTTATTTGTTGGCAATATACTCACAGAGGGATTTATGTTTGAGTGGGAGAAATATCCATGGCAGAGGAGAATAAGTTCAAAGTTGAGAAGTTTGACAAAACCAAATTACTAAAGCTATGAAAATGCGGTGGAAGATTACCTGTATTAAAAGTATATATACCTACCATGGGAGGGGAAGATGCGAAACTCTCAACTATGTCTGATGAGGAGTGGAAGGTTCTAGATAGGAAGGCTCTCAGTGTGATTCGATTGAGTCTGGCATCGTCCATAACTTCAAATATCTCACAGGTGAAGAGTACAGTAGAGTTGATGAAAACCCTAGTTAATTTATATGAAACACCTAGTGCATCCAATAAAGTTTATTTGATGAAATAATTGTTTAATATACAAATGCAAGAAGGTGGATCTATATCTAGCCATCTTAATGATTTCCACACTATTGTAAATCGCTTAGATTCAGATTAATATCCCATTTCATGAGGAGGTTAGAGCATTATTATTCCTATCTTCTTTGCACGAAATTTAGGACAACTTAAAGAATGATAGCGATTAGTAATACATCATCTACTTCTCTTAAATTTGAAGATGTAGTGATGAAGTGTCATTTTAAATGAGGAAATGCACAAGAAAATTACAGGGAAAATTCTTCTTCTCCGCAAATGCATTGAATATGGAAAGTAGAGGAGGAGCAAGGAGAAATCAAAGAGTAAGGCTCATAGAAATCTAAATCGAAGATGGGAAGATCCAAATATAGGAGTAGAGGCATTACTTGATGGAACCGTGGAAAGAGAGGACATGCTAAAAATTATTTTTGGTTTAAAGAAAACAAAGAAAATGATCCTGAAGGTATTAAATAGGAAAATCCGACAGGTAATATTGTTCAAGATGCTCTTATATTTTCTCTTGATACTAGAGTAAAAACTTGGGTAATAGAGTCAAGTGCCTCTTTCCATGCAACTTTGATAAGGGCTATTTTAGAGTATGTCCAGGAAAATTTTGGATAGGTTTATTTGGGGGATGATGAGCCATACAACATTGTCATGAAGGAAAATGTACACCTGAAATTACAGTAACGAAAATACATGGATATTGAGAGATGTGAGGCATGCACCTAGCCTCGAGAGAAATATCATCTTTACGGGGACAGTTGGGTGGTGAAGGTTGCACAGTCACATTCACTTCAGATGCTTGGAAAGATTCCAAGGGTGCCCTGGTAGTGACATGAGGTAATAAAGTAGGAACTCTTTATTTGTCTACTTGTATATATAATTCTTCTACCATATTGTCTACTTCAGATGAGGATGCCAGCATTTGACATAGTAGATTGGGACATATGAGTGATAAGGGCATGAAAATTCTATAGGAAAAAGGTAAGCTTTCAAGTTTGAAGCAATTGGACTTAGAGTTATGCGAGCATTGCATTTTTGGGAAATAGAAAAGAGTTAGATTTCTCAAGGCAGGGAATACCAAGAAAGAACAAAAGTTGGAACTAGTTCATATAGATGTGTGGGGCCGGGTTGCAGATCTCATGGTGGTTCTCTCTGACTATGTCACATTCATATATGATGCACAAGGAAGGTATGTGTATACTGTGCATTAAGTGTAAGTCTCGATGTCTTTGATATATTTAAGAAATATAAAACACTTGTTGAGAATGAATGTTATTTTAAATTGAAATATTTGAAATCGAAAGAGGTGGTGAGTGCTGCAAAAAGAAATTTGATGATTATTGTTCCTTGAATGGGATTCATAGAGAGAAAATGGTTCTCAAGACTCCACAACAAAATGGTGTTAGTGAGAGGATGAATAGAATAATAATGGAGCCTGCACAGTCAATGAGATTGCACACATAGATGCCTCTTCAGTTTTTGGTAGAGGTCGTAGATATTGTTGTGCACTTAATCAACCACGGGCCTTCGAGTGCACTAGATGGAGGAATTCTAAAGAATCATGGACCGAGAAAGAGGTAGACCTTTCATTTTTAAGAGTATTTGGTTCAGAGGCATTTGTGCATGTTAATAAAGAAAACATGAAGAAATTGGATTCAAAATCCAAACGTTGTACATTCATAGGTTATGGCTCCAACGATGATTATGGATTTCATTTTTGGGATCTAGATGAATCTAATATAATTAGGATTCATGAAATTTTTTGGCATGAAATTAGAATGTACAGGGATTAGGTACATGATGATAAAAATCCCAAGGAAGAATTGGTTGAGGATATAACTCCTAAAAATGAACTCTCGGGTGGAAAATATCCACCTACAAGTACCGAGGTTGACAATTTTGTAGGCTGAGCATGACATCTAGTGTCGAGCATCGACACCTCTGTCATAAATTCAAGAAAATGAGAAGCAAGAAAATAATGATCCCGTGACACCCCATCTTCGGTAAGAAGGTCACAATGTATTAGTAGACCTCTAGAAAGATTTTCCCCTGCTTTGTATTATTTGTTACTAACAGATAGCGGTGAGCCAAAGAGATTTGATGAGGTAATACATGTGGAATCCACTAAGGAGTGGGAGCATGGCATGAATGAAGAGATGGAATCCACGGAGAAGAACCAAATGTGGATTTGGTCAAATTGTCATTGGGAAAAGAGTACTACAGAAAAATGGGTCTACCATATGAAATAAGAAGAAGGTGGACGGAAAAGGTACAAAGAAAGGATCAGATTGAAGGGGTATGAACAAAAGAGAGGTATCAATTTTGATGAAATTTTCTCCCGTTATAAAGATGTCTTCCATTCGCATCTTGTATTAAGTTTAGTTGTTGAAGATTTACACTTAAAGAAACTTGATGTTAAGACAACATTTCTCCATGATGACTTGGATGAGGAGATTTATATACAACAAACCACTTGGGTATGAGGTGAAGGGTAAGGAGAAATTGGTTTGCAGGTTGAAGAAGAGTCTATACGGGATCAAACAAGCTCCCTAAAAATAATATCTAAGGTTTGATAGTTTTATGCATGAGCATGGTTTTACTAGATGTCAGTTAGATCATTGTGTGTACTTTAAATGATTGGATAGTTGAGCTACATTATTTTTCTATCGCTACATTATTCTTCTATTATATGTAGATGATATGCTTGTAGCAGGGTCTAATATGTAGGAAATTGCAAAGCTTAAGGAAAATCTTGCACAAACATTTACAATGAAGGATTTGGGTGCAACAAAGAAAATCCTCAATATGCAAATCAAGAGAGACATGAAAAATAGAAAATTGGTGTTGTCTCAGGAGGACTATGTAGAAAAGGTGTTAGAGAGGTTTCAGATGTAGAATGTGAAACTAGTTAGTACACCATTGGCTAGGCATTTTAGATTAAGTAAAGAAAAATTCCCAACAACATAAGAGAAGAAAGATTATATGGCATGGGTTCCTTATTCTTCAGTAGTTGGGAGCCTCATGTATGCCATGGTTTGTACCAGGCTAGACATTTCCCAAGAAGTGGGATTTGTTAGTAGGTATATGTCAAATCCGGGTAAAGCACACTGGAAGGTAGTCCAATGGATTCTCAGGTACTTGAGAGGGACCAGCAGTAGGCACTTGTGCTTTAGAGGGTCAGATTATAATTTACAAGGATTTGTGGATTCAGATATGGCACGAGATGTGGATAATAGGAGGAGCACTACTAGATACTTGTTTACAGTTGGTGGTGCGACAGTGAGTTGGATCTCAAAGTTGTAAAAGGTAGTTTCCTATCTACTATAGAGGCAAAATATCTTGCAGCAAAAGAATCTGAGGCAAGTAAGGAAATGTTATGGATGAGCAAGTTCATAGAGGAGTTGGGTAAGGAGCAAGGGGATTGCAAGTTACATAGTGATAGTCAAAGTGCAATTCACCTAGAAAAGAACTCGGCCTTCCATTCCAAAACCAAACACATTCAACTAAGATATCACTTCATATGATAGGTGTTGGAGGATGGGAAGCTTGAGTTGGTGAAGATTCATACAGATGATAATCCTACTGATATGTTTACTAAACCAATGAAAAAGGATAAGTTGGATTTGCATTCAAATTCTGTGGGTATTCAAGATTGAGCTTGAAGTGGAAGAAACAAGCCAAGAAGAAAATTCCAAACAAGAGTTGCAGCGGTTGAGTTGTAGCAATCAATATCTAAGTGGGAGATTGTTAGTTGTGGAGCCTAATAATGATTTAGGGTTACAAGGGGGGCTTCGCCCGCCAGAAGGTCCTGGGGGCCATGCACCCTGAGTGGGGCTGGGGAAGCGCCCGAAAGCCACATTTTATATGTATTTATGCATTGTGAAATATGGATTGTTCATTATTAGGTCACAGATCTAACGGGTGGTTTTCTATGTTTCCCCAAAATGATAAAAACCCTAATATCTTTAAAGGGTCATTATGTATGAGGCTCATTGTAATAGTGGTGGAATTGTGAGAGAGAATTTTTCTATACTGAATAATAAGGATTGGCTATTTTTGTGGATGTAGCCCATTTTGGGTGAACCACGTTAAATTTGTGTCTCTGTTTTATTACATCCTTTTATGTTTAACGTTTTCTACATTATTCATTGTAGGTTTGTTTATCTGTACAACTGGTATAATCCTAACACTCCTCACTCTGTAGACAATAAATCATGCACTTTGGGTATTTATTTAGTCCTAGTCACATACTACCATTCATATGATTCGTAAGCGAGAAAAGTACTAATTAACCCATGTATTTGGCCATCCTTGCTTGCTTTCTATTGCCTCTTTTGATCTTATACTCATTCTAGCCCAATCTATCTTTTCATACTTCATCATTTCTCAAGATAGACATCAATGCCCATCCAGACACCAGCCAGTGCCTCCTTCCCCTATGGGTACCCCCGACCTCTCAGACTTTAATCACATATTTTTGGTGTTTTCTATCTATTTAAGCATCTTATCTTTTTGTTAGTTTGCATTTTCGAGGTTAATTATGAAATTCAAGCAAGGGAATCATATAAATATAAAGCTATGTGGCTATAATAAAGGACCAAGAACTAAGCTTTAGTTATCACCACATAAGGTTTCATCCAAAGGCATTTATAAGAGCATTCAAGCATTCATCTAACATTCACACAAGGGTAAGGGACTGCATTATTCTGCATACATTTCATAGGAGGGGAAGTTAATTCTTCAATGCACACATTTATTTACATATTTTACATCTAACTACCTTTTTGTCAGAATCAAGTACAACACACATAAGAACCACCTAGGCACAATTCCAAACACACACACACAAAACTACTTTCGATCTCGAATTTTACATTTTTATGGGCACGGGAAAAAAATTACTTCAAAAACACCTTAGATCAAAGAATCAAGCCATGAAAGTGATCCCAATGGTCCTGGAAGGTCAAAACGACACATAATCACCAAAAATTTGATGGAATTTGATGCAAAATTCATGATTCCAAACTTCCTGGAGCTCCCATGGCGGCCAAAACAAATGAATGCATAGCAACCGTTGATCTAATTCAACTTTTAATCCTGGCCCTCCATGTGGAAGATGAGGACTTAAAATAAGCTTGGGTTTCTTTTTTAATTTTTAGGTAAATCCAGACACGTGGCGTAATATGATTGGAATGGGCCTAGGGTTAAAAATATTCACTTTATAACCTTTTGAAAATTTGGAAAATTTCTCCACTTTTCCCCGCCCCCTTTATGGGCCTCCCATGTGTCGAAAATGTGGGTCCCACTAAAACAAATGAGACAATTCTGCTCATTTAACCTATTTTTTGGAAAAAAGGAAAATTTTCCCAAAAACCTCTCGTGGGCCCGCACACCCGATTTCATCCCGGCCACGTGGCGCTCGTTGATTCGCTGTGGGGCCATCACTGTCTTTTTTCCTTCACACCTCCCTCGCAAATTTTGAAAATTCAAAATTTCCACCAATGGCCCGCGCTCTCCTTTGACTTTCAAAATTGGCCACGTGTCTCACTTGGATTGGCTGCAGGGGCATGCTTCCTTTTCACAATTTTAACTTATTTTTCCAAAAGGAAAAATTTCCCTTTGCCTCTAGTGGCCCGCGCAAGGCTCCCACACAAGCCTTCAAATTTTCACATGGTCAGGGATGCGCTCATAATTTTAACTTCAAACCATTTTGCCAAAAAAGGCAAAAAACTTAAAAGACCCTGAAACTCCATTTATCCACTTAGCATAAAAATTTCTCCCTTTGCAGAAATGCGGGCTTCATCACAACATTTTCTCTTTTCACCCAAAAAGAAAAAATTTCACTAAGTTTTCCATCGGCCCACTCATCTATTTTGATCTTTTAGGACACGTGTCCCTTCTTGGTTGGTTGCGGAAACTCACCTAATTTTTAAATTTGATCCATTTGAAGTTTAAAAACTTCAAATTCACCAAGAAATCCACCCCCATTCTGACTTTTCATGGACACATGTCCACCTATGATTGGCCACGGGGCCGCACTTCAAAATTTCACTTTAACTTTTTTACCCAAAAACACAAAAATTCTCTAAGTTTTTCCGCCATCCGCATCCTCTGAGAAAAAAATTTTCCACGTGTCCTCCTCTGATTGGAGTGGGGCTGAAACTAATTTTTTCAACTTTAGAAAAATAGAGCTAAAAAACTCTAAGTCCTCCATCGGCTCGCTCCTCCTTTTTTAATCTTTTAGGACACATGTCCACTCCCGATTGACTGCAGGGTTTCGGGCCATTTTTGACTTTGAAAATTTTGCAAAATAAAGTCAAAAATTTCCAAGGAAATCGACTCCCGCTTCTCCTCAATGAATCAAAACATGCCACGTAGGCAATTTTGGAAAAGGCGGAGCCATGGAACCAAATTCGCCATTTTGCCAAAAAAGAAAAAAGTGACAAGTTAGAACAATTTTCCGCCGCTCCTTGGCCAATTAGAACACGCCACATTGCCAATGCATGCTGAGGAAGAAATTGATGGGAAAATGATGCCCATCTAACCGTCAAAATACAGAAAATGCCATGGATGCCCTAGAATTCAATTTTTCGCCAAGGACGGAAAATTTTTTGATTTTGAAGCAACTGAAACATGTTTTTAGGAATTCTCGATCTTGGGATTGGATTTTCAAATACATACAAGTATGAATCGATTAATTTTGATTTTTCACGATCAGGCACAAGGGAAAAAATGACGAACCCGTAGATTTGGAAAGATTAGGGCACAAACAAGGCACACATGGATTTTTCTCTCAAACTAGGGTAAAAACAACAAGTTTGTGAGCATTTTTAAAGCATTGGACTGGAGGGGAAGAATTACAGACCACCAATTTGAAGGATAAAATGTTTCTGAGCAAGTAAAGATTTGAAAAATTAGGGCAACATGGTGCAAGCTCAAAAATGGCACCAACATCGGCTCTACGGGGATGGGCACTCCCCGGTGGAGTGCTACAAGAAAAAACGTAGACCAAGTGCCAAAATATCCATTGGGAAAAGGAGTCAATAAGCGTGGCAGCAAAAACCGAGAACCATCCTTCAAAAAATGAACAGAGAAATTGACAAAAAAGGATGCAAGAAATAGGACAAACCACAAACCAACAAAACAGCAAAAATAGAGCCAAAAACAGAGACTATACACTATACAAGTGATGCATACCTCAAATTTGGGGATTAATCAAAAAAATCTTCAAATGTCTATCATTAATAGGCGATTAAAGTAATTACCCATCTAAGTCTTTGAGAAATAAGGTATGTTTACAAATTTTGATATCAATGGCATAAGGGCCCATCCATAATGTGTCAAATTTTCCATGCTTGCCCTTGTCTTCATGCTTGCTATCCCATAACAAAACTAGATCTCCAACATTGAAGGCTCTAGGAGTGACCTTCTTGTCAAACAATCTCTTTAACTTTCCCTAAATCTGACATGCCTCGTGGGATGCTCTTCTCTCCTCATCAAGCTCAACAATCTAATTAATCCTTAATTCATGTGGGTTGAGCTCTTGATCTTCCAACTATCAACAAACTAAAACGATGACAATTACAAATGTAAGAGGCAGCAAAGCCTTGGTTCCATACACCAACTCAAATGGGATTTTACCAGAGCACTTTTAGGAGTTATCCTATCAGCCTCAAACTACAAATTTTAGTTGTTCTCCCACTTCTTCTTGTTTTGTTCTAAGGTTCTTCGATAATCTTCAACAAGTTATTATTATCTGGACTCACTTGTCCATTCCCTTGGGGATTATAGTTTGAGGAATAAATCAGATTGATTCCATATTCTTTGCACATTGCCATTAAAGGTTTGGCTTCGAAGCACATGGCATTATCAGCTACAATCTTGACTGGGACCCAAAATTTTCATATGATGTCATTCAACAAGAAGTCTATAATTATTTGGTGTGTTGCCTTCTTATATGGGATTGCTTCAACCCACTTTGTAAAATAATCAGTGGCTACAAGAATCCACTTATGGCCAACACAAGAAGGATCTAGAATCTCACCAATGAAGTCCATTCCCCATTGTTTGAAAGGGGCTTCAATTGATACATGTTGTAAAGGAAGGGATCCTGAAGCTTTCGGCCTTCTAGAGAAATGCGCAACTATCACATTTTCTAACCAAAGCAGGTTACATTTTTAAAGAGAGTAGGCCACCAATAACTTGACTCTCAAGATCTTATGTGTTGTTACCCTTCTAGCAAAGTGTCCTCCAAAACTCCCCATGAAAATCAAAACTATTCAGGAGCTTCATCTTAAGTTATACATTTCGAGAGGACACCTTCATTTCGAGAGGACACCTTCTGGGGTTCTTCCAAGCCATCCCAAGGTCTCGTGATGATGTATTTTTGAGAAGCCGACTTGAGGGCTCTTTTCTAATTTTATTCAAGTGATCGGGGTAGTATATGTGTCTAAGGTAGAAGATCACATTCTTGTACCACTTAGAACTTTTCAACTTGTCAAGGATATCTACCCTTTCTTCCTCTACTTGATTCACTTCTACATTCTCGCAAGTTACTCTCGACCATGAGCTTAGCAAGATCCAAACCGTACTAATTTTGTGGTTTGGATGTCCATATCATATTCTTACGCTTTTTCCTGCATCTACATCTTTAGCTTGAGATCTCCATCTCACGATAATATTTCTTTCACCATGGTGTGGGGAACATAAGCAACAACTTTTGAACTTAAGATATAAGGCACGAAAACCTTTGTTGCTTTCACTAAGGCAAATGCTTATTTTTCCATAATTGTATACTTCATCTTAGATGCTTCAAAGCCTTACTAAAGAAGGCAATAGGCCTCTCAGCCCCATCCTCATCCTTCTGTAGAAAAATAGAGGCAATGGTATTCTCAGAAGCAAAGGAAAATATTTGGAAAGGCCTCTTGTAGTTTGGAGCCGCTAAAACAGGTGCATGTTTAAGTGCTTCCTTAATTCCTTCAAAATCCTGAATGGAAGCCTCCTCCCATTTGATAACTTGGTCCTTCTTTAGCATGCATGTAATTGGAAGAGTCAGCTCAGCAAAGTTGGAAACAAACCTTCTGATAAAATTAATTTGACCAAAGAAAGATTGGATGCCTTTCTTGGTTCTTAGGATAGGTACTTTGTTGATTGCTTCCACCCTCTCAGGGTCAATCATGACACCATTTTTGACACAATATGACCAAGCAGATTGGCCTTTTTACATGCCAAATGACACTTCTTTGGATTAAGAGAAATGCCATACTCCCCTACATCTAATCAATATCTTCTCCAAATGATGCAAGTGATCACCTCTTTGCCTTGAAAACACAGTCACATCATCTTGGTAAACTACAATGAATTCATTGATGTAACTAGCAAAAGCAACATCCATTGCTCTTTGAAAAGTGGCACCAAAGCATTCATCAAACCAAAGGGCATTCTCGACAAAACATATGTCCCCAAGGAGTAGTAAATGTTGTCTTTCCGATTCCTTGACAACCCCTGATCAGTATCTAGAGAAACCATCCAAAGTAGAGAGCAACTCGAGACCTTGTCACGTCACTTTACCTGCAACATATTTTCCATATTTGGCAAGGAATAGTTGTCCTTCATGGATGCTTTGTTTAGATTTTGAAATCTACACAAAGTCTATTTCTTCGTTCTTCTTTCTAATCGGGCACAAGTTTCGAGAACCCAGAGATGATTATCTAGTGGTGAATAATACCTCCATCTCTCAATTTCTTTAACTCCTCTTGCATTTTCATAGAGAGAAGTGGATTAATATGCCTTTGCCTCTGTCTTAATGGTTTATTCTTGGCCTCAAGAGGGATCTCATGTTGAAACAAGTCCTCTCTATATGCCTTTAGCTCAAAAATAGGACCAAGCCAGTGCAGTCTGATATTTTTCAAGAGTTGAGCATAGGACTATTTTTACTCTTTACTTAGATTCCTGTGTAACAAATCTTCCTTGGTTTTTATCATTAGTGCCTAAGTTATGCTCTTCCACATCCCTTGAGGCAAACATACTTCTATTTATGATGCAATTAAGACTATTAAAATTTGATTCAAGTGCAACAAGACTATAGAAATAGTGTTAGTTTTCAATTGGATAATATCCTTCTCAAAAAAAAATTCTCTTCCTTCACTCATACATACCATTGGCTCCCAATCAATATTATGATCTTTAAATTCACCTTGGTTTTGTAAGAACATTAGTACTTGAGCTTCATCATTAAAAACTTTCCAATGTTTAACATTATCGGGATAGTTGGCCTGGTTAACACTTAATTATTGTACTCACAATAAGGTGAAATCTAGGCAATTTCCAAATCTAGAACCCAGCATTACCAACTTGTTAGTAGTAGCATTGAGACCTTTGTCATGATACACAATGTTAAAGGAATCAAACATCTCAATTATATCGCAAACTGCATGTTTTTACTATTTCATTCGCTAATTTTTTGTAGCATACAGTTTCCTTACTTGTTTGACAACCAGCTTTGAATCCCCTTTGTAATGATGTCCTTGACACCATACTTACATGCAACTCTTAGACCCAACAACAAGGTTTCATACTCAGCAATGTTTTTGGTACATTCAAAATTAATCTTGAAGGAAAAATCAAACTCTTCAAGTGAGGAGAAAGCGAGAACTATATAAGCACCATTCCCAAATTTGGAGCAAGCTCCATCAAACAAGCAAGGTCCATGGAGAACCTACCATCTCAAGGCACTTTGATTTATCCATATTATTATCTTTTCCATTAGCAAATCCAATGAAATTCTTAGCATCTACATCAACAAACAACACTTCATAGGAAGCATTATTAGGATCTTCAATTAGGTGCAACATCTTCTTTTCACCATAAAGCTTCAAGAGGTGCCTTCAATGGGAATAGTGGTAAAAGAAATTTCCATCGAACACTGCCACCAACACTTGCAACCCACTTTCTTGACAAAAGCATGCCCCATTTGGTAGGGCTGGAGTCAACAATTACAACATCAAGTTTCAAATTCTTACCCGAGATAGGCTGCAAGTGCAGACCACCAAACCCTTCACACAACCAACTACCAAAGACTTCCTTAAGTCCGTGGTAGTACACTTCCTAAAGGCTGCTATCTCTTTGATATCCAACTTCTTCATGACTTCTAAAGGCATGACATTACATGATGCACCGAGAATCAAACATACAATTGTGAAGTAGCCTATCCTTTATGACCAAAGTTGCAAAGAATGGATCAACATTCAATTGGGAATCAACCAGGATGTTCCCAGTATACCTCATGAGTCTCCCAAGATCCTCCAATGCCAAAGTGGTGTTCCGGTCTGCAATGATTGGAGGAGGAGTTTCAACAATGTTCACATTTCTACTTGGGGTACTATTTTCCTCCTTCAATCCCAAGTATTCAAATGCTCTCTTCTTATGTTCGGGTATTATAAGCAACTTCAATGATTGGAACACTCACTTTGATTTGGCTCAATACTTTGGCTATGTCATAAGGAACATTCTTTCACAAGAAAACATTGAAAGGGAGACAAGCGAGATTCACTAAATGGCATGGGATTCTTTTCAGAAACTTGGGCATGAGGAGGACTGAAATTTTTACATGAGACAACTGTGAGTTCTTTATAGGTGTTTCCCTTCAGGAGGCTCTTTTCGAGAATAATTGTAAGCAAGGTTGTCTTAGGTTTGGCTTGAGGACCATTCCCCTTAACAACTTTGCTTCTAGTGTTATACTCTCTTTCTTGACCTCTGACAACATTCATTAATAGTTGTTTATCTTCCTTCGAAGGGATACCACCATCATAATTTTTAATCATCAAAGCTCTTAAGTATTCAAAATCATTGTTAGGAATTTCAAAAGCTTACTACATCCGCTTCATAAGTATGAGAAGGAGAAAGGAGTGGTACCTAGTTTATGCAATCCCAAAAGGTTGCAGCGGTCCTTGCACTTGTTACCTCGGTTGATGTTGTCTCCTTCTTGTGAACTTAAAGAACAACCCACCATGAAAATATCATCATCATTACCATCCTCATTATCAGCTTCATCAACTTTCGGTCCACTTCATGGAGGATGGGGAAGAAAACATCTATCACACTAGTCCATATCGGCAGACCTACTCAATAAGAGCAACCACGGCAACATGAGAGGTCGGAACCAATCTATTTTCACGTGCTTGGGGTGTCTATTTCCCCTCCCATAGGCCCTTTACTCTGCTCATCTAGCCTTTGATCACCCTTTAGGATGATTGCCAAATCTATCATGATTTTGTGCTCTTTGTTGACCTTCATGTGAACTCTACCCGATTCCCTTTTACGCTTGGGCTAATTTTTATGAAATTTCTTTGATAGCCCCTACCAAAGTTTTGACAACATCCTCCAAATCAGCACCCTTGCTAACTTGAGGTTTTTCAGGGTTTATCAACTTTACACCATCCCTCTTGAGAGGCTTACCAATGGCTTTAATATTGTTTTCAATCTGCAGTGCCATGGTAAAGGCCTGCCTTAAGTTAGTAGGGTTTTTGTCTCTCAAGTAATAGGCTACTTTCTTATCAAATGCATCTACATATTTGATTAAACAAGACTCATCACAAGGTCTCAGATTAATAGGCAGTCTTCTCAATGTCTTATTAAACCTAGTGTTGAAATCATGAACTGTTTCATTTGGGTTCTTTTTGATATTTTCAAACTCAAACAAGAGGAATCTAGGATCAGTCTTGTCTCCATATTGCAACCTAAATGCATTGTTCATCTCAGCCCATGAATCAATAGAATTATCAGGCAGAGCCTTGTACCAATCCCTTGCATCCTCTTCTAAGGTGTGGATAAACAATTTGACATACACATCTTCAAACTCTATTTCAAAATCTTCCATCATGTTAACAAAAATTTTGAGATGTTGATCACCAGTCATAGCATTGTTACCTTGAAACTTTGGTAACCTATTTCTCACATCTTGTGGGACTGCATTAGAGATACCCACCATCCCTCTAAAATTGATAGGACCAAAAGTGTTAACAAAAAATGGAGGTCTAGGTGGTGTTTCACTTCGGAATGACTCGTTCCTATAGAAGCTTGAGATAAGAGTTAGGGTTAGGAGGAATACCCGTTGAATGTCGAGATGGTGTGCGCGTGCAGAGAAAGATCGGAGTTGGTACTGGAGAACTCCTTTTGTCTTGGAAGGACTACCAACGAAATAAGAACACAAGACCACAAGATTTTGATTAAACAATAAATGAGGAATCACTGCCTTGGGCCCAGGAAATATAAAACTTCCTTTCAAGGTGGTCAGTTCCTCTACTAATATGAATTAACACAAAAAAGACGCAAAATATCAATTAGATTACTTGGTTGAAACTAGTAGGAGAAGGGCCTGTTTCGGTTATAGTGAGTGGTAACCGATACAGGTTCAAATTCTTGCAACCGTCGGTTGGGTCTAGGACTGTAGGTTGATTGTTTGGTGGGGTGTTTGTGTTTCTTGGTGTTGGTAAGGTTGGTTTATGGATGATATTAGGAAATGAGATGATGAGGGTAAAAGAATGATGCACTAGATCTGATGGGATCTTGAGTAGTGGGTTCAGAACTGGATTTAGGAGGACTTGTGATTCAAAGAGCATAAGAAATGTTATAACAGGCAGAGGGACATACGAGATATGACTTCGTTTGGTTTTGGCGAAGATGCAAGTTGATATCCTCTACTATTCAAGCACTTACGGTTTCTTCACTCATCTCGCTTGGTTAAGTGAAGATCTGGACTCTGCTTTTTGCTCCCAATGATCTCTGTTGTTTCAAAAATCATTCGGTGATCTCCCAAATGAAATTCTGATCCGTTGTTTTGGTTTGGGGAGCCCATTTACAGGAACCGATGGTGGTTACGTGAATTCACGTAAGCGGCTGGTCGAGTAGGAACCGGCATCGGTAAGGAAAAAGTAGGCTATTTTTAGTAAAATAGCCCACCTTCCCGCTTTTCTCCCTGAGAGATCGGGCCAGGGGCTTGGTCAAGTGGCAGAAGGTCAGCTTTGGGTGCGAGTAAGGAGGCATTAGTTATGGATGTGAGTGCAGAACCAAGTCATGGGTCTTAATTAGGTTAGTTTAGGGTTAGGGCTGGTCAGCTGATGAGGGCAGGTGCGAGGTGAGGTGGCGGGTAAGGTGATGTGGATTTATCAATTATAAGGTAATTAATAAATAATTGTGTAAGGTTTAGGTGATGAGGTTAGATCTTGCGAGATGAGATGCGGGTCACAAGAGGGTCGTAAGACACAAATTTGGTGTCTACATTAGCCCCTTATTGTCGTGTAGCTTATTTTGTAAAGGCTCGCACGGACAATAATATGAAGTGTTACTCTCAGTTAATTGGTATAGGTAATCCCCTCAAATCTATCAGATTGAGTGAACAGGGAAATCGGGGATAGGATTGATAACGGTAAATGGGGTAGAGGGATGGTAAGATGGTGAGGTAGGTTCAAGGAAGCGAGGCGCGTATTGAAATGCAATAAGATGACTAGTGGTACATGATTTTGAAACGAGCAAACCAAAGAGCGGTCAGAGGCAAAGGTCGATAGTTTATCCAAACAAGGGTGATATAATCCGGTATCAAGGCATAGGAAGTAGCCCAGGGGTATATAACAGGTAAGGTACAGAACGTTTAGGCATGTTGGCGTGCAAAAAGGTTGGTTTGGTTGAGATAACGTCACGGTCTAGGTCCGGGCAAAGTTGGTCGGATGTATCAAGTCGAGACCCTAATCATGCTAAAACACGAACAGTGAGGTCGATTGAACAAAAACTACCGGATGGGTGGATAAAAGTGTATGGTGTTGATTTTGGGTAAGGGATGGAAGTGGTGCGGCCGTGGGCTCGGGCCAAGTTGTTGGGTTGCGGCCTTGGGTCGGGCCGGAAGGGTAAAGGAGGCCTTGGGTCGGGCCAAATAGTGAGGGCGGGCCTTGGGTGGACGCCATTGGCAGGTTGAGGCCTTGGGTCGGGCCAGGTGGTAGGGCGAGGCCTTGGGTCGGGCCAAATGGGTAGGGCGAGGCCTTGGGTCGGGCGAATAAGTAGGTTGAGACCTTAGGTCGGGTAGAATAGGTAGGTTGAGGCCTAGAGTAGTCAGCCGAAAAAGGTAGGCCGAGGTTGAGGCCTCAGGTCGGGCCGAATAGGTAAGTTGAGGCCGTAGGTCGGCCGAATAGGTAGGTTGAGGCCGTAGTCGGGCCAAATAGGTAAGTTGAGGCCTTAGGTCAGGCGAATAGGTCGAGGTTGAGGCCTAGGCCGGAATTTTGGACAAGTGAACAAATGGTGTGTGCGAAGGTGGATAGAGGCGATATTGGTGAAAAAGAGCGAGGAGTAAATAAGGGAAAAGAATGGGGTGAAAAGTTGGGTAGAGAACCGATGTCGATTCTGCGCATGACCGATATCGGTTAAGGGACCGATACCGGTTCCTTAGGGCAAAATGAAACCGATATCGGTGAAAAGGCGAAAAACCTATAAAAAGAAAAAATACGGCTTTGCCATTGTCACTTTTGTTATTTGCAAACCAAATCGACTTGTCGACATGGAGAGTTGAGATTAGAGGTCGATTGAGTGAGGTGGGAAGTATTGTATTGGCGGAGAGTGAGAGAGAGTTGATAGTGGGCCCGATTAAGGAGGAGGTAGCTTGATTGATTGGCCAGGGGACCACGAGATCGGGATTGGAGCCATGGCACAGCGGTGAGGAGGCTGGAGGGGCTGGACCACTAGACCGCCACCACCCATCCCACCACGACGACGTGTCGTTGTTCGGGTAGATTCGAAACTCTTTAATTTGGTGATTTGGTTGTATTATGCTAAATTGGGGGTTTGGGTAGGAATTAACCTTTTTTAGGAAATAATGAGAAAATGGAAATGATTTGAAAAAGGGAGAGGGTAGATAGGCTAGATAGGCTAAGGTGGGTAGGTGGGTAAGTTTTTAGGGTATTTGGGTGGGTAGATGGGTAGAAATAGGTAAAAAATGGGTTTTGGGGGCGTGTGGTGTTCGTCTCGGAGAAGACAAATGGCCGATGTCGGAGTCACTTGAGCTCAAGCGGCCGACATCGGTCGCAAAATTTTAGGGAAAGGGAGTGTTGTTGGTGACCGGCGTCGGTCATGTATCGGCCGGCGTCGGTGGCTTGTGTGTTTTGGTTTGTGGGTTGTGTGGGTGGGTTGGTTGTTTTGGGTTTTTGGGTTGGGTGGTGGGTGGGTGTGGGTTGGGGTCGGTTTGTGTGGGGTTGGTTAGGTTGTGGGTGGGTGTGGGTTGGTGGTGGAGAAGGGTTTGTGTGGGGGTTGGGTTAGGGGTGGAGAAGGGTTTGGTGTAGGGTTGGGTTTTGGGTTTTTGGGTTGGGTTTGAGGTGGAGGTGGGAGAAGGGTTTGATGTAGGGTTGGGTTTTGGGTGTTGGGTCGCATGTGTTTTGTTTGGGTTTTGTTTTTGTTGGTTTTGGGTGGGATGGTTTTGGGTTTTTAGGGTGGTAGGTTGCTAGAGGGGGGTGGTAGAGAGTCGGGGTATGGTCGGGGGGATAAAAAAGGGTGTTTAGATGATAAAGTAGATGTTGTAATAAAGAGTAGGTCTAAGGATGTGGGTTGGTTTTTGAGCACGTCGAAGTTGACGATGCGGATAGGATGCCCCCATTGTTGGTGCGGATGAGGCCACAAGTCATGCTCGTGGCTCATTGGGCCATCATGCGCGAGTGGGACTCGGTGGAGTCTCCAGAGGGTGCAGCGATAGAGAGAGATCACGGCTGATGGTCGCCCTCATCGAGAGATGGGATCCGGCTGACCAATGTGTTCCATCTCCCAGGCCGGGAGATGACCGTCACATTGGAGGATGTGTATCGCATCCTCTGGTTACCTATCGAGGAGAGCGGTCTTCGAGAGGTCAGATACTACCATGGGCCGACATCGTAGGTTTTGGGGATGCGGCGCTGCACACGGACTACCATTTCATGAGTATCGGTGCAGTGACATGCACGTGCGCATCGACACGACGAGACACGCCCGGCAGTGTGTTGATGATGGTTGGGATCACTGCTTCGCCTCCCGGGACTCGGAGGGAGGCGCTTCCCACGAGCATTGATGGGGTGCTTGCTTGAGATGGTGGAGGAGCACACCTGTTACGCTGGGCACCGGTATATCCGGTGCGGTGACAGGAGCTATGGGGCTATCAGCCGGAGGAGGCGATTCAGTATTTGCTCTACATTTTGTTGCATTGTTGGGCATACGAAAGCACATCATATGCATCGAGGCGGTAGAGGTTACCCAAAGGCCTGAGGGCCACGGTGGCATGTCATATACCGATATGGCTTTCGAGAGGTGGTTGGGGTCGTGGGCCGGCCACGAGCGATTGTTACAGTCGGGATGTGGCATACTATAGACATTCTGCTAGAGGGCCTTACACAAGCATGAGACATTGTATGGAGACCTTACAGAGGTCACCACCACCAGCGAAGGAGCCCGCTTGCAGTTGCGCCTAATCCAAAGTACACATTACACGAGATACGGATAGCAGGACGGAGGCCAGAGAGTACGAGCGAGATACCCACGGGAGAGGGTACGCAGCAGATGGGGCTGCGGCAGACGAGCCACCTCCCTTCCCTCGGTCACGGGAGGGATGATGTAGAGGCCCACCGCTGCTGCACCTGCCTTTGGATCCAGATTGGGTAGCGGAGAGGTCACAAGCAGTGAGGGTGTAGATGATGCCTTTGGTGCACGGAGCATACGGGGTGTGGTAGGGTGGCAAGAGGGCAGCCGAGATAGTATCGCCTACTACAGCCCGAACTTGGGCTGCGATTATAGGAGGAGAGAGATCAGCTCGAGGGGGTCGAGGTGCGGCTCTTACAGGCGGCTAGCCGACTGCGGCACGAGTGCACGAATAGGTGTCTTACAGGCGTAGCCTTGAGCTCAGGCTGAGCATAACACGAGGCAGCAAAGACCACCACCAAGGCCACGGCCCACAGTGCAGTGCAGGCGACGGCAAAGACAGTGCCCAGCGGCACCACCGCGGCCTACAGGCACCACCAACAAAGACTTACAAGACGAGCCTCGAGGGGCATTGGTCAGTAGGTGCGGGGACCAGCCCAGCCCCAGCTCCGTCGGTGGCTCGAGAGCGCTATGGAGGTTAGAGCGAGAGGCCCAATATTATCGGGATATTCTTGATGGTGCGGAGTCGAGTATCGAGGCTTATAACGCATAGGGCAAAGACCTCTCACCGCCCAGGAGATCTCGGGGAGGTGCAGCCACGGTGGCGTGTCCGTGACGGGCAGAGGCGAGAGGCACCACAAAGACCACGCGGGAGAGGTGCTTGAGGGCGGTGGGGAGAGTAAAGAGATCCCCAGACATGGTTGTTGTATTTTAGAGATGGGCACCGTCTGCGAGGCTCGGGTGTATTGATAGAGGCTGCGTGCACATGTATTATTCATGTATTCATTCATTCATTTATTGTATACTCTGCCTGCGAGCCGAGTAGGGGTTGTATAGTGGAGACCGGTCATGAGCCGAGTATATAGCTATGTTTGATACGAGGGACCAGACCTGCAAGCCGAGTCGATTTTTTTTTGACAGTTATTACGGCTCGTATGCCGGCTTTGTTGTATGATGAGATCACAGAGGCCCGATGTAGGGGCACATTGTATTTTGAAAACTTGTATATATATATATAGAGACGATGTTTTGATCCACATGCAGGTGTTCAAAATGTGTTTAAATATTTGGTTAATGGCTAAAGTAATATATAAGTAATGTGTGATAAGTTTAATTGACATGTTGATAGATGGATGATGCTAATGTTTTT
>CM031243.1:482385387-482439907 GCA_018340775.1 Taxus wallichiana var. yunnanensis
TCAACCACTATGGAAGGAGTTGTTGAAAAGGCCATAAGGCAAGAATTGCAGAAATTAAAGGCTATTTACGCCCCATAAGGAGGAAGTGCGGAAGAAGACCGCAAACCCTTCTTCAACCTCTCTTTGCACCTTAAAAGGACCGTGAGTGGAAAAAGTTTGGAAACAAGAGTAAGTTTCAGTGATAACAATAAGAAAGCCTTAAGTAGTAAATAAGCCTACCGGAAATGTAAGGGATAATTTTGTTAAAAATTTTAACAATAGGCGAAGCCCATGGAGGACAGCGTGACAATTACAAGGTGGAGGTAATTCTGAGCCTAAGAAGGGACCTGTAGGAGGCTGCTACAATTGTGGCAAAGACCACTATGCTAATCAATGCCCTTTGAAGAAGGATGATCGTAATCAGCAGCATAAGATACATGCTGCAGAGCGACAACAAGCAGGAAAAGCAAGTAACTCCTATAGAAGTTAGGGTAAGTTATTCGGCATACTGCCTGCAATTCTTTTTGACACGAGGAGCTACTTGAATGTTTTATTTCTAATAAACTTGCTTCTAAACTTAAAAGAAAAGATGGAAAAATGGATAAATCTTGGTACATAGAGTATGGTAATAACTCGTTCATACGGTGAGTGAGTGTCTTTTAGGGCGATCCTTGATTTACCTAACTTCTCCACGGAATTTGATCTACATGTTACACCTTTAGGATCATATGACATTATTTTTGGTGTCGATTGGTTAGCTGACCATAAGGCAAAGGTAGATTGCTATGAAAAGAACATAAAATGTTTAGATGATCGGCTGGAATCAGAGAGATTCAAGGTGTGAAGCAGGAAATTTCAGTTAGAAAGCGCATCGGCTATGCGACTTAAAAGGCTAAAAATAAAGGATGTACCCTTTATGTGGTAAAGATATCGAATCTTAGAAGAAGATGATGATTTCATGAAACGATTCCCTCTTTTACAAGGTTTGAGGATGTTTTCGAGGAATTACTACCAGGTTACCACCCAAGAGAGAATTTGACTTTACCATTGAAATCAAGCACATGACGGAACCTATTTCCAAAGCACCTTATCGGATGACTACTACCTTTGAGTTAGTCGAGCTTAAAGGCACTGATTACAAGAGCTTTTTGACAAAAGGTTTGATTAGACCAAGTGTTTCACCTTGGGAGTGCGCCTGTGATATTTGTGAAAAAGAAGGATGGAACACTAAGGCTATGTATTGATTATCGGATGTTGAACAAAGCAACAATCAAGAAGCGATATCCACTTCCAAGGATCGGCGATCCATTTGATCGACGAGATGCATGGAGCAGCGGTTTATTCTAAGATAGACCTTCGATTTGGTTATCATCGGTTAAGGATTAAAGAAGAAGACATTCATAAAACAACTTTACGAACAAGGTACGGACATTATGAATTCACGATTACTACCCTTCAAGGTTAACTAATGCACCTGCAGCCTTTATGAATTTAATGAACAATATTTTTCAAGAATACCTGGACAAGTTTGTACTTGTATTCTTGGACGATATTCTCATTTATTCTAAAAGCGTTGAGGAGCACAATGAGCATTTGAAGATAGTTTTGGGAATTTTGAGAAAGAGGAAGTTGTATGGTAAGTTATCCAAATGTTCTTTCTTTGATTCAGAAGTTCACTATTTGGGTCATGTCATAAGTAAAGAAGGAATTGCTGTAGATCCTTCAAAAATAGTGGCAATAGCCGAATGGCTGCAGGTGCAAAGAATGTACATGAAGTAAGAAGCTTCATGTGTCTTACTGCTGTTACTTATAGAAAATTTGTAAAGGATTTTTCTAAAATAGCATTTGCACGATAACTTCTTTACTGAAAAGAAGGATAAGAAATTCATATGGAACGATAAGTGCGGCGGCTTTCAAAAGTCGAAGGACCGGTTGACTTCGCACCTATTTTAGCTGTACCAGACCTAATGGGAATTTCTTTGTTGTAACGGATGCAGGGAAGGCCTTGGAGTGTTTTGCTACAAAATGATCAGAGTCATAGCATATGAAAGTAGAAAACTTAAGATACATGAGCTGAATTATGCCCCTCATGATTTGGAACTTCTTTGCCATTGTTCATGCACTTCAAGTCCTGGAGACACTACTTACTTGGGAAACCTTTTGAGTTGAAAGCCCGATCACTCGGGACTGAAATATATTTTTACTCGGCCAACTGAATGCTATGAGACAAAGAAGGTGGTTAGAATTTTATCACAATATGACTTTGATATTAGCTATATCAAAGGGAAGGAGAATAGAGTAGGCGATGCTCTAAGTCGTAGGAGGCACATTTACTGCTCTTATAACATTAAGAACTCAGTTTAAAGACGAGGTAAAAAGTGCTTGAGAATCGGATGCATACTTTCGGCAAGTAAAAGCGAGCAGCTGCATGAGAACCTAAGGATATAAGGTATAAAGGTTTTCATTTTGATAATGAAGGAATCTTGCGTTATGAAAACGAGGGTATATGTACCTATCTTTGAGCGATTTGAGAAAGAAGTTGTTAGTTGAATTTCACAATTCACCTTTCTCTGGACACCCGTGTATCACAAAAATGCTTGCTGATTTGAAAGCAGCAATACTTACGGAAAGGTATGAAAAAGGATGTGATTAATTTTGTGACTCATTATGCGGAATGTCACCGGCGGGTGAAGGAGAACATATGCACCTATTTGGGATCATTATATCCTCATAGCATACCAAGTCTGATACAAATGGCAAGTAATAACCATGGATTTTATCTAAGGACTACTATGTCCAGGAATAAACATGATGTTATCTGGTAGTTGTAGATAACCTGACAAAGGTAGCTCATTTCATCGCTGGAAATCTAAAGGATGATTCACGAGTGCTAGCCAAAGATTCGTGTACACGAAATTTTCAGATTACATGGTGTACAGAACTGATTATATCGACGAGGGGATCCTAGAATGACATCGAGGTTTTGGCAAACGCTTAATACGCAGCTCTTGGAACAAAACTAAACTTCGATTTACGCATATCATCCAGGAAACGGATGGACAAACCGAGAGAGTAAATCAAGTGTTGGAGGACATGTTGCGAATGTATTGCATGGATCAACGGTATAAATGGGAAGAGTATCTTCCATTAGTTGAGTTCGCATCTACAACAACACTTATCATTCATCTCTTAAGATGGCACCATTTGAAGCACTTTACGGAAGAAAGTGCGAGAACCCTATTAGTTGGGGCAGTGTTGAGGATAGAGTGGTAATTGGACCGAGAGATTCTCACGAAATGGAACGACAAGTTAAGTTGATTCGTGAAGATTAAAGGAAGCAATGGATAGGCGAGAGAAGAGCTATGCTTTGACCTTAAGCGGGTTGATAGAAAGTTTGAGCTTGGTGATAAGGTTTTTTCTTTGTGTTAAACCCGAGAAAGAGTTCTATAACTTTTGGCAAGGCTGCCAAGTTGTCACCTCGATTTGTGGGACCTTTTGAAATTGTCGAAATAATCAATCCTGTAGCTTATCGTTTAGCTTTGCCACCTGCTTTATCTCGCATGCATGATGTTTTCCATATTTCTTTGCTTAAGAAATACGTTTCAGATTTGTCACATGTTTTAAATTGGAATTCCTTGCAGGTCAAGACCGGGAATAATCGTGGTTAAACCCACATGAGTGCTTTGGAAACTCGCCTTGATTGCATTTAAGAAATCGTGATATCAGCAATGTAAGGTCCAGTGGGACCGAGTTTAGCGAAGAAAGTGCAACTTGGGAAAATATGGAAGAGATGAAAATTGCTTTTCCTTCTCTTTTTCAACGAGAATGAAATCATTGACAAAACATACTTTTATGGTGATTGTTTTTAAGTATTTATGAAAGCTTGGATGAAGCGAGACTTTATTCGAGTTGAATAAAATGTGTTGTGACATTGATTTTGGAACTATTTAATATGGAAGTAGTCACATTGTTTGTGTACTAATAAATTGATTGACTTTGAAGGATAATTTAATATGTAATTCATCGGGACGATGAATCTTTTTAGGAGGGAAGCATGTAACACCCTGAACTGTTGTTACTTTCTCCTGAGCATACAAGTGTTGATATGTGATTTCTTGTAAAAGGATGTGTTCCTCGATTGAGAAATCATGCTTGATATGTACTGTATTTCTTTGCGAGATCTTTTTGGTGAGTCGAATATGATTAGACTCTTTTATCTATTTCATTTTGTATCTGAGTTTAATCTGATCTCGGAATAAATTATAGAGTTATCCATCTATAAGATCTAGTCTTGGATCAGTGGAATTGATCCAAGTAATGCTTTAAGTTTGTTCATGATGATTTAAAATCACAGACCTTGAACAGGTTGCAAGGTTTAGCAGCATTGAATAAGCTAGTCAGGAGTATGACTCAGGCTGATCAAGTGAAATGGATTGGTTCCCGATATCGAAGAATATCTGGAAGGTCTCGATCGTGGACCAGGTAATAATTCGTTTACATACGATTCTGCAGCAGAACAGGAGCTAACCCTGTTCAAGAAGGTAAGAGGTAGGTCTTTTCTGAGTGTACAGAATGTAGACCTAACTGGAATTATTAAATGATTAGTAACCTAAGACTAAACCTAACCTAGGGGTTAGATTAGTGTTAATCTAACCTAGACCTAGGCTATGTGTTAATGTCCTAAGTTAGTATCTATGTGTAATATGGTTAGATTGAGTATTATCCTAAATTCTAACCTAAGATACTAACCTAACTTTGAGCAAGAGTATAAAGGGGCCTATGGAGGGGTGCGAACCATGGGCGGCATTTTCTATGTTATTAAATGCATGGGATAAGGATGAGGACGGAGTCTTGGCGGAGGTTTTGGGGACGGCTAATCAAGCCGGCGTGGCGATTCACCAAAAGCGGAAATGAACTTGGGATTTTGTTTGACTATCGCCAATTCTGGCGGTCGGTGGAAGTGGAGTTTTAGCGGGAAAGTTGGTTTAATTGCATTCAATATTCTCGGTAGTCGAGCTCGGAACTCGCGAGAAGGCATGCAAACAGGAAGTTTGTTGGTTTGTTTGGCTTGTCGCGATTTTGGGTTTCTCTCTGCACATTCCTTTGGTTCTTCTTTTGCACTGGGTCTTCTACGTGTTGCATGGCAAGTATGAACTTATCTAGCTCTTTTCTCTGTCAAGGAGGATATATATGTGATGGAGATAGCAAAATTTTGTTGGTCGCTCTAACTTGGAAAAGGAAAAGAAAGTCTGAGCTCTTCCAGTGGTCTGCTTCGGAAATTTGAGCAAAAATCCAGGCATGTTAGGCCCTAACCTTTAAAAATCTTGCTGTCTTTCAAGTGATTTCATTAGAACAACTCTGTTCAAATGTTTTGAGAAAATAGATGATTTTCTATGAAGGTCTTGTTTGATTTTAGTCTTTTGTATCTCTTCTGGTTGAAATTTTCATTTATCCTTTGATGGGTGTTTATTAAATTTGAACTGTAGCATTAATTACTTGTGTTTGCATTCGGCTTAATTATGTAAAACATGTGAAATGTAAGATTGCTCGCTTTGCACATTCGGCGTGAGCCCATGAATCGTTCCTGTGATGGGTATAGGCCATTGATTGTCTGTCGATTTTTGGTCGTTGATTCTTGTTTTGGAAACAGTCGGAAGAAATATTGATGGAACTGTTTGTTTGTTCAGTATTATGAAATCATTGTAAGCTCTGTCGTGGGTTTTAATGACAGTGGCTAATGATACTTTTTGGTTTCGTTCTGTCTTTTAAAATTGTTTAGGAACAGGTAACTATTGTGTTACAGTTTTCCTTTCGACTCGGTGGTAGTTGTTTTTCCTTGTTATTTTGGTAACGGGATCTAACCCGTTGACAGTGTACAGTATGGATATATGTATTTTATTCGGACGACTCTGTTGAGTCCATTGAATGATTCATATTGTGGACCACTGTTGAACTTCGTTTGAATATCTATTTGGATACTGGTAATTCGATTTTGTACTCGAAGAGTAACGGGTAGCACGACCTTTGTTATTTTACCTTTGTGTTGCAAGAATTTGTGGTTTAAACTCTTTGGATGAAATTCTACGTTTCTTTCCTGTGCCATCTTGTGCGAAATGTTGGTAAAGTGCCGTTGGATTCCTTGTTTTGGAATTTGTATTACAGTTCGTTTTTGCACGATTATAATGTTGCCATTGTTGGCACGGATGGATTTATCATCTTACATTATTTTGGTTACTGTTGTTAGGACTCAGTTGAATTCTTGACAGATGGACAGTGTAACTGTTTCAATTAGGACTGTTGGGTTTATTCTGCTGTTTGACCCTGTGGAGGGTATCTTGTTTCTTTTGGCTTCTGTATAAGCCTGAGATTGAACTCGTGATGTTTATTTGGCCTTGATGGATTTCTGTGAATAGTTTGACATCTTGTATATCGGCTTTATGATATAGGTCATGGATAATAACCCGTAACAGTATGCAATTGTTTGACTTGTTACCACTGTTGGAATCATTTGAATTCTTGGATGGTAACTTGTATTTCTGTCTCTTATTGAACCTAATACTTGGACACTGTCGTTTGTCACTGTTTGAATTCCTTGAGTATGGATAATTATTTCGTGTTCTGGCTCTGTTGAGGTGAGTCGCGAATACCATACTTTAGACTTGCATGCGCCAAGGTAAGAATAGATTGGTTGTATTCCTTTCCGTTTACTCCTGTCTGAGTGAGACTGAGCATGTTTCGGTATTACTGTGTGGTCGTCTTGGCATAGTCTTTAGGAAACCTCAAATTGCTTAATGCAATGAAGTCTGTTGTTTACAGCTTTATGCTAAAAGTTCCTTGATTTCAACTTGTGTTGAAAAGCCATACTGTGTATAAAAGGAACCAGTGTTGGGCTTAAGGTTGATATATGGGATTGTTGATGTGTTAGCATTTCTTTGTCATTGGGAGTTTTGTTGTGTTTATTTCTTGATTTAAAACAACGATCCTTCTTGTGGCTTGTCGGACTTGTTCATATACATACTGGGTGAATGTTTTTCATATGTGTAGACAGTACAGTAATGAACTTATGTGAAAGGAAGTATGAATGATTTGGTTCTTTCTCTTCTTTTATTTTAATATTTGTTGATATCTGTCTAACAGTGGGAATTGTTTTGTAACATATTGGTGGAATTACGAACTGTTATGATATTTTCCTTTTTGGATGAATGAAACGATCTGCCCAATGTTGTGATTTTGGATTCAATGATTGTTTGTATACATTCGTCCCTTGATTCTTAATATTCGATGAAATATTTGAGAAGTGTTTAGGACTATTCTGTAACGGTGATAGAGTTACATAATCGTAGTCATTTTGGATTACAAAGGAATAGTCTGAATCATGTTTACTTGTTTGGATTATTGATATCATTTAAACAGGGTGTTTAATGAAAACAATTGATGGATTGCAATTGTTTTAAAAGTTAGTGCTTATCATGCTCAGTTCATTGAACTGACTCATGTTGACTATTTTGCAGATGGTTGCCTAGTAAGTGGTAAAAGCAATGCGGATCGACGAGATGATCGGATTATTTAATTTGTTTCATAATGAATTACTGACTTGATTATATAAATGTCTTGTATGTGGAAAGATGTTTCCTTTCCGTTAAGCATTGTATCAAGTATCTTTGCTTGCATAAAATGTAATTGTATAATTTTGAAAGGAATGGAAATAAGTGTTTGATACTTATGTATTGTATTCTATTTACGATAGTTGACCTTCTTCGGTTTATATACCGGAATGGCAATGATATCTTTGTAAAATTTTGGATGCTTTTGGGATTAACTATGAAAGCTTACAAGAAAATGTGGTTGAATTCATATGAGTGTTTAGAGATCTTATTGTTCTAAGCGAAAGCAATATTGAATTTAAATAATTGTCTTTCTAAAAGATAGGTTAAAAATGAACCTAAGCGAGAATGCTAAACAATTTGGATTAAATTACTAATCCTAGTCTGAGTATGACGAGGACAATATTAAATTGGATTCTTAATCATTTATATCCTTATACTAATAAGTATGATATAAATTCAGTTAAGAGAAGCTGATATAAATCAAATGAAGTTCGGATGGCAATCTCATGAGAAGGGTATGATATATTGTCGAATTCATGTTGTTTAGAAGCAGTGTATTCTAATGACTCCTTGATGAGAGTTTGACCTTAATACCTCTACCATGTAATGGGTTTTATAGAGGAGGGTCGTCTTAAGGCGAAGAATCCGAGGGGATCGGGAAAGGCTAACCTTAGGGAAAAGTCTTTAAAGTAATTTAAACTCAAGTGCGTAACGCATGTTGTTAAGTAGATCTTTTCGAGGTGGATTTAAAGGTTGACGACACAAGTCAATTGCGAGGTTGTACCTACGAGAAGATTAGGATCTTCTCGAAGTTACAACAATGCGGGAGACTTACGCGACACCCTTTGCATTGATCGCTAAGATTTACACTTTGTTCTCACACACGAGTTACTCGGGGTCCGATTATGAACGTGGTCATGTTATAAGGCTGCCTAGGAGATTCGGGGTATCATGACACCTTGGATTTGAAGCTGCAGAGGTTGAACCAGTATGTCACCATATCCCTAATCCTCGTGGGCATCCATATAACATTATCACCTTGATAATCTGCCTCCGAGCGATTCGTTTGTGAAAGGAAGGACTGACAGTAGTCAGTGTAAGACATTCTATATAACATAAGAATGGGGTGAAGGACGTATTCTAGATTGACGAGTATCTTTGTTAAGGAATACGAGACATAAACAATATGTTTCAAATCTTTGGCCAAAGTATCATGAGAAGCTGTTTATTGCGTTGTCCTAATTCACCTAGTCTAAGGGATGAGATGCCGATGAATAATGGTAACAATTATTCAGTTAGGTTCCTTGGACAGAGCATTCTGAATCCCAGAATAGGGAAGAGAACCACAAGAGTGAAGGGTTAAGTAATAACACCAACTCTTAGTATTCATGAATAGATCGGTAGATTACCCGAGTCATGGAATGAATAGATCGAAGTAATCCGAGTCATTACTGTTTGCATATGGTTATCACATTATATGAATGGTTATTTGATTTGTGAGTTCTAAATTATGTATTTAGAACCGAGAATGCATTTATTAAAAAAAAAAAATCGACTTGTTCTATTGTCTAAAATGAGGATGTTACGGTTGAGGAAAATACGAACCCTCATTTTGCATCTTTCTTTTTAGGATTTGATGTTCTTTTGAGGGTTTTGTAGGTGATATCTTTATCACAGGTTATCAATGACATCAGCGATCATAGTGTGACTACCTAGCGACAACTAACAAGTGTTTAGGATCATCTAACGACCCTGTAAAATTCATCTTTGGACCTCCTATATAGACCTTGACACCTAGGAAGGGATCCTAACACCCAAGCTCCCCAGTACAGTCCAGGTGCCCTGGTCCTTGCTCCTTCTGCACTTCTGCATTTTTCTAGGCTTGGTCATGACCTCTTGTGTTCATGTTCTACCAGTCTTCCACCTTCACACATTGCTAGGATATCTGTGAAACTAGATAAGTGTTCTAACCTTACATTGCACTTAGGGTTTTACTTCCTTTTTCTTATTTGCTTGAATTGTTGTTGTACTTTATTGTCATATCTTGTTTGTTGTAGCACACATAGGAATTTAACAAAGTAAATCTACACCCTAGTTTATTTTTGTTAAATCAGAAGTGAAAAGTTACTTTCTCAATAGATCCTTGGAAGAAGAAGTCTACATGACTCAAACAAAAGGTTTTATTGTACCTAGAAAAGAAGAAAAGGTATGTAGACTCATCAAATTAGTATATGGTCTCAAACAGGCTCCCTGCGCTTGGTATATCAAAATTGATGAGAATATTGTTGAACATGAATTCAAGAGGAATCCTTATGATCCCAATCTTCAACTCAAAAATTAAAGGGGAGATTGTAATTTTTGTTCTTTATGTCGACGATATGGTCATCACTGACAATTCAATGAATATGATTGATGCAATGAGGAAATATCTTAATCGATCATTCGACATGACAATTCTTGGGCAGATGCACTATTTTCTAGGCTTGACATTATGAAAGAAAGATAATCACATTTTTATATCCTAGTTGAAAGATGCCAAGACCATGCTCGAGAAGTTTCGAATGATAGAATATATTTTGATTATTACACTTATGGAGACAAAACTTCGGGTTATGCAGTACAAATTTATCACGAGTAAATGCAACTCTCTATCAACAGTTGATTGAGAGTCTCATTGAATTGACTTACACTATGCCAAATATCAATTTTTCAGTTAGCTATCTTTCACGGCTCATGTAGGAACCAAGAGTTTGTCACTGGAAAGCAACAAAGCATATTTTGAGGTATATTTAAAGAACTATGGATTTTTGTCTAGAATACAAGAAGAATGATAAGTTCTTCTTGACAATATATTTAGACTTTGATCATGCAAGTAACATTGATGACATGAAATCCACTTTTGGATATATATTCTTTTTGGGATTTGGCCCAATATCACAGGAAGCAAGAAACAAAACTTTATTTTTTGATCTTCAACAAAAGATGAATACCGCATTGTAGGAGTTGTCTGTAAAGTGATATGGTTTCGTCATATACATGAAGGACATGGACTACAATAGGATAAACCTACCATCTTGTATGTTGACAATGAAGGTGTTTTAAATTTTGTTCACGATCTAGTGTTTCACGAGAGGATGAAACACATTGAGGTAAATGTATATTCCATTCGCAAGGATGTTATACAACACAACATTCAACTTCAGTTTTTCCCAACATATCAACAACGTGTAGATGTCTTCACAAAGTCACTTGCATGAGATAAATTCAAGACATTTAGATAATTTCTCTCATGTTTTCTTGAAACAATGCATAATTAAGGGTGAAATGTTGGGTAAAATTACTCTAGGGTAATTATTTAATTCAACAGTGTTTCTTTTACCTTAGTTTCATTATTATATTGTTATGCATCTATATTTGTTTGTAATTATGGGAATAGTATTCCTAAAGGTTTTAATTGTTTGTTTATTTGATTTTTAAAACCATATAACCATTTGGTTATATTTGTGATTATTGCTATTTTTCAGTTGTTATACAATGCCTATAAGTATTGTAGCTCTCTCAATAACTTATAATTTGGATTTTTCACATTAATACAATTACTAGGATGTCGTCTATGTTCCTAAATTACATCATAGTGGAGCGGGCAGTAGGCTAGTGAAATAAGTTAGGGAGGTGTAGTGACCACTACGGATGGAGGAGGTTGGGACATAAACACGCTTCCATCACCTCCACTAAAATGATATCCATCCCAATCTCACTTTCATAACATTATGTGGGTGGTCGGTTGGACTCGTACAACAAGTCTAACAAAATCAACAACCCTTTATGCTTTAATGTAATCCATAACTAGTTCAAGGATCTCATTTTGAGTGGCGTATAGGCCATGGGGGCACATTTATTTCATGCATTCAATCCAATAGTTCATGAACCTATCGTATGCTTCCACTTCTTGTGTATATATCTAATTGTTCACTTGTTACTATATCTCCCAACCATTTTGTTTTTTGTTAAATTGAGATGGATGTCCATGAGCTTCTTATAACTCCCATATTGGTGTAGCCTAGATGGAGGCTTACACAAGTCTGAAGCGGGAAAATGAGAATTGTGTTCATTTTGGAAACACACAACTCCTTTAGGGCATGTTGCCTAACCGTGCACCAATATCCCTAGAAAGGGCCAATGGGGTCTTAGCTGATTGGTAAAGTCCGAGCATTTACTAAGAGGAGGTCCAAGGTTCAACCCCATTGGCATGTCTACGCTAAGTGAGGAATAACTTTGGACGAGATGTGCCCGAATCTTGCGAAGTATTCTAATCGATGTCCTTGAGTGTGTGACAGTTGTATGGTGTATTCTTGTTGGAGTAGTTTGACCAATGTCCCTGAGTGTTCGCCAACTGTACGAAGGTGGTATGAAGTGTACACAAATTGTATGGAGGGAAGTATGAAACCTAAGCATCACCGAACGGAGGTAGTAAAAACTTGTGCACCCGTGGGTCCCATCCTCACTTCAAAGTTAACATTGATTGAGGTAGGTAAAGTCACTGTGCTACATTGTAATATATCACGATTCCTCTCTCTCTCCTCATATATATATATATATATATATATATATATATATGGAGCGATGTAAAACTTGTGCACATGTGGGTCCCATCCTCACTTGAGTTAACATTGAATGAGGTCGGTAAAGTCTGTGCTACATTGTAATATATCATGATTCCTCTCTCTCTCTCTCTCTCCTCATATATATATATAAAGGCCCACCTTGAGGAAAAACCAATTGATTCTCTATGCCACACAAGGTTCAAGAGTATATAGAGGTAGCACAACAACATATTTAGCATTTTTCTACCCGAGCACATTGTTTTTTAATATATATTAGTTTGAAATGGCATGGTTGCGTATGTGAAGCAATTGGATTGAGTGCAAATGCATGTTGGTAAAAAAAGTCTCCATTTGAATCTCCTCACTTGTTGCATTGTGTTTTTACATAATGTTGAAAACCACATTGTTGAAAAATACAGTTTCCAGAGTGAACATATAGATTCAACAATGCAAAGTAAGTGAAGAAACTAAACCAATGATCACATTCAGCTAAGGGCATCCACGCCATTAAAATCACCCACGACATGATCTTGGCCTCAACCATTTGAATCTTTGTGTCATGTGTCCCTAGGGCTTGCACTCAACAAGATTTGATCACTTGTGGGCTCATTGAAAGCCATACATCAACTCCAATAGATCAATGGCATTTTGACTCATAGTGTGTTTTTCAACATAAAAAAACTAACTGCAGCGCGTGCGTGCCATGTGTTATCAGATAGATGGAGGGGTCATTTATGGGACCTTAATGCATTCTACCGTGAGAGTAATCATCGCCTAATAAAATCCCTCCATCTAATCTAAAAGGAGACGATAAATAAAATAAGAGTAGAAATTGTCCAGATTTGATAAATTAAAAATAATGAGTGTACCTACCAAATAAAAAAATTATATTGTGTCATTTGCGCTCAAATAATTCTGGTGCCTTGTATAATACGTGCAAGTGTCTTAATCAATTTAGAGGGAATGGTGCACAGACTGGAACGTAGTCCATACGTAAATAAAAAAGGGCGATAGATATTGCAAAGTCTTTGTGATTGTCGAGTTAGAAGATGAACACAAAGTCGGGAGGGAAACCTCGCCGAATTGTTGGGAGAAAAATAACGAGATGTGGAAGGTGACGGTTAGAAGATGAACACAAAGTCGGGAGGGAAACCTCACCAAATTGTCTTAATCAATTTAGAGGGAATCGTGCGCAATTTCCATATACGATACCAATAAAAATCAAAGAAGGATCTAAAACTCAAACTTTCATATCTTTATTCATGTAAGAGCATAACTCCATTACAATTTCTTGTTCTAAATTAGCAACTCACAAGATTGCTCGGGATAAGAAAAATTACAAAGGCTCTTAAGACCTTAGACACTCTATATAATTCCTATGTAATTCGATGTAGTGAATGAGTCTCTATGTCTCCTTATATAAGAAAAGAGAGAGGATTTTAACCGGATTACAGGGAAACAGAAGACCGGGAACTAGTAACCCAAGTTACCAAAAAGATTCCCTCAAAGACAAATAGATGAGTACATGCCACCCATCGTAACACCTTTAATAAGTGGGGAGGTCCACTACTTTACATAAAGTGATATCAAATCACTTCTTTATACAAATGATGACAACAAGCCTATCATCATAAATTTACAGATTGTATTGACGCCTGGGTCCAACGTCATCATCGAGAGAGTTGGAAGATTCCTCTTATCATTCTGAAAAATAAATATCTCGTGTGTTACGCTCGTACCATAAATTAGATAAGTGTCTAGTTCCATCGGTATCTCTTTGAAGATATCTTCTGTAGGGAACAGATACTGGTCGAGAATCCGAAGAAAGTGTCCGGAATTCGCTGGAGGAGGTACATTCATAGTGTGATGGATGTAGATTTTTCACCATAGTTGGCCATTAGGATTGGGATGATGTCCCTACAAGGGATTATTCTAACATAATAGCAACTTTGTTTGACATACCATGGAATCTTACAATTTATCAGAATGTTTTTGGTGATCATTTGGACAGACATTAATTAAAGGACTATCAGAAATTTTAGTAGGCGAGAATTTGGATAAGAAATAATTAAAGTGATTCACAATATACTTCTATCACTAGGAACGCTGAGGTGATTCCATGCATCATTCTCAAGGGGATTTCCTTCAGAGCCAAGTTCGGAGAATTCGAATCTCCATAATGTGTGTGGTCTTAGAACCGGTTTGCGTAGTCATCGTCCTTCGACAGGAATGTCATTAGCTAGTGGCTCTACAAATATAAAATGTCGCCATTGCCATTCAAGAGTAAGAATACCATAGACTCATGCGATAATGGAATAATATGGTAGGGATCTTAGGATCCACAAATCTACAAGCGACTTCAGAGGTCTGATAAGGAGATACAGATATGATGCCTCGGGAGAGGAGTATATGCTGACCTTCACATGACATCTGATTATCGCATCATTCTAAAGACCTCAAATAATTTGTGCAGGTGGATGTATTCCATATTGGTTCCACAAATTCATGGAATACCTGAGTGACATTCACATGTTTTTTTGAACTAAATCTCGATTGGTAAAATCAGCTAGAGCATTCTTTTACCGAGAGATGTGTTCAACATCAAATTCATATCCGTTAAACCACTTTGAGCCCATCTCTTAAGAGACTGACCATAAGTTGTTTTGTTGGTGGGATCACCTTTATATAATTTTCCTTTAAAATGATGGAAATATGTTTACGAGTAAAAAAATTCATGTTGCAAAAAGAATAGGAAGGCTTGGATATCTTTTTAGCAGCAAGTATTTCCTTATGACTAGAATGGTATTTAAGTTCTGGACCTTTAAAGGACCCGAAGCATACCTGCATATTTTTTCAGTACCATTCTCCATTTTCTCTTTGAGGATTGCTCCCCAATATTCTTCAGAAGCATCTGTCTCAACAATCTTTAAACCAAGTACAGGAAGAGATAGAGAAGGAAGTGTCGGCAACTCTGTTTTATTCTTTGAACAACTTTCGTCATATCAGAGTTCCATGCTGGAGCATTAGAGTGAAGTCTTTTGTTTAATAATAGTCTATCTATAAAGCAACATTCTTATGTAATATGGCAATATAGTTAACACAACCTAAAAATCTCTGAAGTTGTGTTTTATCAGTAATTTTGTCAGGAAACAGACTTATCTTTGAGACTATATGTTCTGCATCGAATGGATTCACATTTATAAGTTATGCCAAGAAATTGAACTGAATCTTTAAATGTTTCCATTTTTGTTGGACTGAGGCAAAGTCCATTGGCATACACAGTTTGGTAAAACTGTTCGAGGTGCTCTAAATGATCCTTGGTATTCTGAGAGAAGATTAGGATATCATCAATATACACAATTAGAAATTTTCCTTGAGGTGACCAAAGATTTGATCCATCTTTTTCTGAAAAATAGATGGTGCAGTTTTGAGACCGAATGGTAGAACCTTCCATTCATATTGGCCACTTGGAATACTAAAAGTAGTTTTATAAGTATCTTCTTTATTCAAGAAGATTTGCCAAAAGCTTGATTTAAGATCAAACTTGCTATAAACTTTACTGCCACTAATTCGAGCCAACAAATCATCTTTGCTCGGGATAGGATGTTTGACAAGCAGTATGTATTTGTTAAGTGGCTTATAATTAACCACTAACCTCTTCTTTCCTCTAACTATCTCACTTCTTTTGTTTACATAAAATGTAGGGCATGTCCATGGAGACTTAGAAGGCTGTATGAATCCTCCTTTTAGCAGATTATCAATTTCTACTTGGCATTCAATTTTTTTAGAGGGAGGCATTCCTATATGATGAGCCTTGAACTTTGGAGAAGTGGCGGTTTGGAAATCTAACTGACAATATTGTTTTTTTTGATGAATGAATGCATGGGGATTATCGGAGGTGCAGTCAGTTTTAATTTTATTGATGAGGGCATCAATAACAAAGGTATTCATAGAAATGGATTTATGTAACTAGTCAAGACTAGAGACCTTTTGGGGCTTAGGTATAGAGGGCAAAATGGACTGGTATGTTTGAATTCTAGGGATGGATCCTTGAGGAAACCGGATCTCATCTTGGTCGATAGTATATGGCATACAATTATTCAAATTATTGGAGGCAAGCAACATATCATAATGCAGAAGATCAAATTGATGAACTTTAAAGGTAGTCGCATTTGTCCTAAGCTGTACTGGGGATATAAGAAAAATAATGGGAAAATACTTTTTTAGAATCAAAGCTTATTTGTAAGGGCTCAGAGACCCAACAATCTCTAGGAATGACATTAGCTTTTTAAGGCTAATTTCAGCACCCGTATCAATCATGGCATCTAGAGAATAAGGCTTTATGTTGGGAATACAAATTTGGATTCTACAGAAAGGATTGCAGGAAGTTTTTACAGTACTTACCTCTGCTTCGTGTTCTACTTCATACTGGTCATAGGATTTTTCCATGATAAGCCTATCAATGGCTTCTTGATGTTCTCGGAGTTCGGAAGTGATTCTTCTTCTAGAGCAAGACTTGGAATTCTTCAGTAGCCTTTTGGATTGCTCGTTCTAGAAGAGATAGAGCGTTCTTTGTCTACAAATTCATCATTCGGCGTCGCCCAGGATCGGGAACTAGAGTAGAGATAGTGGATTATGGTAAAGGTGTAGAAAATATCGAGCTAGAGGTATCGAGAATAGAATGTTATTTTTCTTCTTCGGAAATAAGAACGGAAAATGTCTAGGGCTGAATCCACGACCTCTTCCAAAACTTGAAGAAGAATGATCTCTTGGGTGCTACCCATTTTGATTTCGTTGTGCTCAACCTCTACCGGGGGAAAGAGCAAAATGATAGGGATCGAAGAAGGATGGAGGGCATTTCCATGCATTGGGCAAGACGTAAGTCTTCAGCCTTTTCTTGTTGGATTTTGGCATCCAATCTATTCTTCAAGTCATAGAGCTGGGACTGAAGAGAATAATGACGATGCACCATATGAGGAGGACAAACAATGAGATCTTGCTTGATCGGTTCATCTTGTGTTTCAGAACTATGGAGCTAGGTGGAATGAACGGGTGTTCATATGAGCTCCTTATCATGTTGCAATGAAAAGTGGGAAGAGAATTGTAACCTTCATCGATCGAATAACTTCGATGTCGAAGAAGGATTCTATAAGCTGATTAGTTGCATTTCAGTATTAGTTTGAAAAACTCAATATCTGATTCATAACTTTCAACATCATATATTGGGAAATAATGATCTTCATCAAGAAGATGCTCCTGTACAAAATTTACTTTGGCCTTTGATTTGTCATTCTGTCCTTTTGTGGACAGTCTCGACTATAATGATTTCCCTTACAAATAAAGCATTCTATAGATTTAGACTTAGGGAAATATTTCTTCCTTCAGAAGAAATTTCTTCGGGGCTTACGAAAAGATTTGGACATACAATCAATACATTATGTCTCACCTTTAAATATTTTCTTGAGCTTCTTATGCTTAGAGAAAGCAGGAGCAGGAAAACCAAATTGGTCATTAACTTGAAGCTTGCATAATCTTACTCCTAAAGCTTTTTCAGCTTTCATGGCTTCTTTCTTATGTTGTTTCTCAAGACAAAGACGTTGATTAGTTTCAGTAATAATCTGATTGATACGACCAAATGTCAAATCTGCTTCTGAAAACCCATGCATAGCTTTTTTATATTCATTGGCAAAATATGATGGATAAGATTCCACATATCTTAGCTTCATTGTAGAATTAAAAGGCATACCTGAATTATAAAGCAACTTTTGCATATAGCACTGGTACTCATGGACTTTAGACATGTCACAGAGTTGTGCTCGTAAGAATTCAGTAGTGCTCAATCTCTTTTCATCTTCTACAGTGCCAATGAATTCAGAGATTATGGCGGCTGTGAGACTGGCAGTTCCTCCACCAGTTCGATCAGCTCCTTGGCCTTCACCATTAATAATGGTATCTTTCATTGGTTCAGGAATGGCATCCCACCATTCTTTAAGAATGCCTACAAATCCATTAGTAATAGTGTCAGACTACATCTTTATCATGCTTATTGAATTGTAGGACTTGGGTATTGGCCCACCAATCATACCATGTATCATTTCTCTGATTTCATCAGAAGATTTACATTCAACTTTATAAAAATTAGGCTGAAAGTTCGAGTACGCATAGTAGCATGCAAAGGAGGGGCAGAGCTTTCTCCTTCTTCCATGAAGCTTTCAGTTGCTTCTTCGGTGAGCCGCGCCATACCAATTTTTTTGTCTCTTTCCTTCTTGTCGAAAGGAGATTTCATAGCGGCAACTTGAGCCCATGTAATAGCTTTAGACCAATCAGGGTTAGTACCTTGAGAGCTCAAAGATATACTACTTTTATCCGACCGTGAGCTTCTAATTTATTTACAAAGACTAGTAAGAGCAGGAAATTCTACTCAAGCTCGAGAGATAGAAAAAAATAGATAATTTACCTTATTATTGAAAGTATGAATCTTGTCAATGACCTTTTTCTCGAATCCTTGATAATAGCATGAATAGATTCTTGAATATGTGAATGTAGGCTATTCTTGACTTGATCGAGAACTTTCGCAAGTTAGTAGATAATTGCTACACATTAGAAGATAGACTATCTATTTTCTTATTCAATAATAAGACAATGAGAATGAATATCTCTCTCCGATGAAGCTCTATTACTTTAAGAGTGTCTTGCATTCTCTTAAGCTTCTCATTCTAGGAGATAACTTGATCATGAATGACCTTAGTAGCCTTGTTGTTCCAATTTAGCATTCAAAGCAGACTCAGGATCGCTCTATCTTAGAATCTAGTGACGTTGGTACCAATACTGTCGGCGTTGTTGCCGATCTTCCATATAGACTTCAAAATCTTTTGCAAAAGGGAAATGTGGTGTCGGCTTGAGAGGAGGTAGCCTCTTTTGAATCCATATAGACTCGGCTTTCGGAGCATAGATCTAGCTTGTAATAGAGTCTGATGGTAAGAAGATGGGGAACAACTATTCATGCTTATGCGCAGCCATTCTTAGGAATGTATTTTTGCTGAACTAAAACCTGGCAGTGTTCACACCATAGACAATCTGTGTTGGGATCGTGTACAAGAGATGGATGGCTACATGGAGGAATTTCTCGTTCAGGACTCTTCTCTTTGTCTGATATGAATGACTGAGTAGAAGAAGAGGTAGATAATCTAGGCTTACAGAGCTAGATTTTCTGAAAGAGATGGTAGCCTTGCCTTTATCTTCAATGACTCGGGAGGCAGATTGGACAGATGAAGTGGCTGCAGAGACACACTTGGTAGAAATTGTCCATTCACGAGGCACTCTAATTTTATCCCAACTGACAACTGGCTCAATCTTTTGAGTTATCAGGCTAGCATGCATAACGACACTGCTCCCTTTAGAGGGACCATGCTTAGTGGCTAGGATGGGTAGTATTAGTCAATCTAAAAATAATTCTGTAAAAAATAGCAAGAGGGGAAGACCCTGGCTTCATATTTAGACCCGTGGTTTGCAAATGGAGCTTGAGTACTTGATCTAACAAATTATCAGTCTGAATGGACACAGGATAGTTAGGAAACACATTAAAGTGTATCGGTCCATTACTAAGACTTGTCTCAGTAAGGTAGCTAAGAGGAAATATTTGAAGCTCTCATGGTGGGTGTCTAATAACCAATATGGAATACATCCACTTGCACAAATTATTTGAGGTCTTTAGAACGATGCGATAATCGAGATGTCATGTGAAGGTCAAGCATATACTCCTCTCCGAGGCATCATATCTGTATCTCCTTATCGAACTCGAAGTTGCTTGAAGATTTTGGATCTGAGATCCCTACCACAGAATTCCATTCTCGGCATGAGCCTATGGTATTCTGTACTCTTCAATGGCAATGGAGACATTTTTAGATTTTTAGAGCCACCGGCTAATAACATTCCCTGTCGAAGGATGATGACTACGCAACTTGGTTCCAAGACCACACACATTATGGAGATTCGAATTCTCCAGAACATGGCCTAAAGGACATCCCCTAGAGAATGATGCATGGAATCATCCCCCAAAGCATTCCCGGTGATAGGCGCGGTATATTGTGAATCATTTTAAATATTTCTTATCCAAATTCCTGCCTACTAAAATTTCTTATAGTCCTCTAATTAATGTCTGTCTAGATACTGTCAGAAACATTCTGATAAATTGTAAGATTCCATGGTATGTCAAACAGTGCTATTATGTTAGGACTAATCTTGCAGGGGACATCATCCCAACCCCTAATGGCCAACTATGGTGCAAAATCTACATCCATCACACCATGAATGTACCTCCCCACCTCCCGAGACACTTTCTTGATTCCTAACTAGTATCTTGTTCCCTACTAGAAGATATCTTCAAAGAGATACTGATGGAACTAGAAACTTATCTCGTCTATGGTACGAGCGTAATACACAAGATATTTATTTTATAGAATGACAAGAGGAATCTTCTAGCTCCTCTGATGATGATGCTGGACCCAGCGTCCAATACAGTCCGTAAAGCTATGATGACAGGCTTGTTGTCATCATTTGTATAAAGAAGTGATTTGATATCACTTTATGTAAAGTGTGGACCTCCCCACTTATCTAAAGGTGTCATGATGGGTGGCATGTGCTCATCTGTTTGTCTTGTGGGAATCTTTTTGGTAACTTGGGTTACTGGTTCCCGGTCTTTAGGTCTTCCGGTAATCCGGTGAAAAGCCTCTCTCTTTTCCTATATAAGGAACATAGAGACTCATTCACTACATCGAATTACATAGGAAGTTTATATAGAGTGTCTAAGAGTCTTAAGTATTGGGAGCCTTTGTAAGTTTTCTTCAGAGTAATCTTGTGAGTTGTTAAAAACAAGAAATTGTAATGGAGTTATGCTCTTACATGAATAAAATCTGAAATTTTGAGTTTTAGATCCTTGAGTTTTATTGGTATCGAGCTGGTTGTTTTTTGAAATCATTATTAGACAAGATTTACATATTCTCTTAGTTTCAAAGTGTTTCATCTATTTGTTTTAATCCCGTAAGATGTGCAGTAGTGAAGGTGGACCTTTTTAAGCCGGGTGAGGCGTGTTGTGGTCATATACCTTCTTGTAAGATGCGGTGAAGGACAGAAAATACTCCAGATGACATGGACACTGAGGAATGGGTTGCGTCGACTCTGGATGACAAGATGATGACTGTGATGATGCATTCGTGAATCTATCAGATCTGATTCCGGTGAATGATGAGACACATATCACAGAAGAGGAGAATCCGCTACCAGGTTGGAAACTCCCTAAACTTCCTTACAATGAAGTTTATCAAAAATCAAAGTCATTTCATTTGATTGCTAGTTATTAGATCTAGAGAGTCTTGTATTCAAGTAAAGACGTCTGCTAAATCTGAATATGATATTCCTCTTATATCTCCTAAAGATTTAGCATATTTAAAGAAGCAAACTGTGCATAAGTTTGTTCATATAGGTTGTGTGCAGATCGGGATAACCCCTTGTTTAGACAAGGTCTAAATGCTTCAGTTTTGTGTTGTTTACTTGACACCCGCCATGAGAGCTTCAAAGACTGCCTGTTAGCTGCTTATAGACAAGCCTTAGTAATGGACCTGATACACTTTAATGTGTTTCCTAATTATCTTGTGTCCATTCAGACTGATAATTTGTTAGATCAAGTTCTTAAGCTCCATTTACAAACCACGGGTCTAACATGAAGCCAGGGTCTTCCCCTCTTGCTATTTTTTATAGAATTATTTTTAGATTGACTAATACCGCACATCCTGCCACTAAGCATGGTCCTTCCAAAGGAAGCAGTGTAGTTATGCATGCTAGTCTGACAGCTCAGAAAATTGAGCTAGAAGTTGTCAGTTGGGATAAAATTAGAGTGCCTCGTGAATGGACAATTTCTACTAAGTGTGTCTCTGCAGCCACTTCATCCATCCAATCTGCCTCTAAAGTTATGAAGATAAAGGCAAGGCTACCATCTCTTTTAGGAAATCTAGTTCTGTAAAGCCTAGATTGTCTACGTCTTCTTCTACTCAGTCTTTCATTTCAAAAGAGAAGAGTCCTGATAGAGAAATTCCTCCATGTAGCCATCCATCTCTTGTGCATGATCCCAACACGATTGTCTATGGTGTGAACATTGCCAAGTTTTAGTCCAGCAGAAATATATTCCAAAGAATGGCCCGCATATAAGCATGAATAGTTGTTCCCCATCCTCTTATCATCAGACTCTTTACAAGCTAAATCTGTGCTCAGAAGAGCAAAAGTCTCTATGGATTCAAAAGAGGCAACCTCCTCTCAAGCTGACAACAGACTTCCCTTTCGCCAAAGATTTTGAAGTCTATACGGAAGATCGGCAACAACGCCGACATATTGGTACCAGCGTCAGCTAGATTCTAAGATAGAGCAGTCTGAGTCTGCCAGAATGTTAAATTGGAACAACAAAGCTACTAAGGTCATTCATGATCAAGTTCTCTCTCAGAATGAAAAGCTCAAGTGGAATGCAAGATACTCTGAAAGCTATTGAGCTTCATCAAAGAGGAGATATTCATTCTGTTGTATTATTATTAAATAAGAAAGTAGATAGTCTTTCTACTAATGTGCAACAATTGATCTACTAATTTGCAGCAAGTTCCTGATCAAGTCAGCAACAGCCTACAATCACATATTCAAGAATCTATCCATGTTGTTTTGAAGGAATCCGAGAGAAAAGGTCATTGACGATGTATTCGAATGTCAATGATAAGGTAAATAATTTATGTTTTATTGTCTCGAGCTTGAGCAGAATTTTCCTGCTCTTACTAGTGTTGTAAATAAGTTAGAAAGCTCACAGTCAGATAAAAGTAGTATATCTTCGAGCTCTCAAGGTACTAACCCTGATTGGTCAAAAGCTATTACATGGGCTCAAGTTGCTGCATGAAATCTCCTTTAAGCCAATTTCAAGAACCAAAAAAGAAAGAAAAAAAATGGCATGGCAAGGCTTACAGAAGAAGCTGTTGAAAGCTTCATGGATGAAGGTGAAAGTTCTGCACCTCCTTTGCATACTACCATGAGAACTCTTAATTTTCAGCCTAATTTTTATAAAGTTGAATGTAAATCTTCTGATGAAATTAGAGAAATGGTTCATGGTATGATTGGCTGGGCCAATACTCAAGTTCTCCAGTTTGGCAAGCATGACAAAGACATAGTATTATTGCTAATGGCTTTGTTGGTATTCTAAAAGAATGGTGGGATGCAATCCCAGCAAGAATGCAAGACCAGATTATTAATGGTCAAGGTGAAGAAGGAGCTGAGCGTGTCGGTGGTGGAACGGCTAGTCTTACAGCCGCCATAATCTCAGAATTCATTGGCATTGTGAAGATGAAAAGAGATTGAGCACTCTTGAATTCTTAAGAGCACAACTCTATGACATGTCTAAAGTCCATGAGTACCAATGCTACATGCAAAAGTTACTCTATAATTCAGGTACTCCTTTCAATTCCACCATGAAACTCAGATATGTTGAATCCTTTCCATCATATTTTTCTAGTGAATATAAAAAGGCTATGCATGGGTACATTGATGCTGATTTAACTTTGGGTGTATTAATCAGATTATTTCTAAAACTAATAAGCGCCTTTGTTTAGAGAAAAAAGCCAGAAAAGAAGCCATTAAAGCTGAAAAGTATTTAGGTGTCAAGTTTTGTAAAGCTCAAATTGATAACCAATTTGGTTGTCCCACTCCTGGTTTCACTCAGCATAAGAAATACAAGAAGCACTTCAAAAGCTTCAAAAATTCTAAGAAATGCAATGTTGCATGTACCTGATTGTTCTCAAACAATCTTATAAGCCTAGAAGAAAATTCTTCGAAGGAAACAAATATTTCCCCAAATCTAAAAAGATAGAATGTTTTATCTGTAAGGGAAATCATTATAGTAGAGACTGTCCTAAGAAAGGACAGAAGGCCTCTTCAAAGGCCAAAGTCAATTTTGTACAGGAGCATCTTCTTGATGAAGATAATTATGTTTTAATATCTGATGCTGAAAGTTATGAATCAGATATTGAGTTCTCTAAACTCACTATTGCTGCTAATCATCTTACAGAGTCTTCTTCTGAGTAAAATTATTCTGACTCTGAGGAAGGTTATGATTCATTGCCATCCTTTCATTGTAACATGATAAGGAGTTCATATGAACATCCTTTAATTCTCCTAGCTCCATGGTTTTAAAACAAAAGTTGGATCAGCTCAAGCAAGATCTTGTTGTTTGTCCTCCCCATATGGTCAATCGCTATTATTCTCTCTCTAGTCCTAAGCTTATGATTTGAAGAATCAATTGGATGCTAAGATCCAACAAGAAAAGCTGAAGATCTCCAACTTGCTTCTCGCATGCACACATGTTTCTTTGATCCTTCTCGAATCCTTATCATTTTTATTTTCCCGGTAGAGGTGGTGGACGGATGTGGTGAATGCCATAATGCAAAGATCATCCTTCTTCAATTTTATGGTCGTGGTCGTGGATTGGGACCTAGACATTTCCCATTCTTATTTCCAGAAGAAGAAGAAGAACATAATGAGGGAGAGCATTGCAAAAGCCTCCACTCGTGTATACACACCAGAAACTGTCTCATTTCAGTTCCTGCTCCTGGCACACCGAAAGCGAAGATTTTGGAGCAAGAAGAACATTTATCCTTCTAGAATGAGCTATCAAAAGCTACTGAAGAATTCCAGGCCTTGCTCCAAGAAGAAGAATCAGCTTCTAATCCTGATGATAACTGAAGAAGCTGTTGATAGGCTTATTATGGAGAAAGCCTATGATCAATATGAAGCAGAACACGAAGCAGAGGTAAGTACAGTTAAAACCTCTGCAATCCTTTCTGTAGAATTCAACTTTGTATCCCAAACATAAAACCTTATTCTCTAGACGCCATGATTGACACAGCGCTAGAAATTAGCCTGTTAAAAGCTAATGCCATTCCTAGAGATTGTTGGGATCTGAGCCATTACAAATAAGTTTTGATTCTAAGAAAGTATTTTCCCATTATTCTGCCCATATTCCTGTATCAGTTAGGGCAAATGCAGACTACTTTTAAAGTTCATCAATTTGATCTTCTGCATTATGATATGTACTTGGTTCTGATAACTTGAATAATTGTATGCCCTATACTATTTGCCAAGATGAGATCCATTTTCCTCAAGGATCCATTCCAAGACTTCAAACATACCAGTCCATTGTGCCCTCTGCACCTAAGCCACAAAAGTCTCTAATCTTGACTGGTTACATAAATCTATCTCCATGAATACCTCTGTTATTGATGCCCTCATCAATAAAATCAAGACTGACTGTACTTCTGATAATCCCCATGCTTTTATTCATAGGAAGAAAGCATTTTTGTCAGTTAGATTTTCAAACCGCCACTTCTCCTAAGTTTCAAGGCACACCATATAGGCATGTCTCCCTCTGAAAAATTGAATGTCAAGCAGAAATTGATAATCTACTTAAAGGAGGATTTATACATACCTTCTAAGTCTCCATGGTCATGTCCTGCTTTTATGTAAACAAGAGAAGTGAACAAGTCAGAGGAAAGAAAAGGTTAGTGGTAAATTATAAACCACTTAACAAATACATACTGCCTGTTCAACATCCAATCCCAAGCAGAGATGATTTATTGGCTCGCATTATGGAGTAAAATATATAGTAAATTTGATTTAAATAAGTTTTGGCAAATCTTCTTGAATAAAGAAGATACTTATAAAACTGCTTTCAGCATTCTAGGTGGCCAATATGAATGGAAGGTTCTACCATTCGGTCTCAAGACTGCACCATCTATTTTTCAGAAAAAGATGGATCAAATCTTTGGTCACTTATCTAAATTCTTGATTGTTTATATTGATGATATTCTGATTTTCTCTCAGAATACAAAAGATCATTTAGAGCATCTCGAGCAATTTTACCAAAAGTGTATGCCAATGGACTTTGTCTTAGTCCAACCAAAATGGAAACATTCAAAGATTCAGTTCAGTTTCTAGGCATCACTCTCAAAGATGGAGCTATTTAATGCAAGAACATATATCTCAAAGATAAGTCTTTTCCCAGATGAAATCATTGATAAAACACAACTACAAAGATTTTTAGGTTGTGTTAACTATATTGCAGGCTTTTATAAAAATGTTGCTGCAGATAGATTGTTATTAAATAAAAGGCTTCGTTCTAATGCTCCAGTATGGAATTCTGATATGACAAAGGTAGTCCAAAGAATAAAACAAAGTTTCCAGACACTTCCTTCTCTGTCTTTCTGGAACTAGATTAAAGATTATTGAGACAGATGCTTCTGAAGAATTTTGGGGAGCAATCCTCAAAAGAAAAGAGAATGGTACAGAAAAATATGCAGGTATGCTTCTAGATCCTTTAAAGGTCCCGAACTTAATACCATTCTAGCCATAAAGAAATTCTGCGCTAAAAAAGCTATTCAAGCTTTTTGTTCTTCTACAACATGAAAAGTTTTTACTTAAGAACAGATTTGCAGCATTTCAAAGGAAGATTATATAAAGGTGATCCCACCAACAAAACAACTTATGGTCGTCTTCAAAGATGGGCTCAATGGTTTGATGGATATGAATTTGATGTTGAACACATCTCTGGTAAAAAGAATGCTCTCGCTGATTTTGCTAGTAGAGAGTTAGTTCAACATAAAAAAAATGTGAATGTTACTCAAATATTCATGAATTTGTCAATCCAATCTGGAATACTTCCACTTGCACCAATTTTGTAAAATCTTTAGAACGATGTGATAATACTATGTCATGGGAAGCCCAACATCTCCTGCTCTCAAGAGGGATAATTTCGTATCACCCATACCGGATGATGTGAAGTTGCTTGTAGATTTTGTTGATCCAGAGGAAATCCCTACCTCGAATTCCCATTCTGATCCAAGAGATCCTATTGTATTTTTGCACTCTGCAATGGCAATGGCGCCATTCCAGATACATGTAGAGACCCAGTTGATGATCGACCTATTGAAGGTATGTCTGCCTACGTGACAACTAATTCCAAGACCCTAATACATGTGGAGGTTTGAATTTTCTAAATTATGGCCGAAGGCCATCCTTTAGAAAATGATGCATGGAATCGTCCCAGTCTTCCTGGAGATCGGCAGTATATAGCTAATCACTTCAAATATTTCTTATCAAAGTTTCTGCCTACAAAGCTTTCTGACAGTCCTTTACTTCATGTTAGTCAAGATACTGTTAGAAACATTATGATAAATTGTAAAATCCCATGGTATGTCAAAATGTGCTATTATGTTCGCACTAACTCATTGCAGGGACACCATGCCAACCCAAATGGAGAACTATGGTGAAAAATCTATATTCATCATACGATGAATGTACCTCCTCCAGCACCAGGAGTTATTTTCTACGTATACTAGATCAGTATTTATTCCCTACTCGAAGATATCTTCAAAGAGATACTGATGGATCTCGAGCTGTATCACGATTATGGTATGAACGAAATAACACACGGGATATTTTCTTTCCCAGAATGACAAGAAGAATCTTCCGGCTCCTCTCGATGATGAGCCTGGCCCAGCGTCCAATACACCCAGTGAAGTTATGATGACAGGCTTGTTGTCATCTTTTGTATAAAGAAGTGATTTGATATCACTTTATGTAAAGTAGTGGACCTCCCCACTTATTAAAGGTGTTATGATGAGTGGCATGTACTCATCCTTTTTCTTTGAGGGAATCTTTTGGTAACTTAGGTTCTTGGTTCCCGGTCTTTAGGTTTTCTGTAATCCGGTGAAAAGCGTCTCTCTTTTCCGAGAGACTATGTATTTGTAAGTTTTCTTAGTCCGAGAGAAATCTTGTGAGTTTTTAAGTCAACAAGAAATTCTAATGGAATTATGCTCTTACATGAATAAAGATATGAAAGTTTGAGTTTTAGATCCTTCTTTGAGTTTTATTGAGTCGCAATGAATGTTTTAATGGCCACATTTTATAAAAAGATTATAAAATGTTTTTATTACACTTTCAAGACCATAGTGTTTCACCTCAACCCTAAATTATATGAATCCTTTCTTCTTCAACATCTTATTTAAAATCCTTTTTGTTCAATATTTAAAAACATTTCTTGGTGTAAAGAGTATTGTCCTCCATTTATCAGAATGTGGATTTCATTTTTTCTAATTTCAATCCCTAATTCTTAGTATTTTGGTTTAATTTTTCATTTGCAATGAACCTTATTATTGAGCTAAATGCTTTGTGAGGACGAAAAACCTTAACTTGCTGGTATGTTCTAGGTTTGATCGCAACCAATTTAAATAAATTTAGGTGACTGTTTACCATATTGTGTGTGTAGATAGAGCTATTGGTAGGGCTTGTGTACTGCAAAAGGAGTAGTTGTGGGTTCAAATCTTGTGCAGTAACTTATTGGGAATGTACCAATAAGTTACTGTCAACTTGTGAGGACACCCATATCTTCATGTAAGCTGCACAATTCTGATGTCAGGTTACAACTTAAAAATAATAATATATATTAAAATTGAATCCTTAAAATTCCATTGAAAATAAAAAAATTAATAAAATAAAGAAAACTAGTTGTTCATCTATATTCCACAATTCATCTAAGTGACCTGGAAGATATGTATGTAGAATGTGGAAGCATGTGAAATATTTGACAAAATGCTTGAGTTATATATGGTATCATGGATAGTAAATAATGTGGGATATGCAAAAATGGGTTTCCATTAAGGAACATTGGCGTTTCTCACCAAATGCAACCAACAAGTGTCCTCTCTAATCGGTTCACCATTTCTAGCATACTCCCAACTTGTGCCATCATAGGAGCTTCTAAATAGGGCATGGACATTCACCAAAGCATTATGGAGAAGGAAATTTTAGAAGGCGATTAAGTTGCAGTTGACATGACAAATATGTATACAAATTGCTTTAAAGATATATGGTCTCATGGATTGTAATGATTGCAGGATATGCAAAAAAGGTTCCCCTCATAGAGCATTGACATTGTTTTACCAAATGTAGCCAATATGTGTCCACTATAATCGGTTTAACTTTGATTGCATACTCCTAGCATGTGCAGAAAATAGGAACATCGAAACAAGTCATGGAAATCTGCCAAAGCATTATAGAGAAGGGAACTTTGAGAGATGTTTAAGTTACATATGCCATGGTAGACATGTCTACAAAATGTGGAAGCATGTGAACTATTCGATAAAATTCTGAAAAGGTCTTGGAAGTATTTAGGTAAATGCAATTGGTGGATGTAAAGCTAGAATCCATAACCTTTTCAAGCATCCTCCCAGACTTTATCAAAATGGGAGATTTAGAACACAACATTTTCCAACTCTTCCCACTCTATCAAATTACTAGAAAAAAATTATTGGTAGGCAAGACTTGCCCACTCTGTCAAAACAATGCCTAACCCGAACAACCTTAGTTGAAGTTCATGAGAAGCCTTGTTGCAGTCATGCAAAATATTTGACTAAATTCCTGGTAGGGGACTTTGAAAATATTTCACCAAATGCAACGAACAAACATCCATATAGAAATAACAAGAAGTTTTTTTTAAAGATGTGATATTTGTACAAGATTATGAATGATTCAATGTTTTAACCGATATTCACTTCTGTTGTTTTAATTTTTACCTCGATTATATTTTTTGGTTCCCCTATTTTTCTCAATGTTCGTATATGCCCTTTTCATTTTGGATTTCATGTGGTATTTTCATCATCATTTTCGGCTATTTCATTAAGACAAAGTAAGATTTTTTTGTTGTTTTTATTGTTTTGCAGAAAGCATTTATGTCTATACTTCTAGATTTATTCAAAATATATGAATAATTGAAAAATACCAATGCTTTACACTTGAAATATAATTTTTTTCAAATGAACTAGCGAGTAATGTTCGTTGTTTTTATTTGATATAATTATAGTAAGAAGTTCATTAACATTCCTTAAGTTGTGAATATGTTAAGAAGTATAATTGGATATGATTTTGCAATTATGTTGAATAGTTCACAAATATGTTGAAAAAGCCTTCAATGACGAGCATATAATGGATATTGTATGTGCACTTGAGCGTAAGGCTTCTTGATTTACCTTCTTTCTTATAAGTTAGAAAAACATCTTCTCAATTAAATATTTTACATAGTGTATCAAATATGGTTCATTGCAATACAATAAAAAAATACCAATAATCCACTATATGATGTAATGCCCAAATTTTGTTACTATATTTGGCCAATGAAGTGGTGTGTGTATGCTTATTCATTGATTTTTTTTACAAGAGAATTGGTTGATTTTCCTATTATCATGCAAGTGATCGTGAGATTTCTTATAGTCAGGATCATCATGAATTTCTAAGGGAACAAGTTGTATTCAATGAGGTAATGCACATATACAAACTTATTTTGAGTTGTTTAATATGAACTATAGCAGGAAAAATCTTATTGGAAGTACATGTCCATTTTTCCACATATGGCTAACACCACCCTTTATTTTTCTCATCACACTTGATAGGCGGTTCCTATCAGAGATCCTTCATTATTATCGAAAATACATCAAACATATAGGGTTGGCTACATAAAGGTGACTTTTTTACTAATTCCAATTCTTGATAGCCATTTTTGCCAACATACTTCCATCCTATTTCAAAATGGGATCTTTGGATAGATTCATGTGAACATTGGTGAAACTTAAATGGAAAGACAATTTTTGTTAAATGTAGTTGTAGGTTTCATAGTAGACATGTACAAAACAAGAAGAATAATCTAGATAAGGTATGCATGATTCTTGATAAAATGTTGTGCAATAAGAAGTGATCTTGTAAATTGCAATGAATGAAAAATTTAAAATAGGGTTTGAACATCCATCAAAATATAATACAAAGTATATATTTTTCGAATATTATACTTGTTAAAAATCGTGTACACATGTATAAAAAATTTACAAGCATACAAAAAGAACAAACTATTTGAAAAAATGACTCACATATATGTGGTCTCAAGGAATGTACATTTATTTCATTTATTTTATTGATGTCAAAATAAAATCACAAGGTAGCTCTTCAACTTGATATAATTTCTAGCATAGTTTGTAACTCATGTGCAATTTTTAGTCATATTATGTCGACAAGAGGGCCACTTTCACTGGGGTTTCATCTCTACTGGTATAATTACCATGATATATATGGTGTTATATGTTATCATGGGTTAGGTGAACCAACTAATAGAGGATTAGTTTGTTATTTGAGTGATTTTTTTGGATTCGTAGAAATAATCCACATATGCAATGAAGAGGCATATCTAACATGGGTAGCAAGGCAACAAACATACTTATCCGTAACCAATCAACCATTATGTTAGTGAGAGGTCCACTTCCATAAATCAATCTCACCTAGGCTATTTTCATAAGCTTCATGATATATTGGGGTTTATATATGTTATCATGGACCAAGCCCATTAACCAACGTGAGATTGGTTTTTTGATTAAATGTGGATTTTTAGAGTTGCAGAAGAAATTCCAAGGTGTTGAACACACATATCCAACGTGGGTAGTATGAAAACACACATACTTATATGAAAATAAATCAACCATTATGTTAGGGAGAGGACCACTTCCATTACGACATCACCCATATTGGCAGAAGAATATTCTTGATATATTAGGGTTTATATGTTACGGGAACCAAGCACAACAACTAATACAGATTTTATTTTTTATTGAATGCTATTTTTTGATTCTAAAATCAATTTCAAGATGCAACAAAGAGGCATGTCCAACTTGGGTAGTAAGGCATATATTTAGAGGTAATGTTACAGATTTTTTTGGATTTTTGAAACCACAAAAGAGTAGAGGGGAATGCCGAGCAGACACACATGTACATCTTGCAACCATTTTTTCTTTATCTTCCGCGTGGATAATTGATTGGTTAAATAGGAGTGAGTACTATAAAAAAACACCATATGTGGAGTGATCTTTTATGGTTTGGAGTCATCTTATAGATTAAAGGAAGTGTGCGTGAATCACCTCTGAAAGAGGATTTATAGTCCCTTTTTGTGCTATCTAGTGTGAATTTGTAGAGAAAGTGATAGCTTTGAAGGAAATTTACATGTTAACATTGACCTCTCACTTTACCACATGTTAGATTCAACCCTTATCAACTTACACATTCCAAGATCCTCACCCCAAAAAGAACATAGTCATGTTCTTTAAATTGGAAACCCGTTTTCATATTATTTGGGTAAGAGGGAAAATTTCATTGGGATGTCATCTTTATTGGTATAAGTATCATGACATATTTGGTTTTATATGTTATCGTGGGTCAGGTGAACCAACCAATAGACAATTAGTTTGTTATTTTAATGATGCTTTTTGCAGTCATAGAAGTATTTTACATATGAAATGAAGAGGCATATCTGACTTGGGTAACAAGGTAATAAACATACATATCAAAGAGCTAATCAACCATTATGTTAGTCAAAGTGCTTCTTCCATCATAGTCTCACCCCTATTGGTGCAAGTTGCATGATATATTGGGGTTTTTATGTTACCATGGACTATGCCCACCCAATAATGGTTTAAGATCAATTTTGTTTTTTTGGAAACAATCGAGGGAAGCAAGAGAGATATAAAACTATTGCAATAGAAATTTCATAAGAATTAGTAAGAAGGACAAAACCCATATATATTAAAATAAAACTGAACAAAATAAGTCATTTAAGTAACAACCGAATCACCTTCTCCAAATCCAATTCTTTTCCCATTATCTCTTATCTTACACTACAATACCATGCATGGCATTTATACCAAAGGGCGTGCCACACATGTTTTTCTTGTTTTTCTCAACCATCTCTTAAAATTTTTAGTTCTAATTCTATAAAAAATCTATCTTATTTTAAGTGGATTTTAATTTCTTTTAAAATTCTTAAAACCTCTCAAGAGCACCATTTTGTGCATATCTTGCAACCATAATAGTCCGTGAAACCACATTAATTTGAATTATTTTCATCAAACAATTCATGTAACTTTGTATGCTTAGAAATTTTATATACATATCTATTAAGACATTTGTAACTTCAATATCTAATAGAAATTCCCTTTCCATTATAATTTGTTGTATGTCCATAGCCTACTCTGAAGATCCTATTTTCAGACAGGATGAGAGTATGTTGGAAGAGGTTGTGGAGTATATATTTACACCTTATAATTACATGTGATTTAGAGTTTCGAAGGCCTTTACAACATACCCCATTTTTTGCATATCCTAACATCAATGTAGTCCATGAGACAATTGTTTTGAATCATTTTGTCAAATAATTATCGCACCTTGTGTACTAAAATCATTACATTCCATGAGATGAAATCTCTATGAGGAATTTTTTCCGCTAGTTCACATGCCTTATATATGCTTCAACATTTTTTTTTTTATTATGCTTTGATGGATGTCCACACCGTATTCCAAAGTTGTTATATTTTAATGGGTTGTTAGTATTCTTGAAGAGGAAAGTTAATTGGGTTAGGTTTTTCTTAAAAAATGTTTGTGTAGCAATTGAAAATCTAATCGATGATGACCAAATGAATTTATTTACCCCAAGAAATGTTTTCTTGGAAACACAGATCTACAACAATCAAAGATAAGTAGAAGAGTTTACAAGGGGTCTGCATGTAGTAGGAAGAATGTGTAGCACATCCTTTAATTGACCTACTTTATATTAGCATTGACATTGTATGATTATAATCATAGTGGTAACTACTACATTTCCTTCTCATGCATCATCTATACAAATAATTTTGTTAATAATTGATGATTTCCAAAACACTTTTCTGTTTTGGTATTTTTTTAGAGAATCAATTATTTCTATGTGTAGTCATAGATAACATTTTGAGGTGCTAAAATGCTTGCTTATTTTGTGGCCATTTGTTCAGAAATTTTATAGGTTTTATTAGTTTTTAGTAATAAATTATGAAAAAGAAGGAAATAAGATTAGTATGACTATTTTGATGCCCGTTCCGAATTGTTTCATGAATATTGGATGGGAATGAAAGATTTTGAAACACTTGTAAATGACCATCAAATTCATATGTTGATGATGTGGTTTTCTTGGTTGCACATGTTTTTGGGATGGATAACTTCGACATCAAGTAGTTTTGTGAAACTAACACTTCTAGTGTTAGCTACCACATTAAATATCCTATAAATAAATTAAAATAATAATACAATATGTATACATAATTTTTGTACACAATGACTTTATTATTACCACATTAGGGTTTTTATTGATTATTGGTCCAAGTTGGGTACTTATTCATACATGTTATAATGTATATATTTTAACTTACAAAACTTTCGACTATGTATTGATCATTTGCAAACTTATTTTCTTCTCATTGAATCCTTATTCCTCACTATATTATCCATATATAAATCTTCTAGTTTATGTCATTACCATAGTTTTATCTTTCCTCTTACTTTTTAGTCTACTATACATTTTCCAATATTGCACTTATATAGATATAACCTAGAAAATTCATACTTATATGCTTCAGGTATTTCCAATGTGGGACTTTTTTACCCATGATTTGGACACCTTAAGGGTTTGGCTCTTATTTGTTGGTCATTTTTACCCTTTATGTTGACCAATTTTCTATTAAGGCCCTAATGTGAATTCAATAGGTTTATAAATTTACAAACATGCACTAGAGCATTTAAGGCACATGTGTATATAAAGTGAGAATAATATTAAATTTGTAAGGAAATAATATATTTGATTTCTAAAGCATCATCGTGCTTAAAATAAAGTTTAAGAATATAACATTTACTAGTTATTTGTATCCATTGAAAATATGAGCATTGCGACACTTACACTACATATGACAACTTATTCGCAGGATAATTTTAAGAATGAACCCTTAAAATATTTTATAATTCCCCAAAGAATCCTAGATGAGAAGCATGATACTATTGGCCAATCCTTGATATTTTTGTATGCAAGTGTAAGTTGATTGGCTATTCCATTAGATCATTTAAAACAACTTATACTTTCCTAGAAAATCAGATGTAATACTCAAAGTAATATATAATGACATCACCCATGTATTTAAAATTGTTTCTTCTGTAAGTGATGTATTTTCTCTTGCTAGCTCTTTAAATCCTTCTCATCAACTCATTTTCTGTAAATGAAATATCTCATGCCAATAAACAAAGGTTGTGAGTTGATTTACGTTTTTATGAATCATAAATATAAAACATTTCTTGAACATACCTAATAAAAATCAAATAACCCCTCATTCTTAAATAAATATGAAAAAATACTATTATCATACAATGTATTTATAGTAGGTCTATACACCATATATTATCTTTCTTTGTCATTTCTCTTATAACTAAAAAATATTGAAATTTATCTATCTTAGAAATGTTGAGAAATCTATCAATCAAGGCACTCATTTTGGTAATTTTAGCATACTATATTGATTAATATATGTATTAACTTGTTTACAAATGTTTTAATGACTAGTGATAACTAGTCGCAATTTAAACTCACAACTATGCTAAGCTCCATAAGTACTACTAATTAAAAATACTACAAAAATATTAATTTAACTTAGAATGCTTAAATATGTTTATGTGTTCAGTGATTCCTAAAAAACATATTTATAATGAGAGGGTATCCAAAAATAAACAAGTAAAAATATCATTATGGAAAAGACTACTAATGGAATTATTTATGGGAAATACTATATGGAATTATTTAGAGCATGTAATTAACATACTTATTATGTTTGTAACATTGTATAAACTCTAATATTAACATAATTGGACCATATAGGTAAAATATCTATAAAAAATAATGATAAAATAAATATTTATATTTATGTACTTAATATAGTTGTCACATGGATGTAAAAATAACAAATAAAAGAATTAAGGTGAATAATTTGTAGAAAAAATGATTTTTTTTTGTGATGAGGGAGTAAAATTGAGAAAAAAAAATGTCATTGTAAATACTATTCATGAAAGTATTCAATTATTTAACATAGTTATAACACCATTGTTAAGGTTTCAATTACTCAACATAAGGAAAAAATTCATTAGAATGGATATAACTCACAAAAGCCTTCAATTACTTAATATAATTGTAACATTGTCTTCCAAACATTCAATTATATAACATGGGTGTAATATTTTGTAGAGATATATTATTGAATTGGTAAATGTAAAGGATCATTAATAAACACACATGCTAGATGTCAAGAAAAAAAGTTAAACAATTGTAACATTGTAAATAAATAAAAATTGTAAGTATCATAGTTTATGTGATAGGATAAGTGTAAGTCAAGGCATGGGATGATAAAATGTATTGACATGTTTTTAAACATTGAATGGGTGATTAATCCCTAAGTATATTAGACATTCGCTTAGGGTGCAAACATTCATGGGGTGTTCATTTTAGTATATTGACGAGAAATCACATGATTTTGTTTTCTTTGATTAATCCTGAATAAATACACATGAGATATTATATGCATAGACTTATTATTACATTATATTTTTCTTTGATTAATCCTGAATAAATACACATGAGATAATATATTACTATGCATAGACTTAGTATTACATTATATTTAAGATTAATATTGTTTTGGATACGAGATATAAGAAACTGAAATTTGTAAGGTGTAATGGACTGCGATTACCAATTGCTATAAGGTACTTCAATGCCCAATAAGAGACTAGTGACAAAATTTGTTGCCATTTTGAATTATGTTATTATACTACACATTGAGCTGTCATCCTATATTTTCCTTTATGGTTTATTCACTTACCTATAAAATACTATTTATTTTTGTTATGCTATTGATTCATAGAGAATCAACATTCATTGGTTTCAAATTTCTTCTCACAAAAATTTACAATACCCAAAATAAATGATAAATATTTTTATAGAATACATCTATTAATCTAGCTCAATCATCAAATTAAATATTAATAAAGAGATACAATCAACAACCCAATATCACTTCCATTAAATTAAGCATTTAATGAAGGGAAACTACCTCTAAACAATGCCTTAGGAGGTCAAAATTCTTAATATTGCTTCGCAAGCATACAACATGCTTCTCATATATGTGATATATATGATCAAATAGTTTATACGTCAATAGATATATTGTCTCGTTACCATGTTTACAATATTTTTAAATTTAAAAAATTATTCTCTAGTTAATGTGAATCAAATATTTTGAACTATAATACTTATTCTTTTTGTTATCAAAGTTTTTCACATGCTTTAAATTTGATGTCCACTTATATTTTTCAAACAACTAGTTAGTGACTAGTTTGTTAGTAGTTACATTCAAATTCTATGAAATAATATTATTAATAAAAATATAAAATGTAAACTTAGTTTATTATAACATATTGTATATATATTACACCTTGTATATAAATCTATATAAAAATGATCACCATATTTTAAATATATATATATACTTTTTTAAAATCATTTTTTTTACAACTAAAAACATGAAAATCATATCTCAAATTTGAATCATTCCCATGAATATAAATATTATATATGTTTTATTTAAATACTAGAAGTCACTTCCTCTCCATACTATAGTATGGATATAATAATAGTTTTATACTTAAAGGTGGAGATGTGGAGGTGTGTAAAGTATTATCTAATGTAGAAATTTCAAACAATTTCCCTAGATTTTTAATTTATATTTATTCTTGAATTTTTTCCTTAGTCAATGTCTACTATGATGGTAATATGTGGCATTTCCCTCCAAAATTTAAAGAAATCAATACTTAAAAGGAGGAGACATCACATTCCAAATATACCTTATGCCTCAAAGATTTAACATCATCTCTAATGTTACTTATGCACTAACCATGCACATATTTGTTCCCGCCTACTCCTTCTACCGGTGCCTACCTACAATATAGTCCTTTTATAAGAGTTATAATCCTATTAGGGATAAAATTTGAAGGGTTGTTCTAAATTTTATTTTGATGGACAAATAATGGACCATCCCTTCGATGATGAAATGTAGTATGAATATGTTACACTTCATATGAAAATAAGAAGTTAAGTATCTATGTCATAAAAAATTAAGAATAATTTTTTAAAATGAGAAATTGTTTAAAAAATCAAATACTAGTTGATTGGCATCTTAAATAAAAGGAAAAAAACAACAATAAAAAAGGCCCCTCAAGGTGTGAAATTAAGTTGTATTTAAATTGGTAGAATAATCAAATTATGATGTAATGAACGCCCAAATTTGCAATATTATAATTTCCTAAAAATCACCATAACTAAAATAAGAATTAATTAAATTTAACAAATAAATACATTAACAAACAATTGAAATTAGATGAGAAGACATGTAGATTAGTAAACACATAAAAAACCATCAAACTATGTGTGCAACATTGGGATCTCTTATCAAAATCATTATGAAACACTTATAAATAATAAAATAAATAACTTTAACTTCTACTTGGATTTTAGTGCTAAAATTAAAACCCATTTGGATTTTAACCTCTAAAATTAAACTCATATAAATTTTAATTAGTAAAATTCATTAATTTTTTTTTTTTTTCGAACTAAATTAAAGAAAATGTGCATCCATATATTGAAACACCAACACTAACTATGTCATCAAAAGATACATACTATTGATGTCGAATCACAAGACCCCAAAAGTCTACACCTTGATGGCATAATATGAGACTTTAGTGCGATTGCATAACATGGAGCTTTTCCCAAGTGTGGGACCTTGCATTAAACTCGGAAAAGCTCTCCTGGATGAAGGTCGGCTCCTATTCCTATGTTCGAGATGCACACGTAAAAATGCAGAGGTTTACTCAAAACCTAATCTAACTTGTTGAGCAAGGTAAGAATATGCATAAAATAAAACCTAAACTAATAGAGGTGATTTAATGGATATGAAGAAAAAAATCTATCTTGCCAAAAACACAAGCCATTAAAATGCAATGCAAGATCATGCACAAATAACCAAAATTGTAGTGAAAGATCAAGAGGGTGCAATAAATGAACATGAGAGGGTTGAAAATCATCCATAGTTCTTAAAACATGCATTATTTCCAAGTCCAAAGACCTCTACACAATACACCACAAAATGCCAAGAGGCAAATTTGCATTATAGTTTTAGATGGGAGGTTTGAAATCCACAAATCCAACTCCGCCCGAAGAGAAGAAGGGAAGGGCAAAAGAAGAATGTCCAACCTTTACAAAGAAGCCCCTCTTAAAATTTATATGAGGAAAAGAGAGGGAGAAGAGAGGAATTCGAAATCTACCCCAACCACCTCTAGACCGCACTTAACTCATCTCATAATGGCAGTAGGTAAGAACCCTAACAAACCAAAAAAGTGGAGAAATTAAAGATATCCAGTCACCTTTGACAGAGGACCTCGTAAGATTTCCAAAAAAAAAGTCCAACCTTTCACCTCGAATGATCTCCATCTGAAAAGTTATGGCCATCGTGGCCACCGACACACTTGGTTTCTTCCGTCATGTTGGGTTCTCCTCGCATTTGGAAGGTTTGGAGGATGCCTCAAGACATGTGTTTGATGCTTGTTTTTCCTCGAAACCCGATGGATATCTCAAAAAAGATTTCCTTTGTTTTGAGGTTCAAAAAATATGACTTGATATGCATCTTTGGTTTAGGAAAGTGGCTCGACATGTTTTTGCCCCATGCTTTCACCGACTTGTTTCCCGACTCCAAGACCTGATTTTCCTAGGTAGTAATCGGGTTTGAAGAACTCTTAAGCATCGGACATCCTTGAGATCTGCATGCTTCATGTCTCATGTTTCTGAACGTATAGAAACTTGGAAAATTAGATGTGTCGGGTTTTTGACCTCATCAAAACATATTTTCCTTTAAGATTATCTATATTTTCCCAAGGGAGATATATACAATAGATACATCAAGGTATTCTTGGTTAGATTTTTAAAAGAGCTTCACTGTATTGTGCATAATATGAATTCAAATCTTATACAAAAATGATGTATTACCAAATTAGGTTTACTCCATTAAGGGCTCAAACATTTTGAACCCTCATTATCCTATGAATATGTCCAACCCTCTTCCGTAAATCCTCTATTTATATAGTTGGGCCACATCATCTTGATCACAACTATAAATATTAAATTATTGTTGGCCTCCACCTCACTAGTTATTTATGAACAATGGTTAGAGAGAATATAACAATGATGATTTAGAGGGGTGATTTTAATGGATAAAGAAGCTTATCTCTACTTGTTCTACCCTGTACAACGAGCTCCTCTCTTTTGTCCTCCATTTTTTCATCTCGGGTAGGTCCAATAAATCTTTACATTAGGGAGTATATTGATACTTAACATAGTTCTTATTTGCAAAGGTCATAATGGGTGAGATCCTCAAGTGACTCGACCTCTATTTTTCCTGAAAGCAAGCCCCAACTACCTTTTCCTCAAGCTCTTAATCCATTGTATACAAATCAAACTAATTCAATCATCTCGACCCTTGGCTTGTCTACACACCAAGCTCAAATTTATCTGGGAGATTTGGATCAAGACCATTGAGAGCCTATCCTGCCCTTTGGCACCAACCTGGATCCCATAGAGCATACTCAACACCCTACATTGTGAGTCATGAATAGAAGTCACCCTTTGAGACTAGTTCAAGAAAAAAAATTTCAAGCTCTTCCCTGACCTTAGATATCCATCTCATCCCATATCTAGGATTGTGGCCACTTGACACACTCGATTTGTTCCAAATCATGTTGTGTAAGCTCCCAAGTTGGAAGATATTTGTGTGCAACTTGCAAGTCAATTCTAGCTTTGTTCTTTGCCTCTTAAGATGGATCCTGCAACAAAAAAGAAGAAAGAATACAAGGTGACAAAAAAAACCCTAAATGGTGATATTAAATCTTTGGTTTTTAGGTATTTGTGCTCAAGTATTCATTAAGCTACCATCACCAACTTACTACAAACTTGGGATTTTACCTTAATAGTATAATAGTAGTAGTATATTTATTATATTAACTTTTTTGATAATTTATTAATACATCTTGTTTAACATATCTACAAGTCACATATCAGATCTGAAAAGCTAGATGTGATTGTAATTTCAAATTAGTCAATCAAACACTTAATTTCATCAGCCTGTCACTATTTACTAGAATCACCCGATGATTCTATGCAATCACCTGAGATTCCTGTTACTTCTATTTTTTTGTAACTTTTATCAACATCTGTTTCATCTGCTTTATCTGTCATTTCAAATATGTTTCCTCTAACACTCTGCTTAGCATGGATTGTTTTAGATGGAAATAGGTTGTTCAAATCATGAGATTACCAACATTCACTCTCTGCCAATAATCCGTCACCCCTTTTACTGAGAGCAGTATGAAATTTTGCATGATCTAACTCTGTGTGCTATCCATTGTGCCTATGTGGAGGAGTTAGACAACATTTTTGAATTTACCCATGAGATCCGTCAGGTTGTGGAAGGATATTAGCGTGCGTATTTTGAGTATCAACACATCCGCATTGAACTTTCTTGGCTTGAGTATGAAGCTGAACATGAGGGTTTGCATTTGGAAACCGGATTTGAGCCATAGTTTCATTTCATCTATTTATTGCTTATCATCTATTTGTCTTGTAATAAACTTATCATTTATCGCCATATTATCTTTATTTGTTTATCATACATCGTATATAATTTTTCAAATCCTTGATTATGTAAAAACAGATTGACATCCTTACAAGGAAGTCCTTTGACTTCTAGACTGGCCTTTGCCAGGAAATCCACCTTATATATTACTAATCATATTCTGTTTAGTGTATGTGATTGGTAGGATTTCTCGCATAGGAAAGGATCCTATATCAACCTTCCATGGAGTGCAACTTCAAACATCGTCTAGTCAACATCCACGGGTATCACTAAACCCTGTGTCTTCTGAGGTCAGTTTACTCTTAATTTCTTGTTTAGTTAAATAAAGTTAAAGAGGTAGGAATAATTCTATACAATGGTATGAGTGGTCTCTTAGTCTTATGTGGATACCAATGACCTTTATGGTTATGATTGAATTCACATTTAAATGGATGTTTACGCATGGATTAATGTAGACCATTCATGTGTCTTTGATTTAGACTAGAGGGTACGAAGGAAAATGACAAAAGCTTACTACACTCAAAGATGGGGAGAATGTAGATTTCACGTTCAATGGTCTATGACTTTCCCCCTTAGGAGTAGGTCATCATCATCACTTTGCAGTTTGTGAAGAGCTCAAATTTAGAATAATTTTACCCATTTAGAGACTATGTTTCCTCCTCTACTAGTATTGTGCATTATGCAAACATTCATGTTTTTCTCTGCATAAGTTGGTGAGCTCATTCAACATCATGTGAATTTTTGATGTCCTCCACCTGTCTTTCCAGATAGTATCTCTACCTCATATATTTTTATTTTATGAATCCATTTCACCCTTTCTATACCTTCGCCACCATCCTCTCGATTGGGCCATAATTGGAGTTTAGAGAAACACATAGGAAAACAATGATTCTTAATGGTAAGAATAATTTATAGGTGTTGTGAGCACTGTGGGTGGAAGTACCCTAGGTGCCAATCTTTTGTTCTACAACATTTTGCTCACTGTAAAATAATAAAAATATACCAACCTTTCAATCACTCATATTAAGTATTAGCAAGTGCATAACATCAAGAATATAAAGAACCTTAAAAATTTAATTTTCGTATCTAGCATATGTAAAGTTTGTGTTTTAAACATATGCTAATTTTATTTCAAAGTATTCATTAATCATGCCTTGATGTTTGAGTTATCTTTAAATTACATCGAGTCAATGATATGCACACCTCACCACTTTCACCGTCTAATGGAATGGTGACACATATTACACCGATTTCATAAGTGCACTATCGTAACAAAGAGTTTTTTTAATTCACTCCCCTAGGATTTTTCTACCCTTTTCCTTCTCCTCCCTCATAACCCATCTTCAATTCCCATCCTCTTCCCTTGATTTTTGGTTCCCTCTAATTTATCTTTTCCAATACATCTCCTTTGGCATTTCCATCGCACACTTCGCATGCGATTGCTAATTTTTACTTTGTTGTTAACATCTTAAATTTCAAATGATTTAAAACATTTAATTTTCTCAAACATTTAAAATAACTTATTGTCATTATTTTTTATTATTTTAAAATTCACTTTAACCAAAACCTCACCCGCTCCCATTAAATCACTCACCTAATGCGTAAGTTTCCTCATTTGAAAATTATGCGGAATCCTTTTATTGATATCGTAATGAAATTTAGTTAGATCGACGTTTAATGTTATACATACGAATATACATATATATGTTTCAAATTTCAAGATTCGCAAATGCTCTCGAGTTTAAAGGATCTTAAGAATAATGACGTCACCACACAAGCCAAAGACATGAAGGCACTTCAAGGTTTTCAAAGGGTTAGTCCGTGAAAGGACACTTCAAAACTGCCCTTATTATTTTATTATTGTAAATGCTTAATTTAAATGCTATCATTATTTTACGATCATAGAAAGAGGTTATGAATGTCCATTGAGCCCTCTACTAGGATGAAAACCATAACATGATGAATGGGAGGCTCTTCATCCATGGAGGTGGTATTAACTTGTGTTGCACAAAGGCTTAACTCTTACCAGAAATAAAGCATCATGGAAGCTTAAATTTCAGAGCTTTCTTAAATATAGACGATTGTACTCTTGACCTTAAAAGAGATGAGATATAATTACTTTTATCTTTCATCAATGTCTAATATTCTAATTTTAGAAAGGTGGTACTATTTTTCTTATGCTCCATTTAATTGTTTTATTTTACGAATTATTCATAATGTAAGCACCATTCTAAAACAATGAACTCACTCAAACCAAGGGCCAACTCGAGCCCACATAACTACAATCGAGAGGTGGTAACGGGAGGGGCATTACACTTTTCAAAATTAACCCAATAACTTTCATTTACAAAATAAATTAGCGAAACTACAACTATTTTGACTTAAACAAGGTTCAAATAATTATGAAATGATGTGGCAGAGTAAATAGACATTCATTCCAACATTATGGAAGCCGTGGGTGGCATGTCTCCCATGATTTCAGATCCTTTCAAATTATGATGAATATGCATTTGACATACATAGATATTATGACAATTCCATCATGCTTAGATGCTGCTTTTTGTAAGAGTATAAATGGTGTAACGGACTCTATATGAAAGTAAAAAAAGAGTGTGGAAATAAAATAAGTACTAAAAAGTTTGATGAATGCAAATTCTTGAGTGTGAGAGGAATATTAAGAAAAAGAAAATTTTGATTCAAAGATCATGACATGGAGGATAGAGAGAAAAGTATTTCCAAATGATACGTTTTTCATGGAAAATTAAGAGCTACACAAATGAGTCTGAGTTGGGACAAAATCTATGTAATAATGTTCTCAAATTGATAGATGTTGAGTCAAGTGGAAAATTATGGAGTATTCTTCTTAAACTCTTTATTGCGGTGTAAGACTTGGCGAAGATTCTTCAGGGATCAAATTTGAAGGGCTGGTCTGAATTTTATTTGTGAAGGGTAAATATTGGGCAAGCCCTTCCAGATGAAATGTAGTATGAATATTTTACACATCATAAGATAAGAATAAATCAATTATCCACGTCATAAAAATTATGAATATTTTTTTAATATGAGCATTAGATTATTGGTACTTTTTAAATAAAAGGAAAATATCAGTAATTCAAACAAAATGGCCCCTCAATCAAAATGGTGTAAAATTAAAAATCTATTTAAACTAGTAAAATAATCAAATTATGATGTAATGAATGCCCAAATTTGCAATATTATAATTTCTTAAAAATCATCATAACTAAAATAAGCATTAAATAAATTTAATAAATAAATACATAAACAAACAATTGAAATTAGATGAGAAGACATGCAAATTAGTAAACACATAAAAACCATCAAACTGTGTGTGGGACACTAGGATCTCTTATCAAAATCATTATGAAAAACTTGTAAATAATAAAATAAATAACTTTAACTTCTACTTGGATTTTAGTGCTAAAATTAAAACCCATTTGGATTCTTATCACTTCAATAAAAAAAATCCATTCATATTTAACCACTAAAATTAAAACCCATGTAAATTTTAATTAGTAAAATGCATTAAATTAGATTTTTTCCAACTAAATTAAAGAAATTGTGCATCTGTACATTGAAACACTTGCACTAACTATGTCACCGATAGATACATCGAGATATTCTTGGTCAAATTCAAAGCCAAAAGATTCACCTTGTGCACAATATGCATTCATATCTACTATACACAAAAATGATGTATTACCAAATTACACTGCTCCATTAAACACACATACCCTTCATAATCCTCCATGAATATGTCCATTACCCTCTTCCTCCACTCCTTAGGCATATAATTAAGCCGCATTATCTTGAGAAAAACTATAAATATTAAATTTTGTTGGCCTCCACATAACTCCTATTGAAAAATGTTTTGAGATAAGATACCAATGATGAATTGGATGGGTGTTTTCAATGGAAAAGAAGCTTATCTCTGCTGTTCACCCCCTATGCAATGAGCTCCTCTCCTCTTCCCTACATTATACAATCTCGGATAGGTCCAATCAACCTTTGCATTAGGGAGAATCTCGACACTTAGCTCGGTTCTTATTTACAAGGGTCATAATGGTGAGCTCCTCAAGTGACTCGACCTTTTTTTTTCCTGAAAGCAAGCCCCAACTACATTTTCCTCGAGATCCTTCTCCATTATATACAAATCGAGCTAATCCAATCATCTTGGCCCCTGGCTTGTCTACACACTAAGCTTGAAATTATCTGGGCTGATCTGGATCAAGACCATTGTGAGCACATCCCACCCTTTGGCACAACTATGGGTCCCATAGAGCCTGCTTGACACCCAACATTGTGAGTCACACTTTGAGATAAGTTCAACACTTTTTTCTAAGCTCTTCCCCGACCTCAAATATCCATCTCATTCTATATCGAGCTCGTGACCACTCGACACACTCGATCTATTCCAAATCATGTTGTGCACACTCCTAAGTGGGTATATATTTGTGTGCAAGTCGATCCTAGCTTTGTTCTCTGCCTCTCAAGGTGTCTCTTGCAACAAAAAAGTGGAAAAATACAAGGCAATATATAAAAAATTTGAATGAATCCCAAGAAAAGGCTAGAACCCTAAATGGTAATATTAAATCTTTGGATTTTAGGTATTTGTGCTCAAGTATTCATTGAGATGACATCGCCAACTTTCTAGAAACTTAGTATTTGACCTTAATAGTATTATAGTAGTAGTATATTTATCATATTAAATATTTTGATAATTGTTTAATATGTCTTGTCTAACATATATGCAAGTCACGTGTAAAGCATGGAAAGATGGAGGTGATTGTTGTTTGTAAAAGTCATCAAAAATATTTAATAAAATTTAAAATTTTTACACAAATTGTTGGCAAGCATTTTTCACCATATCCCTTCTTTTGACAGTTTTAAAAGTAACTTACACTTCTCTATTGTCAAACATTTTTTACATTTTGATTTTTTTACATGAAAATTTCTACCCATCCTTTTCTAAAGGGTTTGAGGCCTTGGGAAGGGCTGTGATGGGATCAATTTTGAACCCTTTGAATCATCTTCCCTTCTATTCTAGCATGTATTGAATATTGACTAAAATACTAAGGGAAAACAACTTCTCTCAAAGAAATATTATGAGGAGGCACTATCTACCAATTTGTGTTCATGAAGTCTTTATATATCAAGTCTTCCTATTAGGGAAAATGTTTCATTATAATCAACTCCTTGCTATTGTGCAAAGCCCTTTCCAACTAACCATATTTTTTAACTTTTCAACATTTTCTTCAACATTATATTTAACGTGTTATAGACCCATTTCACACTAATTGCATATTTGCCTTATGGAATATTCACTAAATCCCATGTATTATTCTTTTCAATTGAATTAATTTCATCATCCATTGTATTTATCCAATTTTCATCATTTATTGTCTCTTCAAAATATATAAGATAGTGAGAAAACAATGCAAAATGAGATTTTTTTTTCTTCATCATGGAAACAATCATAAATCTCCTTGAGGTTTATTGTCTCTATAGGGAAGGGCGGTGATTTGGGGTCTTGTAGGTCTTTCTTCAATCTTGGATTATTAAAGACATCTGAAGGAGCATGAAGAATTTGATGTGACACAAAATGAAGTTTCCAAATCACTGCCCTTCCTTGTAGAGACCAATTTCAAAGATTCTTCACATAGCAGGGCACCCAGATTGAAGACCAAAGTGCCCTTAGGCACCCCAGTCCCTCTCCAGGTGCTCAGTCAAGCTAGATCCTCCAGATCCATCCTTTTTAAGACTTTTGACACGATCGTTGCCACCTCCTAATTTTCCAACTCTTTATATGAGAGCGGTTGAAAAAAAAGACAATCAAGAACGTTGGCTTCAATCACAAACCTCATCAACACATCCTTCCTCATATAGGCGGGCACCCCTTGGGAATTTCCCAAACTGCAATATTTACTATATCCATAATCAATGTATTATAATGCTTCTTTAGTTTAGCAATGTAGCGTGTTAAGTTCATCTTGTCTAAATTTGGCAAGCTAAAGTTATTTGATAAAAAATAGAAAGTGGAAAGTGGGAGCCATGCATAACGACCGACATGATTAGTGGAGTAGAAGTTTCTTTCTAATTCCAAATTTAAATATAAGGCCAAGTGGATTGATGGTGAATTATTGACTTCAGGTCTAAAAGAATAGACATTTACCAACAACTTGCATTTCTATTTTATATTTAGAACTTCTTTCTTCATTTCAATGATAAAATATATTCTTAATTTGATGGGCATCTTAAGATTTATATTAAAATATTAAAAACAAATCGACTTTTTTTAAAATTTAAGACTTCCATTTATAAATATATAAATAAGAGATATACAATATTAATCTTATAAATTTAAAATTTGAATTTAATTACAAGTAATCAATATTATAATTAAATATTAAAAATCATACAATTCCACCATTTTACATATTATTTTACTCATTCCTTTATTAAAAAAACAATAAGCAATTTTTTTATATTTTAAAATAGTATAAATTGTATTATTTAGAAGCCTACCTTTTCACAACCCATAATTTTTCTTTGTATTTGAAGAAACACATTAAAATATCTTCTTATTTCTTCTTTTAATGTGTGTGTTCCTCCCATCCTAATTTTCTATCATTATAATTAGGCGTTTGTATGAAACTATAAGTCCCATTCAATTCTATGGAATATTCTTTCAATATTTTTTATAAATTTGTTTAACATTTTCGAGACTCCATATTGAAATACATCATTCATTTGGAGCCCTTAGAGGTTTTGATAAGGGAGCAAGATTATTGGAGACATCTGAAGGAGAATGGAGAATCTGATGCGACACACAACGAAGTTTCCAAATCACCACCCTTCCCTATAGAGATCAGTTTAAAATATTTTCACAAAGTAGGGACACCTGATTGATCAAGACCAAAGTGCCCTTAAGCACCCCAGCCCATCTCTATGCACTCCAGTTGATCTAGATCCTCCAGATCCATGCTTTTCAAGACTTTTAGAGAGTCATTTCCACCTCTTAATTTTCCCGTCACCTCTGTGACATAGTCCCGAGAGTATCCATTATTAATACGAGTTCTTTCCTCTTCTCTCTTCAACATTAGGGCTAGGATTTCCTTTTGCATAGTTGTTAGATCATTTACATACTTTCTATATTGTATTTATTTACTTTATTATAATTATTCATAGCTTAGGTTAACTATCCCTATACTACATAGTTAGTTAATTTTAGTTAATCAAAACCAACTAGAAGATCATATAAAATTTCTAAGGCCCCAATTTACATTCCTTGAGAGACATAAACCATCTTAAAAAAATAGGCCCAACACATGTGATAGAGAAAACAAATAGGGTTCATTTTAGAGGCATCTAAGAAATTCGAGGTGGAAAATCCTTGATGAATATACCTGGAACCAAGTTCGTGGGAAAGGTGAATATTTAGGGATTTCAGAATGAAATTTTCACGTGGTAGTTTCTTAAGGGAGAGTGATTTTTTCCTTGATAGTTTTGTTATCACACGAAAACATTTCTAGTTGTTGCACGATAGCAAACTTGTTATCTCACAAAAGTAAGATTTTTTTCACACGACATCAAGCTTGTTGTTACATGACATTTTTTTTGTACAACACCAGTTTCTATATATGCACCATGAAAGTGAGAGTCATTTATGCATGCCAACAAGATTTTCTATTGCATGAAAACAAGTCTTGTTGTCACACGAAAATAAGATTTACTGTCGCATGACAATAAGATTTATTGTCACACAAAAACAATTTTTTTGTCACATGACAACAAAGCTTGTTGTTGTGCGTCAATGAATTTTTTTGTCGTGTGACAGTAAGGCTTTGCTATCATCTATCAACAAAACTTACTGTCATGTGACACTTGTATGTTGTTGTCATTCGTCAGTAAAAGATTACTATCGTGCGTTACCGGAAAGTTGCTTTCGTGCGTCATCGAAAATTTTTTTGTGCATCCCGATACCAGAACCCTAATATTTCCCTATAAATACCCCTTGAACCTCATTTTCACACTTCCCAAATCACAATTTTTTTCTTCATTCTCCCAACGCTCACAGCCTATAGGTCTTGTAACACCTAGTATGCTAACAAATAAAACAACCAAATACAATCCAACCTCCAAGTCTCAATTCAACCTTTCAGGTCTTTTCTCGATTATTTCAATTGTTTTAGCCTTCAGGTATCGAATCTCACGTGGTCAAGGGATTCTAAAGACTAAGTTTTTAACTAAAGTCTACATCATGGAAGTTGAATCTCAAAAAAACTAGGAAACCACCCTACACAAGATTATATACATGAACTTAATGTTCCCGCACATTCATATAGTCTTGCAAATGAATGAAGGTTACGATGAATGGGTATACACTTGTGGGTTTGTACTGACTAGTTAACATGCCACAATTTTGAGATAGATCATAACATTCTGAACTACCTCCTCTCGCCATTCAATACACAAGATGGAAAATTCACTGTGACTTTTCCAGATGGACGTATATTCAGGTTCAAGTGTTGATCCTATTGATATCCATTGATTGACATGCCTTCCTTTTAAAGATTTTGCTATTGTAACAACCAAAGAAACTCTGATTGAAGATGATAAGATTTTCCTTGAATCTTATTACAATTTCCATGTTGATGGTACATGTAACTTGCTTTAATTTGTAACATTTTACTTTTGATATAAATTGTGGTTGATTCAACATCCAATGAATTTTTTTACGTAGAAAACATCAACAAATCAAGAGGAGAAGTAGATATGCAAGGAGTAAAGCACATTTTTTTCATTGCCATGATATATTTTTTTCAAGCCAGAATTTTTTATAGGGTAGGTAAACAAATATTCCAAATTGGGCTATTTCCTACATTCTCACAATAATCTAAAAGTAAATATTTGATTGTTGCACATACTTATCAAATAAGATAAAATTTGATATTGCAAATGTTGGACTTGTTGAAAAACCAATTGTTTGTACCATTAACTATCTCCTTGGTCTTTATTTCAAGGCATATTATAATTTAAAAGGTGAATCCACTCCTACTTATATGAATGACACGATGAAGCAATTGTCAATTCCATTTGAAGAACAACAAGTTAATAGTTTATATTTTGATGTTAGTAAGGTTATTGTCTTGATTATTCACTTCTATTAAAAATTACATATGGATGTTACTAACATTATGTACTTTTATTTGCATATTTACCTTATGCAAAAAAAATTTTTGGAGGCCCTTCCACGAAAAAAATCAGCAACAAGAGGAAGAGGCCAACAACATGCCGAGACATTGGGAGATTCTCAGTTCCACATGGAGGCTCACTCATCACCTAACCCTCAATTGTTTGCATTAGTAAAATGACATAGTCATGTAATACCCTTAACATTCAATATTGTTTTTTTACATTTTACCATTTAGTATTTATCATTTACCATTTTGATTTAACATGTTCATGGGGACTTTGGACTATCCTCCAGTTTTACAACAAACATCACCCACTCACTCAATTCAGCCGTGTGCATCTATTAATGTTCATTCGCTACAAGTAAAACACCATGATCCACCATTCCTATTACCCATAGGTCCAACACAATCATTTCAAACTCAGATGTGACCAAGTACATGTTTCCTCTCACTAAGGTATAAATTGTTGCTTTTGTGTAATTTTAAACATTTTTTATATAAGTTAGTAATTATTTTGTTCTTGGACTTGACAATGCATTCCAGTTCATCACCATATATTAAAAAAATGCCACCTCCTCCACCAATACCACCATTCCGAGAAAAATTTGCAACAAGAGGTAAAAATGACCATTGGTAAATGCATGATGCCACTTTTGGCCCCTAGTGAGACACTGAACATTCCTTCTAAATTTCCCAATATCTCTTTTGGATTTCCCAACACAATGGGAAAATCAGTTTTAAATCAAATAAATTTAGATGAATATTTTTGGGCATTGATAACAATGACCCAATAGGTTTTTTCGATACACGTGATATGATTCAAGGCCCATAGGTATATTTCCATTTTGATGTACTTTATTTAACATTGATACATATCAATTTCTCATCACTTTTTAATTTTATCACATCCAATTTTAATATGAATTTATTTTATCACAAATACAGTCAGGGCATACAGGGGAAACAAAAGGCAACACAGGTACCTCAAGCCTTAACCCCCATCCTCTCCATCGACATCATCCTCTTTGGATAGTGACCAATTGATATCAATTTCTTTAGATAACTTGATTGGTTATGATTGTGAAGCCCATGTCAAAGAGTTTTTATTCCTCATATAAGTCAGATCATATAATGGAGCGAAGGGCTAAAGTGTTAATCAAAGAGATAAAGAATCGTCTTGATAACCATAACCAAAGGTCTAGTTTATATCTTCATAGTCCAAAATCATCCTGTTAAGATAGATGTCTTACTCAACCAAGCACAAGGTGGACTGTCACATATAATAATAATTATCACAAAAATGTTTTAGATAAAGTTTTGAATAAATTAGAAAATATTAACGCTGAAGCCCAAGAATATTTCAACAAATGGTCAAAGGACAAATATTTGGTGGAAATTACAAATGCTGAAAGAGATAGAGTTGTTGTAAGTATTATCAATTTGAAATCATATTTTTTATTACTTTCTAATTTTAGTAATATGTTTTAATTGAGCTCAATGTTTTTGTTGCACTTGAAATATGAAAACTTAAAAATTCAAGCAAAAGGTGTTCCAAGTTCACTTGGAAATAACTAAGAAAAGCTTATCCTCAACAATGCAACTTAAGCAGACTATTGTTTTGGTTAATAAGCAAAACAATACTCTGAAGAGGATTATTAAAGAGAATGACATGGATGCTGAGATTTTGTTCAAGAAAAAGGCAATTGCAAATCCTTCTTTGTTATCCTATGAAGATGCTTCAAAGGAAGATGAAGCAATAGTTAAGAATTTAAACATGTTATAGAGGATCTTGTTAGTTTTGGAATTCTTGAAGCAGAGAATAGAGGAGTGCCACCATTGGGAAAAGTGGCATAGAAGTCACTACAAAAACTGAAAAGGAAAGTGCCAATGGGTGTGGGGAAGTTGTTAATGTTTGAGTATGAAGATAAAGTGTAAATGTATTTGTTGAAAAGTGTTTACAGAACTTGAAACTTGAAAATTTTGGAAGTTTGAATCTTGAAACTTGAATATTTGTTTAATTTGAAGAATTTTTAAAGTTGAATATACATTATCAATGGTTTTACTTTTCATGGAATCTCTTTTTTTACACGTATTATGTTGCAATATGGAATTTATGGAATGCATTTGCTTTAATGTTGAAATTTTAATTATTTACAATGCGATGTTTTTGATAGAATATCAATTTTGTACACGTAATTTATTTGACTACCTCATTTCACATGACCTGAGGACCTTTAATATTTCATATAATGATTCTCTTCCACTTAATACAACAAAATCTTCTTCTCTCTACTTGTAAAATTTGAACTCTGTATTAGGTTTCTTCACATTACCTCTGTAACCCTTCTTAGAATCCTTTGGAAGAATCAAATAACATTTTTTCCTTAGGAAGTCTAAAGAATCACCTCTGTATAGTGCGTGCACATTGCAATGGTTATGGAATATCACTTTTTTCACGTATTATGTTGGAATCTGGAATTTATATTTTTTTACATTATATATATAGAAATTCTAGATTGTGAACTGTACTGATATCAAAATATGTATGGAATGCATTTTCTTTAATGTTGAAAGTTTAATTATTTACAATGTGATGTTTTTAATGGAATATCAATTTTTTACACGTAATTTAATTGACTACCTCATTACACATGACCTGAGTACCTTCAATATTTCATGTAATGATTCTCTTCCACTTAATACATCAAAATATTCTTCTCTCTACTTGTAAAATGCAAACTCTGTAACATGTTTCTTCACATTACCTCTGTAACCCTTCCTAAAATCGGTAAGAAGAATCACATAACAGGTTTTCCTTAGGAAGTCCAAAGAATCACCTCTGTGTAGTTCGTGCACATTGCAATGGTTATGGAATCTCATTTTTTTCACGTATTATGTTGCAATCTGGAACTTTTATTTTCATATATTATATATATAGAAATTCTAGATTGTGAACTGTACTGATATCAAAATATGTATGGAATGCATTTTCTTTAATGTTGAAAGTTTAAATATTTACAATGTGATGTTTTTGACGGAATATGGATTTTTTACATGTAATTTAATTCACTACCTCATTTCACATGACCTAAGTACCTTCAATATTTCAGGTAATGATTCTCTTCCACTGAATACGGAAAAATCTTCTTCTTCTACTTGTAAAATTTGAACTCTGTAACAGGTTTCTTCACATTAACTTTGTAACCCTTCCTAAAATCCTAGATGTATGAAATGCATTTGATTTAATTGTTAAATTTTAATTATTTACGTATAATTATGATATTTAAAAATTTATTCCAAAAATTCATGTCACAAAAACTACATCATAAGTAGTTTGAAAATACCAAAATAAATAAAACAAGATTATTATAACTCTAGGTATGATAGGGTTTAAGGTACCTCTAGTCTTCTAGATTGGTGAT
>CM031243.1:482440007-482633358 GCA_018340775.1 Taxus wallichiana var. yunnanensis
TCTTGGAACCTACGAATGCCCGATACATTGCTCCACGATATGATAAGTGGCGTGAGCTGCCCAGAACTTGGTCACTATTCCTTCATAAAAGTATAGTATATTGAGCTTCGTTTTCTTCTTTGAGCACTATTGCTTCGGTCCACTTAGTGAAATAGTCGTTGCGCGAGAATCCACTTGTGTCCTTGGCTTGAATTTGGGTTTATGACCCAGATGAAGTCAAACCCCATTGCATAAATGGTTGGTCAACCAAAATTGGGTCATGATAGGCGTTGCGCTAGTCTTTCTTTTCCATGAAGAGTGCACATTTTTACACTTTCTTATCCATGTATACTGGCAGGTCATATGAACACAGTGGGCCAATAATACCTGCCTTTATTATCTTGAGTTTATTACTCGTGGGGTGAAATGTCCTCCAATTTCCATCATGAAAATATCTAACACCCTCTCAATTTGATTTATCCCTATGCGCCTCAATAAAACTCCATTGATGTCTTTCTTGAACAAAACACCATCATGGCAAGCAACATATGGAATAGCTTTGTAATGTAAAAGTATCTCCTCTTTGTTTTGCTCATTTACGGAGGGCATAGGCATGTCTGTAGGAAGTGTATCCTATTACGAGTCCAACAAGGAGTAGGCACATCATCATTTTCTTGTTCTTGACCATCTTATAGTACGAGGCAGTCTCTTTTTCATCACACCTTTGACTTGCGACTTGAGGCTAGCTATTCACATAGTCCTTTTCCACGTACTAGTTTGGTGACCTTGATCTCGATGCCATATTCCATGACACGAGTGATCCATCCTACGCTTTTCATTTAGATCCTTGTTTAGAAGGAAGTCCTTGAATCTCGCATGAGAGACCAATAATTGGATCTTTTTGTTTGAGACTAGGTGCTTGAATTTCTTTAAGCTCCTAATTACTATGAGGACATGCTTTTCAATGAAAAAGTACCTAGTTTCGTATTCCTCAAGCCTTGATGAAGAAAGAAATTGGTTGTTCTAATCCTTCTTTGTTTTGTTGTACTGGGATTACTGTAAATTATGTCTCCACCATCGAAGGCATATAGCACGAAGTCCTTGGAGAAGTCTGGATTGACGTAGAGTTGGAGCTTGAGATATAGCCTCTTTTATTGCCTCAAACTTGCCTTGCCTTCAAATATCCACTTAAATGCCATGCTCTTCTTCAACATCAATGTTATTGGCTTTACGAGGGCTGCAAAGTTTGGAACAAACCTCATGAGACAAAATTGATCCTTCTAAGAAGCTTTGAAGAGCCTTCTTATGACTTGTGATGGCAATGCTCGAGTGCTTCAACTCTTTACGGGTCGATTGTCGGACCCCTCCTTTGAAACAATATGGCCTAGAAGCCTTCCTTCATGAGCCAGGAATATGCATTTTTGGATTCGAAGATACCCCAAATCTTCTACACCTCACGAAATACCTACCTTAGATGAAAAAAGGTGATCCATTGCATTTTGGAGAATACTGAGTGATGTCATCAAGATATATCATAACTATTTTATTGATCGAAAACCCTTGAATGCCATATCCATTTCCCTTTGGAAAGTGGCTCCGGCCATTTGATAGCCCAAATGGTATCTTCTTGCTTAGGAATAGGTGCCCATTTGGTGGTGAAAATCTTGAACTGGTCATCTTCTTTCACCATTACCTGATTATACCTGAAGTAGCCATCAGGAGAGAGAATCTCTTTGAACCGGATCTACTTGCGATATTTGTTCCATTGAAGGAAGTGGGTAATGGTCTTTGAGTTTGGAGATGCCCTGTTGAGGTCTCGAAAGTCCCACGCACAACCTAATTTCTCCACTCTTCTTCCCGACCGAACCAAGTTTACTGACCCAGCTTGAGTGCTTGATCGGGGAATATAATGCTTGCCTCTATTAGCTTGTTTAAGTCTTTCTTCATTAGAGGCTCAATGTGAGGGTTGATGGTCTCTATGCTCGATGGGCTTAGCATCTAGATCGATTCTATGGTATGTTGTGCCTGACTTAGGATTGAATCCTCTCGAGAAGTCTTCGTAGCTCCAGCCAAAGACATCCTGGAAATTCTTGGCAAGAGTTGTATGAAATCTAATTTCTCTGCTCAGTGGCCACTTTACCAATTTGAAGTGTTTTTCCTTCCCCAAACGAGCAATCCGTGTACGAATCTTCTCTCTTGACACATATATGTTAGCCTTTTCCTTACGGAACTAGTCATTAGGGTTGAAGATAGACTCAGCATGTTACTAAACCCTTGGAAGCTTGTTTGTCAGCAGTGGCATTCTGCCAGATCCCCATCACTGCTTTCTGCTTTGTCTTGATTTCTAGCTATGAGAACTTCGGCCCTCTTCTTGTAAAAAATTGACGATCTTGATCGATTTCTCAAACACCTACCAACTTGTGTTATTTATGCATCGCTTGAACTTACAATCACATGGATATGTGGCTGCGTTTTTTTCCCTTTTGGCGTTTTCAACCACATCGAATGTTGCTCCAATTGTTTTGCAAGCCTATCTCTGCGAAACTTCATTTTCTTCTGGGTATGGACACAATGTTGAAAGCTTGCAAAATCCTCAATGAGGTCTCATACCCTATTCTTATAGCTCTTCAAATTGAAGTCATTCTTTGTAGCATGTTGTCCCCTTACTTGGTTGACGATTAGCTCACTATCTCCGAACACTGCAAGTTCTTTATGCCCTTTTCCTAGCCCGATGAAGTCCATGAATCGAGGCCTCATATTCAAGAGTGTTGTTTGAAGCAGGAAAAGCTGGAAGCGAAAAAGTGAATAATATTTGATGCCTTAGAGGTGGAAACAAGCATAGATCCTCCTCCCGCACCTTGCTCGCTTCTCGAAGGCGCCGAAAAATAGTTGCCAAACTTCGTTGTCACCCTTTTCTTTCGGGTTGAATGATGTCGGAATGGATGAATTTTCTTCTTACAATGACACACACCCAATTGATTCTTGATTTCCTTGTATGGGTCAAATTCATGACTCTTGTTTGGCCATTCATCGAAAGTCAAATTAGGAATTCCCTCGACATTAGTACTGTTTCTAGATCATTTGAACACTCCTCACGATCAAAAAAATTTGAGCAATTTTCATTGATAGGATTTGGTACATGAGGCTCAATATGGAAATTAGCAATTGGTTCGACACGATTGTTGCTTTGGCCCCATACCTTGTCACGAAAATCATGTGTGACCAGTCTGCAGATAAATATCCACCGATTTTGCATGGTGAAGTCTCTTGATAGACACAACACAAAGAGTGGCGGGAGGTCAATCACAGAGACACATATTGAGAACTGTAACATTGGGACATGAATGTAGTGTTAAGCTTAACCCCTTGATGACCCTTCTAACTATTCCTACTTGCCATTCCATCTAGCTCACCTACTCCTTTCAAACCTTGGCTCATACTTGAGACCGAGTTGATCCATTTATTTGCTTTGCATCAGCTTTGAACTACTTGCCCTTTGAGTCTATCATGCGATTTGTGAACCAAGTGGTTTCCGATAATCAATGAAACTTAGAATGGTGGAGGCTTCAAAAATTTTCTTGTCTGGCCCCCATCATGTTGCTTTACTTGACCTGCATTAGTGAGAACTTTCTCATGTCCCTAGTTTGATACTGATTGAGCGAGACCAATTAGCCATTGCAGCTTGCAATAAATCTCCTATACGAGATCGTAAGTGATTCCCACATGGAAATGTTCACATGTGTCTTATTCATTTGATTGATGATGTTGAAGGGGGATGAATTGTCCTTTTCTTTATCCCCTTACTTGGTGTAACCTTTTACGGAGCTTGAGCAGTGTATGTGTTGTTACTGATAGGTACCTTAGGCTGATTTTACACATTTGGAGCTATGTTTGGTCTCACCCGGCCCCTTGTTGTGTAGGGTGGTGAGAAACAACCTGGATTACACAGTTGTCCCTCTTCTATGTTTCTCTTCTTTATTTGTGTGTTGCGTACGCTCGAAAAGGTTTGTTGGTTAACTCACGAAGTCTTCTTGCTTGCACCGATTGGCCAGCGTGGTCTCTGTTAGAGGTCCTCTTGTTGCGTTTCTTGTTGTTGATTCCTGGCTTGCTTTGGTTCTTGAGACACACCAATGGTTTGTACCATCGAGGCTTGATTTAGTGCACCATTAAAACACGGCCGATTGATTGTGAGGTAGGTTGCTGAGGGTAACACCGATTCGTACTCTGTGCCATGTTGTTTTGTTTTGGAACCAAGGCTCTTGAGGATGTCATCACATTTGGATCATACGATCAAAATGGCACGGAAGCTTGAGGTTGTCCTTGGTTTTGGTTTTGATTTCTGACTTGAAATTTGGTGGTCTATTTTGTTGGTATGGGGGCTGAAATTGTCAAAGTGTTGTCTTGAGGCGTCTGATCCCAGCACTTTGAGCTTGTTGTCTTTTGATAGTCACTAGCTCATTTCAAGGTTCTGCAGTTGTTTCATAACCTCTGCAATTCCTTTGAATTATTTGAAGGAGTTGATGCCTCATTATTGCTTTGATTTCTAGGGGTTGGAATGGGATTGATTACGGGTGCTTGGTTTGGTTGTAGGATTTCCCATATGTCGGATAGAGAGGCATTGGTGGCCTTGGTGTAAGCTTGCAAAGACTTTGATCAAATAGTTCTCTACTCGATAGGCATGTCATAGGCCCCGATAGTGTTGTCCCTCCCATTGATTGGATCATCATGGCTATGTCTCGAATTTATAGCCTTTAAGAAATAAAGGAATGCGCCTTCGGCGGTTAGTCTAACTAAGCTATTGGAATCATGTCCCATGTCCGTTGGAATATGAAGTTGAAATCTATCATTTGTTCGTTAGGATCCCTTTTTATTGTTGTTAGTTGTTCTAATAAAGACAAATTATCTGCCCTCTCCTCGAATTGGTTATAAAGAGTGAACAAAGTTGGTTCGATTGTAATAGACCCTTCTATAGGCTCCTAAACCAATGTAAGGCCTTACCTTTGAAAGATGAATCAATAACTTAACCGCTGACATCCATTTCATTCATTTCATGGATTGCGCATGCATTAGCAATATCACGGATGTGATCGATAGGAGTAGTATGATTTTCTCTGTGAAATAGGAGATTTTCTTTAAGCGCAATTACGCAATTTGGAACTTGATTACGAGCATTTAGGGCAAGTGGACTACTTCCCATAGAAATTGCAAAGGGATTCGGTGGTAGATGTGCCATTATGATTGGCCTAAGAACCACGGTTGATGCGAGAAAAGGTCTACTTAGGTGGAGGTGTAGACAAAGTCACTGTTAGGTGGAGATGGTGATCTTTGTGGTCTTCTTCCTCTCCTCCCCTCTACACAGTGATAGTTGCGTGAAGTGGACAAATAGCCCCTCTTCTCGAGTATCGGACACTGGTTCAAATTCTTCTCATGTGCACAGGCAACTTGTCTTTCTTACACCGCTGAATTCTATCCCTTCGGAGTCGCCAGGATGTGTTAGAGAAACGAGCCTCAGGCGGATTTTGCCAAGTTACACACCAAACTTGACAATATTGAAAATAGAATTTATAACTTGAAGGACCCAGAGGATACGGTCTTGATTGAGAATTTGGGTCTTGTTGTGTAGGCTGACTCCAGAAAGGTACAAGCGAGAAAATCGAGGTCATGCAATCTGACTCACAAAACCCTAATTTCCATGTGTCGGAACTTAGGACATGCTCAACACCCCGAAAACCTAAAATTCTTGTTTTCGGGAATAGGACCATGCAATGCATCCCCCAAAACCTGAAATGATTGTTGGGTCTTCTTTGATGTTCTCGCACCTCGAAAACCCGAAACACTAAAAACCTTGAAATTTTGAAAGTCAAAATCTCAAAAAACTAAGGATACCCTTTTGAAGATTACCCTCAGATCTACCAACTGGTGAAATTTTTGACTTGTTTTGAGCGGGTTAAGCCCTTGGAAATTGATTTCAAAGTTCATCCTAGAAGGTGAAAATCCAAAAATTGTAAAACTTGCAATTTCTAAGTCCAAATTTCTTGAAAATTCCTTCAAATCTTATGGAATGACCTCTTGGTCCCATAGGGCATGCCAAAATTGTTGATGGCAAATCATAGCACCACAGTGTCACGAAACTCCGATGGGTTGAGACTCTCAGTGCGATTACATAACATGGAGCTTTTCCCAAGTGTGGGACCTTACGAAATCGGAAAAGCTCTCGGATGAAGGCCGGTTCCTATTCCTCTATTCAAATGCACACATAAAAATGTAGAGGGTTTACTCAAAACCTAATCTAACTTGCCAAGGAGACAGGGTAAGAAGATGCATAAAAATAAAACCTAAACTAACTGTGAGAGGTGATGTTTGAGGAATGAAGAACACCTATCTTGCTAATAAACACAAACCATAAAAATGCAATGCAAGATCATGCCTGAGATAACCAAATTTACGGTGAAATATGGGAGGATGTAAATGAACACCGAGAGAGTTGAGAATCATCCACAAACATGCATTACTTGCTCCCGAATATTGATATAATACACTCTGAAATGCTAAGAGGCAAAGTTGCATTATAGTTTTGAATGGGAGGTTTTAATTCCACAAATTCACCTGCCAAAGAGAAGAAGGGAGGGAAAAACAAGAATGTCAACCTTTTGAAAGAAGCCCCTCCTTACTGATTTATATGAGGAAAAAGAGAGGGAGAAGAGAGGAATTTGAAATCTACCCCAACCACCTCCAAACTGCACTTAACTCATCTCATTATGGCGGTAGGTAAGAACCCTGGCAAACCCAAAATATGGCGAACTGTATTTTACATTTTTGAAGAACTCATTCTCACCTAATTAAAGATATCCAGTCATAGTTGGACAGAGGACCTCGTAAGATTTCCGAAAAGTCCAACCTTGCGTGAATCCGAGCTCCTTGTGAAAAGTTATGGCCATCTGAATATTTCCCGCGTCAGGGTCTTCTTCCTGTCAGGTTTGGGGTTCTCCTCTGCATTTGCATCGAGGTTTGGCGGATGCCTCGACATGTGTTTGATGCTTGTGTTTCTCGAAACCTACTTGCCTTTGTGCCAAGATTTCCTTTGTGTCGGGTTCGAAATTGGACTTGCATATGCATCGGGTTTGAAAAGTGGCTCGACATGTTTTCGCCCCATGCTTTCCCGACTTGTTTCCACGACTCCAAGACCCAATTTACCTAGGTAGTGTTTCGAGGTTTGTAGAACTCTCAAGCATTGGGACATCCCTTGCGATCTTCATGCTTCATGTCTCGTGTTCCCAAACACGAAACCCAAAATTCCTTGTGTCGGTTTTTGACCTCTCAGGCATATTTTCTTGTGTCGTTGTCTATATTTACTGGGGGTAGATATATACAATAGGTGGGAATGTGGAAAGAGGATCGGGATGCCCGGCCTGGGAACATGGCACCTATGGGTGGCCCAACACTAGCCTGGGTGCCCCAGTCAAGGATAAAATGATGCAAAATGACTAAAAAAAGACTGGGAAAGTATGTGTTGAAAGTCGATAGTGATGACAAAAAGCAAAGTAAAATGTCTAAAAGAAGGGGGTTAGTTAGTACTTTCTTCACTCAAAAACCATATGAATAGTAGTATGAGATCGAGACTAAATAATTTCTAAAGTGTATGATTTTATATCTACATTTTCCCCCACTTTATGTTGGTGAGTGGAATTCAGTAACATAAAGTAGATAGATATGCATACCTAATGTCTATGTAGAGTGATGTAGAAAGTGTGCCGATAGACTAGAGAAGGCATGGAATGAGAAAATAGTGAAGTGTGGAAACTAAATATGCAAAAGTGTAAAAAGTGGTGAGAGTGAACCTAGGGTGGAAACATGTGTGCAATTTCAATGTGTGTGATGTACCTACATGTTAGTATGAGGTGTGTGATGTTCAAAAATGTTTTTGTTGTCAATGCCATTGTTTTTTTGTTGTTGTGTTCTTCTCATACGGTTGGACCTATAAGGAGAAGACGATCAAGTAGTTAAATATGCATGTATATATGTCAAAAATGCATGTAAATATGCATGTATATAGAAAAAGTATGTAATGGAAATGAGAAATGTAAAAGTAACATGTGTACCTGATCCATGATGAGAGAAAGGGTGTAGAAAGGATATCATATGCTCTGAAGTTTTTGGGCGATCTCACGCCACCCTAGACGAATAAGTGTAAGGAGAAATATGAATTATTCTCCAACATGTAATTATTTCCCTACCTAGGGGTGCATGGGACGTCACTGATAGGAAGATGTGGCCCCAAAAGAGAACCAATAAAAAAAAAATTCCCTAGAGGGGGAAGGGAATGCACTTGGTAGAAACCAAGGAACATGCAAACAAGTGGGTAAAAGCATGTGTTAGTACGAACAAGCATGCATGTAAAAGACAAGTATACACTATACCAACATTGTATAAGCTAGAATGAAAGTAAACACGCAAGAAGACAACATAGACCGCCAAAGTAGGTTTCAAACATGGGACACCCTCGGGATGTCACAAAACACACAAGCCCATAATGGACACATCAAAGTGGGCAAAAACAAAGGGCAAGGCCCAGATGAGTAGAAAATAAAACAAACAAGTACAAACAATAAATAACTATGGAATTAAAATAGTCCTACAAAAAAATGTTGCACATGAAGCACCCGTTAACATGTTAGAAAGATAACCCATATGTCAAAAGCATGTATAAGCAAGTAATATAGAGTGCTAAGTACAAAATGAAACAATAACACTTGTAAGAGACGAATGTGGATGCCCCCAACAACCATTGTAGGAGTGGTAGGAGGTGAGCATCCATGTTGTATGTAAGAGACCTGTATCTGCAATCACAACTAGAAAAGGATGTGAACACGCATGTGTGTATGGTAAATATAATGAAATATAATAAAGCTATCTAGCATGTGTAATAAGTGATCATGAACAAGAAAATGTAAGCAAGAGTAAAAGAAACCAAGATATGAAACATTTTGTGGATGAATGGAATGGAATGCATAATGGATGGTAGGAGCCATGTGCCCCACAAAAGAATGGATTTTTATGCATTGAGGTTCATTAGTATTCCCCCTCAACAGTTAAGAATGAATTGAAAATGAGACTACGTCATTAGGAAATGGTCAAAGTGTGTGTTGTGTCTATTGCACATTGTGATGAGTATGTATGTGTGATGATATGTGACCTAGAGATGAACGCGTGATGATGTAGCCTAAAGATTATATATGATGATGAGACAGTAGAGGGAGTGGTGATGTAGCTTAAAGCATGTACGACTAAAAGATGAAGGAATAGGTGACCATTTATCATGTAGCGTATGTCACTAACCTAATAATATCGCATGATATAAGTTCAATTGATGAATGTGTGTGTATGATAAGGTCCATTTTATTGGTAAACCCTTGGCAGTCGAGTATAGATCGAGGAACTAAATTGATTCATAGGGTAGTGAGAGCACCATGCAAAATATGATGTAGTATGTGTTATGATAAGAGACGACCATGTGATGTGTAGAATGTAGAATGTAGAATGTATAATGTATAATGTGCAATGTAATATGTGTAGATAAAATAATAATGTGGGAGTGTGCACGATGTAGGATGAGGAGGAATTATAGACTCATAGACAATAGGGTTGTGACACATGTATGAGGAATACTAGCATGGTGTATAGAGTATGCAGAATGTGTAAATGTGTAATGGTCGAAATGATGTAGACTAAATATAAAGTGTAAGATGTAAAATATATTATGCAATATGTATGAAGAGTCATGGTGTGTAATTCCTATTATGCAATGTATGGGGTTCATGTGTAGTTGTAGCTCTCAACATCAAGTGTGAACCAAAGCACAAGAGTGTGTCATCGGGTAATGGTCGATGCTAATATGTAGATGAGTATGTGCCTATGCGAGGAGAGTGATGGATGATAATGCAAAGAAAAGAGATGTGTTAATGCTAACATAAGAGGGGGTGTGTAAATGTTATTCCCCCAAGTGTGGAAGATGTAGAATCAATCATGTAATGTCATCTAAGAGATCATCAGTTTCAACGTCAAATTCATATGGATAAGCATTGGTTACTTGATAAGCAATAATGTCTAATTGATCACATAATGATCCATTGAGGCACAAATTATACATACCCATGGTATATTCCTCATTATTGAATGGAGGAAGTAGAGAACCATGTGCATACCAACGAGTGAGATTTTGCGAATAGCCAAGAAAAGAACTATTGCAAATAAAGACACGACCAAAGGGCATGGGAAAATATATGTCTATATGGTCAAGATCTAGAGGGCCCCCAATGTAATCAAGCCATGATTTCCCTAATGTGAGTGGATTAAAGAGAAGAAATCATGATAGATAGACTATAAGATGGAAGACATGCAAGCCATAAGATGCACTAATAGTGATGAATCCATAATATAAATGAGGAGCATGAGTAGGAGGATAGAGGTCCTCAAAAGTGAAACCAAGTTGAGCTACACCATCATGTGAGAAAAGGTTGCGTGTTCGATTCATGTCGGTTCACCAAAATAATTAACAAAAATAGGGATTTTATAAGTTAATCTAATAAGTACATCAAGTAAATAACAAATAAATGTATAAAGAAAATTACCCAAACAACTAAGAAAGTAGATATCTAAAACCCTAAAGTGAAAATATAGTTAGAAATAACTTAGCTAATTCGACAATGACTTGTTGTCTTTGTGTCGTGACCTGGAGAGATGATTTGGAAATGACTATGCCGAGGTCTAGAAAAATGTAGATATTGGTAATCTAAGTGGACATGGGTGCTGTATATAGGTGCACAGGTGCTGTGGGCACCTAGTCGAGATATGGGTGCACCGGCAGTCGTGAAAATCTCTATAAACCTCCTCTGAGGTGTTGTTAAGTGATCTCCTATGTTCTCTTTCTGCCACACTAGCTTCGTTGGACTACGCGATATGTCGCTGGAAACTAGAAATGAAGATGAGACCTACAAAACCCTAAGACAAACATCAAACCCCTTAGAAAAATAAATATGCATATGAAGGGGTCGAATTGTCCTCAGTGGCCACAATGGTGGACTTACTTACTTGGCGTTGCACTAAATATTAGACCCGATGTGCTCTTGTGCAGTCACACTTTGTGAAAGTAGCGAGCAATAACTATGTGTAGAAATGTAATAGAATTGTGGATGGAATAGAATAAACTTCCCTCATATGAAGTGTGATGTAGATGAACCAACATTGTGCCTTATGATGGAGCTATATGGATACAAATGAAGCCTTTGATGGATGTAATCTTAGGTGATGATAGTAGTGCTTAGTTTTTAGTCCCTCATTATGGTCTCATAACTTTATATTTATATGGTTATCTTGTTTAAATTTCATAATTAACCTTGAAGAGGTCTACCACCAAAATATAGAATGCTCAAATGGCTAGAAAGTGCACAAATAGTGTTGGGAAAGTGGAAAGAGGATAATGGCGCCCCAATTGGGACCGGGGTTCTATTGTTAGGTTGTGGAGCTTGTTTTCATGTGTGAAAGTGTTGAAGGCGTAGCACAAAGAGTACTATACACTTTTCATGTATCCTGATGTTCGAGGCGAGCAAAAGCCTTGAGCGGGGTTTGGGGGCGTAGCCCCCTTATGTACTAAAGCGTACATTTTTTGGCCTTGAAAAAATGCAAATAAAATATCGGAAAAGATGCTCTTCTCATTTTGGTGAGATTTTGTACCCATAGGTTTATGGGATGGGTTTTTCCCATGGTTTTGATACCACGGTTTTAAAAATGTTAAATAGTTTTTATTTATATGGTCTTATGCATATGATAGAAAAGACAAGAAAAATGTAAGGAATATGTGTTTTGAATTCGGGTGTGAAAAATACTAAGTTTGTTGAGCATTACAAATGAATTCTGGGTATTGTATTGAGAGAGTGGAGGCTATGTAATAAAATATGAGCAGTGATTCTTGGTGGGACGTGGTGCCCAATTGGGTGAACCACATTAAATCTTGTCTCTCGTGTTGTGTTATTTATTTTGCACTTTTATTTGAGATCTGTAATATTTTTTACGCATATTAGTTTATCTCTTTGTTGCGATTATATAAGGGATTATTTACCGCATATTTTATCTCTTATTTCCTAACACCTATGGGTTTTAAACTCCAGGATCATGGCACCCCGAATGGGACGAGGATAATGTGTTATGTTATTATGTAAAGTAAAGCACATACACACTGCAAAGAAATTGATAACAGAGTTCGGCATTGCCTATGTCTCCAGGTTCATATGAACCGATCAATTACGCTTCTAAATGAAAACTAGTACAATGAAATAATGAATCTAAATGCGGATACAAAGTGAACATGTCTATCTAATACCCAAATGAAAGTGGCATAGGGAATTCCACCCTTTATGATCAAATACCTAGCTGATTAAATATGAATCTAAACCAGATAAATAAGGGTAATCATGATCCAGTATAATAATCGAATTAGAAATATGAAGACTAGTTGCTCCAAGTCTACTGATAAGTAGAAGCTCAGTTGATGATGACCGTCGCAGAAGTATGAGTCTTTGATAATCTTCCTTGGATGAGCAGTATGCTTGACGAAGCCTACGGATGGTTGTCGAACATACACATGACTCACGTTGATTAAAATGGTGTCAAAATGCCTCCGAATTGGGAAGATAATATCACCATCAGGAGCGTAGGGAAATTCTGTGAGTATATCCTTTTTACGTCTAAGGTCAATTTTGAGCCTAACTCCTTCAAAATAGTGATATATGAAGTCTTCTCCTTATGGCCTATGGCCTTACAATAGGAGACGTTGCCTTTTTGGCTAAGGAAAACTTACTCCGAATAGACTTTTTTTTACGAATACCCTCGGGATCCTATTTATAACCAACAAGCTATAATGACATGATGGTGAGGGGGCTATTTTTAGTGGCATCACAATTTTAAATTACCGCATAGCACTAGGCTATTAATACAAAAGTTTCCACCGTTATTATATTTTATAACGGCCAAATAAAACACTACCAGTGGCACCGTGTACATATAAAAAGAGCATGGGCTATTAAACATATTGGCCGCATTGCATAATCTATCTCCACATGGCTTTCCACCCTTTTAAATGCACCACTTTCCACTTTATACGTGGCTTACCCGTTCTTATCGGTAACTCGACGCTGCGGCGGCTTAGGATTTTAAACGGCCACAATATATTTAGTTACCACTCCGCCTTATGACCGGTTTACATAGGTTTTCACCGTGTATTAAGTCCACGTGGGGCTCCTTTAAATGAGAGGTAAGTGTATTTAATATATCCCAAAAGGGGTTAAAACTTGCATGAGCCTTTTAATAATGCCCAACCACCACATGGGCCACGTCTAAACCGCTTCCCTTTAGCTTTCCACGTCGGTGACCGAGGCATAATAGACCACTGACTATATAAATATTGGTGGTGCTTGGTACAAAAAAAAGGGCCAAATGAAAGTTTTTAATGACGTCCACGAGACCGAGTAGTCTATGGGACCCAAAGTGCAAACACAAACAAGGCAGCCTAAACACCAAAAAGATGCCCAAAAAAATCCTCTACTTTTGCCTTTCTTCCAGTTCTTTGCTAATCTTGATTCTTCTGCTATGAATTTTGATCAAGAAATCTGTTGTTTTTGCCACCCTTTCCTCTTCAAACAAAGTTGTAAGATCATCCACTATTAAAATATCCACGTAATTGCTCCGTATGTCCTCGTAAGCTACACATTCCATGACGAAATGCCATTCGATTCCACCGAGCCCGACATGCAAAACTGACAAACCCTTTTTGACCACTCCTCTTTGGGCATTTTCCATCTCCCGGTTTCACACCTAAGATGATGTGAACTAGTTTTTAGCTGCACAATTAACATTTTAGCCTTCCACTTTATCATCGCTCCAATATAGTGTTTTTCCCATGATCACATGTGGGATTAAAATTCTTGACATAGTATTCTCTTTTTCGTCCAAGTTGCTTATTCCACATGATATTTCTGAATTTCTCTCTCACATAATTTTTTATTTCTTCATTAGTGCTAGGACACTCCTGTATGCTAATGCCCCATTTGCTCATCCACTCGCCATTTTGCTTCATCCAAGTTTTCTTCCTCCTATTTAACTTTTCCTCTATTGCTATTTTAGGCCACCAGAATCATCCATGTTTTCCACTTTCTTGAAGTATCCTAATAGTCGGATCATCGCCACCGCTTCCACGGAAAGGCTTCGCTTCAGCTAGATGATTTCGTATGGAACCGTGGTTTTTATTTTGAAACTGCTTGTAATTAGATGCTTTTGAATTCTTTCTATTTGTTTCCATTTCCCCACGGATGTACTGCTGCCCCAAATCTCACATCCGTATAACACTACTGGGATTACCAGTAACCCAAAAAGGTTCAATCTGGTCTTCCAATCCCATAACTTTGATGTTTTGCATCTATTTTGGAGCATATATAGAGCTTTCCCCCCCGAATCCTCTTAGCTCTACAAGTTTCCCAACTGAGATTATTGTGAAAGTCCAGTCCCAAATATTTGTATTCCATTTACAACTTGCAAGGAGTCCCCATCAAACTCAAAGCTTACTTGTCTCTTTTTCCTTTTTAAGGTAAAGATCATGATTTTGGTTTTACCAATGTTCACTTGCATTCCCACCTCTTGGAAAAATAGTTCTAAAGCTCTCAAGTGCTCCTATAAACCTGCGTTGTTTTAGCCATTAGGATAAGGTCATCCGCATAGAGCAACAATTTTACCACATAAGAAGCTAAATGAATCCCACCTCCGCCCTTTTTGTCAATCCATTCCTCTAGCTTGTCTATATATAACCCAAACAAGGTGGGGGACAATGGAAAACCTTGTTTGACCCCAATATCACTCCCAAAACACTCGGATAGATTGTCCTTAGTTCTGATTTTAGCCCGTACCTGCTCATATAGTGTGTACCACTACCCTATATTTATCTGGAATACCCAACTCTTCCATTTTGTCCCACAATTTGTTTCTCGGAACCATGTCAAAGGCCTTTTTGAAATCCATGAAACAACAATAAACCTCTTCACCCTTGCCTGTCCCAAACCTTTTCAATCAAATGCCTAAGAGTGACATGTAATGATCAATAGTAGAGTGCTTTGGTCTAAAACATGCCTGCCCTTTTGCTCTCTTACCTTCCTTTTCAAGCCCAAAGACTAATTCTACGCTCCACCATGCTGCCAAATAGCTTTCCAAAAAGTGGATTAATCATAATGGTGTGGTAGTTTGTTGGGTTGTTGACATCATCCGCTTTTGTGGAGAGGAATGACAATGCTAGTTGTCCATTTTTTTGGAAAACCGAACTGGATAACTCTATTAAAGATATTTTTAATGTGTGGAGCAAGATCTTCTGCACCCCAATTTAAGAATTCCACTTGCAGACCATCTATGTCCTGAGCCTTGCCCCCTGCTAATCTTTTGATCCCTTCCTTGATGTCTTTCATGGAGAAGAGTTTGTCCCTATTTTCAATAACATAAGGAAGAGTGGCAAGTCATTACTTCTTTCATACAACATTTTTGCATATTCAAGCCACTGAGTGTCTGTGATATTATTCTCTACTGTAGTTCTGGTCTGCTGAAGCTCTCTCCAAAAACCTCTCAGATTATTCTTCCCCATGGAAATCAGCTCCTCCCTCCTACCTCTCATGTACTCTTCCTTTTTGTTTCTCACTAACTTTCTATATAACTTTGTATTATTTTCTCTTTTCGAAAGCATTTAACCTTCTTTTCGCAGCCTTGCATTCTTCATCAAACCATGGATTTGCTGGAAAACTATTTTTAACACTTCTCCTGGCTCTAGCATGTTTGCACTCCCTTAGTGCATTGTGTATTATAGTCATTAACTTCTCACTATTGAGCATGTATTTGCCCTTGTTGGAGTTGTCAATATCTTGCATTTCTGTAACTATTTTGCAATCATACCTTTAAAGATGGCTTGGTTCTCCTGATTCACAAGGATTTTGCTTTGATACACTACTTTTTTGTTTAGATGAAGGCTCTCTCTTTTGCTGGTCCTTGTTTTGCATACTAATCTTCACATGAATTGGGTTATGATCCGATTTCATTTCTATAGGACAACTTCCTACCTCAACCTCCAATATCCAAGACATAATGTTTTGTGAGCATATGGCATAGTCTACAACACTTTGACCGTTGTATGTTTGACATGTGATGTTTCTGAATTTGGCCATGTCTTTATACCATTACATATGATCAAATCATGTAAGCTGCATAGACCTAATAATTCAGCCCCAAAATGAGAAACACCACCTTTAATGTCTTGTGAGACCCATTCCCATTTCTGTTGTTTGTCTTCTTCTAGCCATAGAGGATTGTTATTCCATTCTTCTTCTTTCCCAAAGTAAAGAGATTGGTTATTAGTTGTCCTAGCATTAAAGTCACCTAATAGAATGACCTCTCCTTTGTTGCAAAACTCAGCTATGTCCCTTTTCAAGGCTCGAAAGGGTCCTCTCTATCCATGTTCCTCTTCTTGTAGGTTTTAGATCCATATGGAGCGAAGTAACAAGCTGCGAGAAAAAGAGTGGTTTCCTTTATGGTCAATTTCAGCCATAAGTATTGATTATTTAGATCCTTCTTTTCTTCCTTGATGATGCCTTTCCACGCTTACCTAACTAACATTGTCACTCCGCCATACCCTTTTCCATTCTCTACCAACTCATTCCAAACCAATACCTTCTCATATCCGTTAATTTTGGTACTCTGCAGCCTTCATGCTCATGTGTCTCTACAAGTACAATGATGTCTCTACCCTCCGCTATGGGCCCCAACCCAGGACCCCTCCTCCAAGGATAGCCTCTACAATTCCAACTAACCAACGTAAGATAGTCTGGGGGCCCGACTCCCTATTTATTATGTGCATTTCTTATGCCAAATTGGGCTTTCCCTCTATATAGCCATGCTTCCTTTCCTTCCTTTCTTGTTGCCACCACCTTTTCCCATTCTTTCCTTCTTTCTTCCAACTATACCGGAGTTAGATCTTCATCTATAAAGAACTGGGTACCTTTGAGAAACTTCTTATTTCTTAGAATTTTGTTCTTCTCTTCCACATTCCTCAAGGTAACTTTTATATTTCTTGCTCTATTCCCTCCTGCCACTTTACCAATTCTATTGGCTTGGTGAATATGGCCTATCCACTGAAGTTGGTCTCGAAGGAAGTCTCCGACTAACTTGTTGGTGATTTCTCTTTCTCCATGCTCTTTCAACCCTTTGATGATGATGTTTTTTTGCCCTTTCTTGGTGGTCTTTTTCTTCCCATATTTGCATCTTGACCTGTTTATTTATTAACTCCTTCTGTGATTCTATTGGTTCATTTACCACATGTACCCATGACTTGGCCTCTTCAAGCTTTTCCAATAGTTTAGTTTCTTTAATTTCCATGTCTGCTAATGTTGATTGAATATCCTTGATTTGCGGGATATCCTTTTCACTGCCCGTTGAATCCATGTTACTATTCTTGCTTTTCTTTATCTTAAGTTTCAGAGTGCTATAATATCTTGTTGCCCTGTTACCATGATGTGATTCAAACTATCAATTTACTCTTTGAGCACCGTGTTTTCTTGTTTCAATTTCGGAAAGCTTCAGTAACTTCCTAAAGCTTGGTATCTTTCAGTTGTTCCTTCCTCTCCAAACTATCCACTCTCCCCTTTAGGATCAGTAATTCCTTGAACGACGGTGTATGGGGAAATGCCACGTATTGTAGTGGCCAAACTATATGGAGAGAATGGGGGAGCTCACCGATCCCTCCAATGAGCTCACCCCAATGTATAAACTTGCCCCATATAAAATGAACTCGCCAAACATAAAAATGAGCTCACCGAGCCATGTGAACTAGGTCCTCCAATAAACTCGCCATATGCAATAACAAGCTCGGCGAGTTGAATAAATAATTCACCAAATGGAATAAAAAACTTGATGAGTTGAATAGATAACTCACCATGTGGAATAGTGAGCTCCTTCAAACCAAGTTGGCTCGGTATAATAACACGATCGTGGTGGCAAGTCACATGTGGCCGAGGCCCCACCACATGGCGGAATATCGAACATGCCAAACCACCCATATGAACATGAGTGTCAAAGATTGGATTTGCAAAACCACATTTTTTCTCCTCCATGCTCTTGCTCCATTCTACCATGTGTCACTACCACATTGGTCATTTTACCCTGTTGGGCCTTTAGTTTGACCAAACTTTGACTGACTCTATCTTGAGCATATGGAGTCCATTTTCCATGTTCTAGGTACCGACGGAAAGCTCATGGAATGATCTACCACTCTATCATGGTTTAGGGAGATATAGGGAAATCCTGATGTCCAAAATGTCCTCTAGATCACACCTCCCAGTGAGAAGAATTTTTGTCCACAAAAAGCTTGTGAACCCGAACGTCTGGTTGTTAAGAAGAGATATATGTAGTATGTTGCCAACTCCACAATCAAACAACTGATGGCTCGATCTTGGGACATGTGGCATTTGTGCCACTATGTTGACACCTCTTGGTAAGCTTCATCTGTTGCACGGAAATTTCCTCTACAAAGAACAAAGTTGGTGCCTACTGAAGAAGACACACTCTTTCACCTCGTTGCATGGCCTTGGCCTCTACACGGTACTGAGAAGTGTCTGGTGGTGAATTTACTCCGTTGCAAGGATTTTACCTCTACACAACACAAGTCCCCGACTGATGATGACAAACAGGTACTCTCTGCTGCATGACCACAAGTAGCCTCTACACAGAGTAACATTTTGACCCACTGCTAGATGTTAGTCACTGATCAACTACCATTATGCTACATGGACTATGCCTCTTCACAAAATGAATATATGAGCTGATACTAAGAGCTCAACAATGATGAATCCTACCCGCTGCATGGATGCTTACCTCTACATGGTGCGAAGCCAACTGTTGATGATGACTATCAGGTACCATCCTGCTACATAGCCACAATGAGCTTCTACACAGAATGAAGATTTGACCTAATGCCAATTCCATGATGATTGGCTACCATTCTATTGCACGGTCTCGATCTCAACCTCTACATAGAATGAATATCTGAGCTGATGTCAGGAGATGATGATGATCAACTGCCACTATGTTGCATGACCATGATGCCTCTACATAGAGTGATGATATGAGCTAATCTCCCATGAGCTCAATAATGATGACTCATACCTATTGCATAGCTTCTACCTCTACATGGTGTGAAGACCTCATGTTGACGTTGACTATCAGGTACTACTCTTTTGCATGGCCATGAGCCTCATGCGAGTGAAGATCGACCTTTTCGAGATGCCAACGGTGATCAAATTCCATTCTCTACCGCATAGTCATGATGGCCTCTTCATAGAATGACGATATGAGCTAACACCAAATGAGCTCACTATTTGCATAAATGTCAGATATATCTCAAGCTTATAGATATGAGTAACCAAGTTGTAATAGGCACTCAAAAGCTTATTAGGAGATATAACTGGAGTAATCCAAATATAAGTGTGAGAAAATACTAAGTATGATGAACTGTCCCTCAGTCTATCCCATAGATCTGGACTCCAAATTCACAAGCTGAAGTAAATCCGCTTCCAAATCAACCCCATTTGAGATACCAACTGACCTACTAGGAGAATAGTAATTTTTTTGCAAGATCAACCGGCTTTCGATACCGATTTGATCCGATGGCCTCGATCCCCGCTCTAACGATACCAACTTGATCTGGTGGCCTCGGATCCCTGCTCTGATACCAAACATGATCCGTAAACATGGGTAAATTTTTTAACTTACCCACGGACCCTTATAGGCACTGCAATATTTTAAACTCCATATATGCTATCAACTTCAAATAAGAAAGATGCAATGTAAAGTAAAGCACATACACATTGTAAAGAAATTGATAATGAGTTTGGCATTGCCTACGTCTCCAGGTTCATATGAACCGATCCATTACGCTTCTAAATGAAAACTAGTACAATGAATCAATGAATCTAAATGTGGATACCAATGAACATGTCTATCTGATACCCAAATGAAAGTGGTATAGGGAATTCCACCCTTTATGATCACATACCTAGCCGATTACATATGAATCGAACCAGATAAATAAGGATGATCACGATCCAGTAGAATACTTTGAACTAGAAATATGAAGACTAGTTGCTCCAAGTCCGCCGAGAGTAGAAGCTCAACTGATGATGACCATTGTAGAAGTATGAGTCTTTGATCATCTTCCTTGGATGAGTGATATGCTTGACGAAGCCTTTGGATGGTGGCCGAACGTACATATGACTTCCGTTGATTAAAACGGTGTCAAAATGCCTCCAAATTGGGAAGATAATATCACCATTAGGAGCGTGGGGAAATTCATTGAATATCTCCTTTTTACATCTAAGGCCAATTTTGAGCCTAACTCCTTCAAAATAATGATATATGAAGTCTTCTCCTTATAACCTATGGCCTTACAATATGAGACCTTTCCTTTTTACTAAGGAAAACTTATTCCGAATAAACTTGTTTTTACAAATACCCCCGGGCTCGTATTTATACCACCTAATGACATGATAGTGAGGGGGCTATTTTTAGTGGCCGTTATAATGACATTTAGGGGGCAAAAAACGGCCAAATATGAAGACTAGGCTATTAATACAAATGTTGCCACCGTTATTATATTTTATAACAGTCAAATAAAACACCACCGTGTACATATAAAAATAGCACGGGCTATTAAACGTATTGGACGCATTGCGTAAGCTATCTCCACGTGGGTTTCCATCCTTTTAAATGCACCACTTTTCCACTTTATACGTGGCTTACCCATTCTTATTGGTAACTCGATGGCTCAACATTTTAAACGGCCACAATATATTTAGTTACCACTCCACCTTATGACCACTACTATGTGGGCCTCCCAAAGTCTCCACGTGGGGCTGTTTGACTGGTTTACATAGGTTTTCACTCTGCGTGGGGTTCCTTTAAATGAGAGGTCGGTGGATTTATTACGCGAAGGCATTCCCCCTATGGTAAAGGACTTCCAGATGTTTCTGCAACGTGATGTTAATTTGACGTCCATTTGGACATTTTTTCTGCCATTTAATTTTCTTCACGCTGAAGAAGAAAAAGAGCACATGTTCGTAATAATAATGAGGAGGGTTTGGTGGGAGGGTTATTATCATTGTTTGACCCCAATGAGAAGACCAAGTCTGGAAGAGTGCTTCCCAAGAGTTATGTGAAGAGTGCGAGAGAAGTGGTGAAGAGCTTGCGCGAATCGTTGAAGGAGGATGTTAAGGATAGCGCCAAGTTCAGAAGAACGAAGGATTCTGCAAAATAAGCAATCAGGGATTTCATGCAGAATTGGACGGGCCAGAAATCCGTCGCTCTGGAGGTATTTTTAATTTCATAATCATGCATTTATTATTTTAGGGTTTGAGCAACACAGAGGACCTCGGTTTAATTCTAACTTTGGCAACTGGCTAACATTTCACAAAATGCTGGAAAATTTACTAGTAAATTGGTGAGTGGTCTATGAACCGTTAAACAACTCTTAAAATCTCTCAGTAGATGCTGTTGCAAAATGTTGGGGCAAATTTGGAATAAGATTTTCATGTGACAAATTAAATTTTCTATGTTTCCACAATTAAAAAAAAGACTCTCATTCAAAAAATTTACATGGTTTATCAATTTAACGGATTTAGTTTGTCGATTCAACAATTGTTTTATAATGGTTCTTTAGGGCTTAATTGCCTCACTTGGAAGATATTTTGTATGGGGCTTAGCTGCCCCAGACAACACGTTGGATTATGTCTGTAGTTTTTCCCAATTTCAACAATTTTTTATAATGGTTCTTTAGGGCTTAATTGCCTCACTTGGAAGATATTTTGTATAGGGGTTAGCTGCCCCAACCAACATGTTGGATTATGTCTGTAGTTTTTCCCAATTTCAACACTTTATCATGTCTCCCAAGGTTTGAACTTGAGCCTCTCCTTTGAAATCCTATTTGGTTTTACCAATTGATCTCATCCAGTTTATCCGTGGCTCCTTCACAAACCTGCTTTTCCCCTCACGCCACATCATGGGAAGGATGGTCATCATTGGAAGGGAAAAGATTCACATCAAATTATCTCTGCTCAATTACCACATAATTAGGAAGCACACCCAATTTGGCATGCAGCTTAAAGGACAAATCATACTTATGAAACTTGAAAACATGCTTTATCCTTCCGAAAGCTGGTCGAAAAACAGAGTTGCAAGAATATTTTGGTAATAAATCCCAAAGGATAGCCCTGAATCATCTAACAAATCAAAGATGGTTTTCTAAGGGAAGCCCTTTATTAGGTCTCACCTAACATTTCTTGAAGCACCGTGAGAAGTTGCAGAATGGACATAAAATCTATTGCTCTATTCTTGAGAAAGTGCTGAAAATGATGTATGATCAGAAGTGTCACCTAGATGTTAGGATTGTAATATGGGATAGAGTACTCATACAAGAATGTTTGCATGTTGGGAGCTTATTGTTGCAGATCAACTTCTGCAAGTAAGTCTAATCATTGTTTTTCATCCTCTTGTTTGTGCAGGGGTGGTCTGTAGTATGTCTCTTCCAGTTGGTGGTTTCATACTTTGTTTATGTTTTTGTTTGAATTTGTAGGTTTTGCTAAACCATCTGTGTGGTGATTTACAAAAAGAAGCTCTTTACTCAATAGCCCATTATCTGTTGTATTTCTTTACCTCGCTGTAAAATATATAAAATGGGCATCAACTGTGCAAATTTCAGAATTAGATTTGGATTTTTTTTAATTAACATGATGAATCCTGAGTTATTAATAATTATGAAACACACAACATCTTGAAAATCTACATGACCTCAACTTTGCAAATGTTGATGAACATTCTTAAGAGATTAAGCAATTTTTCCTCTTTGAATACATGATGTTGCAGTAATTTATTGAATTTAGCTAGGGTTTTAAAGGGTACTTCATTTCGACCTTATGTGTCACAAGTTATAGGACATTTGTAATTGCAAATTAAAAACTTATATAAATATTTGTTATAATGTACCTATCTATTTGTCTACATGTCTACCTACCTACCTACCTACCTATCTATCTCTCTATATTTAAAATTGGGGTATGAGAAGCCTTAAACTTTTCCAACTAGGAAATACTTGGTTGATATATTGTTGAGATGCTTTTACAACTAAGGCCTGATTTTCCTTATCCTACAGGTCAGGTATCACCTTGCTTTACTCTATCTGGGTGAAATTGGAAGGCAGAGAAGGTAACAATCAACATATAAATAGAAGGCATTGTGATCGAGTCTTTTCAATCTCTCTTGAGTATCTCACCTTTATTTTGAGTCAAATTAACAACCAATATAGTGGTATTGCTTCATTCATTAAAGGGTGTACTTTCAGTTTCCGAGCATCTTTCATTGTTGATCTGGTAGATGAAATAAACCACCGATGGCCTTTGACAAGGTGATTGCGAGCAAAGCGTTAGATGTAGCTAGGTAGGTCGACTTGCAAGACACATATGCTTGAAAAAATAATTCAAGTTTTCTTTTTTAATATTTTATGACCTATCTCCAAATCATGCTTAAAAAACATTGAGTGGAATAAAATATGGAAGCAACAACAGAGTAGGATCCTCCAAATTTTGGCAACTAGAATTCATAGGCCTCCACAGTCCATAATTATATAGAACATAAATGAGATTTTGGACTAAAATCCTATGATAGAATTTTGGTGCATAATAGCTTTTTATTCCAAGGTGATAGAATTTTTATGCAATAAAATTCAGGCATAGTTTTTTAAATTTCTAGGAGCTCTTTCTTGTTAATTCTAGCAATATTGTAGGATCAATCGGTTGTTGGGTTTGGTGATGCAAAATTGCTAAGCTAAAGCTGACATGTCAATGAGCCCTCTTGCTTTAAGAGACCAACTAGTGATGATCAGGGACCATAATCCTCCAATGCAGTCCTTATGTTGGTATTGGTTAGTTGGATCTCATGAAATTAGAGTCCATTTTCAAAACAAAATTACATTGAAACTGAATTTTTGAGTGCACCTCATTTTCTAGCTATGGTAATGGATTCAACATTATTTCTTGGGCATGTATGCTTGCTTCGACAAGGACAAGCCAAAGACCTTTTCATTGCAGGCTTATGGGATGGGACACCTCATGATGATTTAGTAGATACACTGCATCTCACTGTAATGTGTACTGTGGATTCACTTTCAGTTAGGCCTACAATGAAGCAAGTTTTGCAGTGACTGATACAATCACAACCGCCTCCTGTTTGCTAGCCAAGCATTACATTTTGTAATTGTAGAGTCAAGGTTATTGTTCCCATCTTTTGACATTTAAAATTTTCAGACCAGTTTCTGAATTGTATCACCTAAGAAATGGACAGGAAGTCCTTGTAGAAATATTAAAAATCCTCATTTTCCAATCTTTTGCATTATAGTTATTTTTTTTACATGGACTGATCTCTCTTTGATTCTGAATAGAGTCTGATGAATGTGGATAAATTTCCTCTTCCACTGTCAAAATGTGTGAGAACGTTTTATTGACAAATTCCAAGGAGAGATTAAAAGAAAAAAATAAATTAATATAAGTGGTCCAATGATGTTTCTATATTTTAATTGGAGAAAGGACACTTAAAGTATATTTTATTCCAAAAACAAAAATAGAATAAAATAATAATAGAATGGTTTACTTCTATTATTAAGCGTCAAGTTCGATAATAATTAAATAAAAGAGTCTATAACGGGGGTGCAAGGATAAAAAGGGAGAAATCAAATCTTGTTTTTAGGATAAAGTGGAGTTTGAGTTTTTTAATATTGCATATTCCTAATTTTAGAATGGGGCGTCAACTTGAGGGGAATAAAGTATTATTTTATTGGTTTATCAAGGCATGCATGTAGTTCCAGATGGGGGGGAACTTTGGAAGAGGATGGGAGGTTATAAAGGTAGATTTGGGGTTTATTAAGGAAGATTTGGGGTTTATTATTGCAGGGATCTTGGGATTGTAAGAATATTTTTCCAGTTGGCCTTGCTTTGCATCAAGAAACGACCCTCTGATCACCCACCATGCATGAAGTTGTCAGAGTTCTAAAGTTGATGTTGCCAATGCCTGCTCCTAAGCAAGTTCCTAATATCTGAACAATCTAAAGTTGATGTTGCCAGTACCTGCTCCTAAGCAAGTTCCTAGTATCGAACAAACCAACTGACCCCTAGTAATAATTACAGGAGGTAGTTGGATGAATATGCAGATGGTAAGCACAGATATGTTACAGGGAGCACAAGCAACATTTGTTTGTGAGATTTGGTGAGGTGATTTCACAAAACACTGTTTGACTGGAATGAGACTGGGATGGTATTGTGTGGAAAAAAATGCATTCATGTTTAGTTCAAATAAACTACTCCACAAAATGCTAGCACTCATGATATAAGATTTGCAAATGTATATGTACAAATTTGAAATGTAGAGATAAAACCTTTAAATGAAGTGCTTAATCTATATTTCTACACTTGCAAAATCAATCACACCCCTTATCAACATCAACTACAAAAATAATATCTCTCTAAATCAAATAACATATACCGTTCGGCATTCACATTGCAATGTACACATGTGATTGCTAGTTATATCCCACATGGGTTTAAAACTTGCATGAGATTTTTAATAAGGCTCGACCACCCTGGGTGTAAGTAGCATGGGCCATGTCTAAATTGCTTGCCACGTCGGTGACCGAGGCATAATAGACCACTGACTATATAAATATTGGCGGTGCCTGGCATAAAAGGGCCACGTAGACCGAGTAAATGATAAAGTGGTTGGTGGACTATTAAATGGCGGTGTATGTGGAAATTCCACGTAGTGTAGTGTTTGAACTGTATGGAGAGAATGGGGGATCTCGCTGAGCCCTCCAATGAGCTTTCCCCCAATGTATAAACTCGCCCCATATAAAATGAACTTGACCAAACATAAAAATGAGCTTGCAAGCCATGTGAACTCGGTCCTCCATAAACTGCCATATGTAATAACAAGTTTGATGAGTTGAATAAATAATTTCCAAATGGAATAATGAACTCGACGATTTGAATAGATAACTCACCATGTGGAATAGTGATCTCGTCCACACTGAGTTGGCTCGGTATAATAACACGATCGTGGTGGCAAGTCACGTGTGGCCTAAGGGCCCACCACATGGTGGAATATCGAACATGCCGAACCACTCTGTATGAATAGGAGTGTCGAAGACCGGCGTCGCAAAACCACATTTTTTCTCCTCCATGCTCTCGCTCCGCTTCCATCACGTGTCACTGCCACATTGGTCAGTTGACCCTGTTGGGCCTATAGTTTGACCAAATCTTGATTGGCTCTATCTTGAGCATACGGAGTTCGTTTTCTACGTTCTAGGTACATGATGGAAATCTCCCAGAATTATCTACCATTGTGTCATGGTTTAGGGAGATATATGGAACTCGATGTCCCAAAATGTCCTCCGGATCAACAAAACATTGTCTATACTCATGAATCTATATCCATAGTGTGTTGATGTGTGTAATCATTGAATTTTAAAACTATAATGGTACACCTCAGTACCCAAGAAACTTAAGTTTTGTTCCAATATAGGCATTAATAAGAGGGAATAATAAATAATTTCCACTAAAAATGGCATGGGTGCTTACCATACCAAACTCCCAAGGATTTATGTTTTCTTAAAGCAACCTTAGATATTGCAAATGTGGAGAATCCAAGGGTGACATTCACAACATTAACATGAGTTAAGTCTATTGAATACTTATGAATATCTCCACCATTCTCTTTTAAGAATTATTGTAAGATAAAAATAGTGAGGTATGTAAAATGATGACTACATGAGGAGAAACATATACACATTTTAGATCCCATTATCAACAAGTATGTCTTTGATAACCAAAACTACATTACAATTTTTCTATTATCTTCCACACAAAATACTTGTCATTCTTTTGTTTATAAGATAACTTGGAATTCTAATTTTGAATTTCATTTTCCACTAGCTTATGATGTCAACAATATAATTTGGACCTCCCACGCATAGGCTACACACATGAATCATCTATTGTATGCATGTGTAGTGAAAAAAACCCAAGTTAAAACATGCATTTGAACTTTAAATCTAAGTTAGTAATGTGTAGTAGCATATAAAATTACACTTCATTATGATAAAAAAGTATTAAATTATGTTTGATATTCCATTCAAAGTATGGCTTCAACATCTGCATCCCTTGCATTTTCTTGCTATAAGTCTTCATTGTTTTAATTTATTTATTTTGGATATAAACCATATTCATACCATTATTTGTTTACAAATACTTTGTATACATTATGATTTAATAAAGAACACATTAATTTTGATAAATACTTAAATATACCTATTGACCTCCCATAAGCACCTATGTATGCTTTTACTAGTCTAGCGCTATAATGCACTTAAGTGTAATGTGCACTTAGTTGGTTGTGTGACCTTTTGCAAGGCACCTCATAAGGGGGTCTAAGGGTTGAACGTGGCCTCCCATCCCACCCATCCAAACTTAGATATTAAGCCACTTTAGTCACTTTACAAATTTACATATTGTAGACACCTAAAATAGTATCTATACCCCTTGTTCGCCCGTGTGCACATACTTATTTAACTCATCCCCTTATTTAATTAAATGCCCATTTATCCCATCACCTTATTGAATTTTATTAATTAACATTAATTAATTAATCTTATTAATTAATCAATATCCATGCCCATCACCTTGTAATCACCTTTAATATTTATTAATAAACATTAACTAATTAATTTTAATTAATTAATTAATTAAACATCCATTATGCCCTAACGAACTTTCCATTTAGGATGATTTTATTATAAATATGCATCCCCACACTTTTCTATGCCTTTTCCTATCTAACTTTATTTCCTACATAGCCCTAAACAACCCAATCCTACCTACAAGCTTTAAAGTAGCTTTTCCAATTCTTAAATACACCAAATCCCGATCAAATCATGAAAGCATCCCATTTGGGGAAACTTTCCCTGCAATTGATGATGACCCAGCCTAGTCGTCATCGACCTTATAAAACTAAATCCTTCCCTTTCATAATCAATCAGATGTATGTGGATTTTGGAGTCCTCTCGTGACTTGTGAATTCTTCCTTGTACCTGAGCATTCCTGCAACAATTACAAACCTCCTGGACATCCTTGGAACATGCTTGCATTGTTCATGATCATATTTCATGAGATTATTATCATTGTGTTGCTCTGATTTATATTTATTATATTAGTCTGGTTTTTCTTGCATATAATGTTTTGCAGGTTCATATCGGCCTCAACAACACTCAGAGCTTCACCAGGAACCTGATTTTCTAGATAATTTGTTTGTAGGTTTCCTTCTCCATCCATTTATCCTCGGCCTTATCACGATCTACTACATCCGGTGTTGACCCAAATCCAATTGTGTAGACCCAGATCCGTTGTCGTAGACCCATTTCGACGCCATCGACCCGTCTCGATCATCGCTATCAAACCATTCCCAATCGACGTCAACCGGTCTAATCAGTGTCAAACCATTCCAAATCGAGTCGACCCGACCTTCTCAACATTCTAGAGCCCATTGCAGACCTATTTTCTATATTTTCTGATCCACTCTTTTATAGTCGTTGTTGATCTTCTTTGTATTATTTCGGGTATCGTAATTCGACCCAGGACTAGGTAACATTCAATTTATAGTTATTTCAATCAAATCATCTTTTAGATCAATCTCAATTACTTTCAGATTCATTAATATTTCTATTTCTGCATATTATTTATTTATCCATCCTTTACTCTGCTCTTGTTTATCAAACATGGGTTGACATTTACGAAAGGAAGGTAAAACTTCTTGGAGCCATCTTTATTTAGGAAACCCTTGCACATCTCATCTAATCAATTTTCTTTAGTGTATTTGAGTTGAAATTTTATCAGCTTGTAGCAGAGAGGATCAATCACTTTTTGTGCCCGCATTCATCACATCACATTCAAATTACCTTAAACCCTCCATTTTCTAAGTTGCTAGTTTCTTTCAGTAGCTAGTTCATTAATTTAAGTACGAGTGAAGAAAATATGAAAACATTCTTGGCACGTCCGGTGGGACCACCCTTTAAGTGATCCCTTGCATTTATTTTTATTTTTTGTCTCTTATGTCTTTTACTAACACTGACAACATAAGGATTCAATTTTTTTACTTGCTTGTGTTGGGTTCAGCTACTTGGATCGCTCTTCACTAAAGTTTAAATAAAAAGGAAAATCTTTATCTAGGTATTCCTCATTTTTCATATTTTCTCCTTTTTGCATTGTATTTCATTTCTATGTGTGTCCTCATCGAAAAATCACACTTCGGTTTGGTTTTAAAAATAACCTTCCTTCACTATATCTTGCTTACTCATATAGCTTAAGTAAGTGTTTAACTTGCTACATCTCACAATCCTCACACAAAACCTAACACTCACGCATATAAATAACACATAAAAACATATCCTTACTTGGTTGACTGATTGGAATTTTTCCAACCAATAGGAATCACCCATAATCTCCCTAGCCATAACTACCTAAAACCAGCCTTAGGTACCTTTGTTATCCACTTTTTTCTTTTCACATATCCTAATTAATCATGATGATAAGAAACTTGTTTCTTGATTTATTTGTTAAAAAATTACATAAACAAATTTTCATCTATTTCATGCCTATTGTCACTCTTTCTCAAGTCAAAACAACACAACAATCCACTCCATCTAATGAAATTCCTTCCTCTAATGATCTCTCCCAACAAGATTCTAAATTTGAGACCACACCTTTGGTTACCCAACCCCTTGTCTCCATGGTCTCGCTTCCTGAGGACCATGTCATCCAAAATAATCCTTATCTTGAAACCAATCCTCATATCCTCATCAATCCAACCTTTCTAGAACAACTACACCACCATCTCCGGCTCCTTTAGAGACTCTTGGACCTCCTTCTAGCCCCATATATGACTTCTTATTTCGTAAATCTCCCAAAATATTTCAATCCTATCAATCTACTCAATTGGTGGATCCTATTCCACCCACATCACTTTATGTTAACTCTATTCCATCCACTACTAGTATGCCTATCCAACCATCTCAACCTCTTAACACTTACATTCCTACCCATCATATGCTCCAACCATCTCAACCTCTTAACACTTACATTCCTACCCATCATATGCTCCAACCATCTCAACCTCTTAACACTCATATCCCCGCTCATCATTTACCACAACAACTTGCCCAATCTCAACAATCACATCATGTCCCTATTTCTCAACATCAATCATTGCAACAACTTATCCAATCTCAACCCATGACATATATTAATCCTTATCAAATGATTCCCCAAACACCCGCACATCCAAAACTTATCAACCACCTTACCAAGCTAATTTTCATGCCACACAACCACAATCCCAACCTATCATCACATCGAACGATCATATGTATTCCCTAATGAATAGGTTGGCTAGTTTAGAGGCTGCTACCTTAGGACCCAAGGTTATGTTATCTTACAAACAAATTGTAATGAACCCATTCATCCATTGGTTCCAATCAAACCTTACCCTCCTCATTAGGAGCTTCCCAATTTTACCAAGTTCAACAACAAGGAATATCCCCAACAACATCTTCATGCATTTAAGCACGCATGTTACCTTATCGCATATGATCAAGAACTTATGCTTCACACCTTCCCTATGTCCTTGGCTGGTCCAACACTAGATTGGTACAACGAGATTCCACAACATTCCTTATTCTCCTTTACCCAGCTCACGCAATTGTTCCTAGAACATTTTTTGATTAATATTACGCATAAAATCACTATTAATGACTTATACACCATTAAAAATCTGATGATGAGTCTATCATAATATTTTTTTCACGTGATGGCATGATATTATCAATCAACTATCATTTACTCTGACACAAAATGAACTCATCGAAATCTTCTCACGTTATTGTGTGAAGCATATTTTTTCTACATTGCAAATCCAATCTTTCTAAACATTCGAAGAAGCCTTCACCATGGCTTGCAAACTTGAAACTTGTGCCCTTGAGCAAGGCCAACTCAAGCTTTGATCAAACAAGCCCAAGACCAAATTCATCAAACCCACTACACATAGTGACAAGTATAAAACTACTACCAATACCATCTTGGTTCAATCTCCATCCACATCTCCCTCTCACATAAAGTCTTTGCAAAGATATTTTATACCATCTCCTAACTACACCCCCTTGGGGAATCCTATAGCTTTGTATTTGAAAAGTTGATGGCAGTACATTACATCAACTTCCTCCCATATGACCCATGGATGACTCGACCCAAGCCCATTTGGTATCATGAAGGCCACTATTGTAAATATCATCAAGTCAAAGGTCACGACATTGAGAAGTGTTGTTCCTTCAAAGATTACATCTAAAAAATTATAAATCAAGGGGATATCCAAATAGACAACTCCACCACTTCACATAGTCAACCCCTCAACATAATTAAACAACCTTTTCCTAATCAACCACCAAAAAATCAAGCCACCCTTCTGCATCTCAAGTACCAAATCCTTACACCATTAACACCATCAATCAAGATCTTAACTTTTAGTGACTCGCATGTTCCTACCTTAGATATTATTCCTACCCCTTATTCAACACCTATCGTATCCATAACTATCACACCTATATCAACTTTTATTACTTTTCCTATACCTATACCTACTCCTACCCTTACCACATCCACATCAAATTTGACTATATCCCCTACTTCATCCACTTCAATCATGCCCCAATCTATCACATCAGATTCATCCTTACCACCTATGTCTACAACCATCTCAACCATACATGTTATCACTACATCCCAATCTCCCACATCTACATCAAACATACCTATTACTACATCTACCTCACTCATTTCCACATCAATCCCAACTACACTCATTTCTACCCCATATACCTCTACAACCCCACTTACAACTATCCCAACACCTATCTTGATGCATGTACCTACACCTTTACATATGACTACATCATCCATTCCATCCCAATATTTTACACCCACTCCTCCAACATCCATTCCTATATCTACATCTATATCTACTAATGTACCAATCACATCCTCTCGATTTGCAAACATATCAATGATACCCCTTGTAAACATTTATGAAACAAGAACCTCCATCAGAAATGAACATGAAGGGGATTCATTCTCCTTCCTCAAAATCGATTGTTTCTACATCAACCAAGTTCAAAACTTACACCACAACCTTTAGATCCACCGGTTTAGATTATAGTCATCCCCATTAAGGGTAAGTCTTCTTGATCAAAATATAAGACTCTTGGTAAGCATCCCCAAAATTCTCCCATGCACCCTTGTAAGAAATTAGACCTTACCTCTCCTCAGCGATCTAACATTACAAAATCCATCCCAGGTATACCCTCATCCATTTCAAGGCCAACCCCTTCATCTAAGACACCTCCCCATGTTCAATCCAAATCCAAAAAATCTAATCCCCCTCTTAAAATTGATTTGTCTTCAAGATTCCTAATCCACCCATCCAATCTACATCCACCTCTTCCCCTAAATCCAAGTCAAGATATTCTATTAAAACCCACAAGATCTATCTTCCTTCTAATACTTGATTGGATCCTACGTCAGATACCCTTCGACATTTAATTCAAATATCTGCCATCATGATTCCTCCCATTATAAATTTTAATCCTTGAAGTAATAATCCATCATGGTTCAATCCCAATTGCATTTGCACCTACCACCATACCCCAGGTCATGATGTTGAGCATTGTAAGGCCTTTTAGACTCTTGTCCATGATCTTGTTGAGAAAGATGACTTTCTCATCCAGAAAATCCATCCTTCTCCATCCACCACGACCGATCCAACTCCAATTTTTACTTTTTCATCCATCAAATCCCCTCCTTCATCCACGCCATCCCTTAGCATCTCTCATGTACATATCATTCCTCCTAAAGAGATTCCTCCCTTGTTCATCGATAATTTTTACCTTACCAATCATCCCTATGATCCCCAAACACTTATCCAATCTAAATCCAAAGGTATGATCGACGCTCCTTCTACAAAGATCCCATTTAAACTCCTTGACACCCACTAACTAATTCATGTCTAGTTTTTCCAAAGTGATATAATATCTTTCTCTAGGGGGAGGTGGGGCATCCTCACCTTATTTTTAACCCCCTTGTGTCTAAGCATCCCATCCACATCAATCCAAACAACCCCCTTGATGTTAGGGGACTTCATTTTTGACATTGTTTTAATCTCATCCGATCTTACCCAACCCATCTATTTATCATCTTAGCCCACCTTTGTGGCCATATTCGTGCCTCTTTTAGGGAACCATCTTCATCAAATTCCACCTTTGTGACCATACTCGTGCCTCTCTCTGGGGCACCATATTTTTCATTCAAAAGTCCACCTTTTTGGCCATATTTGTGTCTCTTTTAGGGAACCATCCTTTTTCATCAAAAGTCATCTTTGTGGCCATATTTTTCCTTCCATTGGGGGAAAATTTATTTTCATCCAAAATCCACCATTGTGGTAATATTTGTCTCTCTCTTGGGAGACCACTTATTTTCCATCACAAGCCCACTCTCGTGGCCATCCATCCATCTCATTAGGGATGCATATTTTTTACTTCCTCAAGGGTAGCACATAGTTTTTATATTCATTCATCTATCTCATTGTATTTCATCTTTTGTAAGCTCCCATCCTATCTCGAATGAGACTTTAATCAGGACATTGCATGGAAATTTTTCCTCCTTGATGGTAAACCAAAAGTGGAGCCACTTAACACTTCACACTTGTGACCATTATACTATTAGCACACTACCAGTGAGATATTAGTCATATCTTTAGATCATCCCTCCATCATTAGCCTCTTCCATCTTTCATTGTGATGATTTAGAATTATGTGGTCTTCCGTCACTTTCCTAGATATGACCTTAAATATGGGCACCATGAATCTTCCCATAGAATTTTCCTTATGGATAGGTTCTCCTTTTTGGTGAAAAATCTATGATCATTACATCCATCACCATCTCATTTGCCTATTGGAACCATGTAAAGGGTCCAGGGGTGTCTCTTGTACATTCTCTCCCCCCATGTAAAACTTAAAAAAATAAAAAATCATAGATGCTCAAAAATCAAATTTATCAAAAACAAATTGATCCCTCAAAAGAAATTTGTTATGCAAAAAAAATCAATAAAAAGCATGAAATCAAAGAAAATCAAATAAATAGACTAATCCCTCGAAGGATGGCTATCATATTATTTTTGCCATCTATATTATGTAAAAATTAGACCATACCCTCGAAGGATGGACTCCTTATGGCATCTAAAGGCTTCCCACATTGATCAGCCTTCCATTTTATTAGCATCCTAAGAAAATTTCCACATTTATCAAATTTATTATAGAAAAATTCCCACATTGATAAGTTTTCTCTCTTTCCCCTTTTCCTAGAGCTAGGGCATAGACTTAGGAAACAACAATTTTGGAGAACCCTCTTCCACATACAAGTTACATCTCAAACCCCTTTGTTTTGTCGACAATAGGTTTAAGAGTTCATCCTTGTTTCCCTCATGATGTTTTGTATAACTAATTATCGTTGGTTATGTCCTAAAATTATGTTTTGGTCGCATGTGCCTTGCGTTACCTAGATCCCCTCTTGTTTACCTCTAATATGATTGAAGGCATATTTTCCTCGCACTTTCATTAATACGATGTGGTGTCATTTTTACCCATAGGTCTCCATCATTAAATTGTGTCTTATCCTATACCTCAGCTGATCTTATCCAATATATCTCATCTTAAGTCCACCTTTGTGGCAATATGTATTTTCCCTTTAGGGAATTTTATTTCCATATTTTACATCCTTCACGTATCATCTTGAAGTCCACATTTGTGGCCATATTTTTTTCCTTCAAGAATTTTAATCCAATCTACACCCTAAGTCCACTTTTGTGACCATACTTACTCTTCCTTCAAGCATTTTGTTTCACAATCTTATCAATTTACGCACGAAGTCCACCTTGTGGCCATACCATACTCTCCCCTTGGGGCATATTATTTCACCACCCTTTTTCACTTTTCCTTCTCGGCCATTTTTTCACATCCAAAGGTGTTGGGGTGCCATAACTTTTCATCCTCATCCCTTGTGGATGTATACCTATTAGCTTGATTCCTCGTATATGAAGGATTTCAGATACCTTTCACATTTAGTTGTGCATACTTTGATGACTTTCCTATGACCCATTGGTCATCCCAACCTACATCCATACCGCAGTGGTCTTCACCCACTCACTGGTCCATAGAACATTGTAGCTCATATCTGTTGAGACCGCAATCATCCTCTACCTAATGTGATATTGGAGTCACCACCATAGTTTTAATTATTATTATGATCCTTTTTTCCTAGGGCATCTTTCCTTAGTAATTATTTTACCCATCATTTCTTCACCCATCTTCCCTTCATCATCTACCTTTTTCAAATGTGTCATCGATTTCCCTTGGCATCATCGATACCCCATTTGAGGGGGAGCTTATCATCTACCAACCCTCATAATTTTTGTCTCATGGCTTGCTAGCGTAAACCACTCAAAAAAATGGGAAAAATGTAGACACTTAAAATTGGTATCTATACCCCTTGTTCGTCCGCATGCGCATACTTATTTAACACATCCCCTTATTTAATTAAATTCCCCATCACCTTATTAATATTTATTAATTAACATTAATTAATTAATCAATATCCATTCCCATCACCTTTTAATCACCTTTAATCTTTATTAATAAACCTTAATCGATTAATTTTAATTAATTAGTTAATTAAACATCCATTATGCCCTAACCAAATTTTCATCAAGGATGCTTTTATTATAAATATGCATCCCCATGCTTTTCTATGATTTTTCCTATCTAGCTTTATTTCCTACATAGCTCTAAACAACCCAATCCTGCCTACAAGATTTAAAATAGCTTTTCTAACTCCTAAATACACCAAATCCTGATCAAATAAAAAAATCAACCCATTTGGGGAAACTTTCCTCACAATCGGTGGCGACCCAGCCTAGTCACCGCCAACCTTATAAAACTAAATCCTTCCCTTCCATAATCAATCATATGCATGCGGATTTTGGAGCCCTATTGTGACTTGTGAATTATTCCTTATACCTAAGCATTCATGCAATAGTTACTATTAGTAACTAAATGTGGAATAGTGCTATGATTCAATAAAAACTAAATCATGCAAATGTGGAAGTAGATAATTCTCTAAAATCTACAACAGTGGAAACATATACTAGAAAATCTAAATCAAAACAAAGTACACACACATAACACAACATGTACCATGGTTTACCCAATGTGGGCTACGTCCACCAAAGATAGAGATCTCAATATACTATAATGAACAAGAGTACAAACCAACTCTTCCATAAAAGAGTACAATGCATATCTCCAAGAGTATCTCCTCCTATAGATCTCTAAATAGATCTACATGAGTGCACTACAACCGTGCCTCCAAACCACCACCAGATATCACATAACCAGGAACTAGTGCATCTCTAAAATGTGCAACCAAGCTCTCTGTGAATCTACAAACAAGACCTCTCAAATGGGTCTACCAATGTGTAACCATAACTTGTGCACCAAGAAGTAAGTCTCTCCTCCATCACTACATCAACCTGTGTAAACAAGAAGACAACCTCCTCTACAATATCTGGATACTATCCCATACCCACAAGATATCCAATGAGCTACAATACTAGATCTCTATGGACCAATAATAAAACATGATATCATAGATCTATAATACAAGATCTCACAACAACATGTGGATCTACAAGAAGAAACCCTATGTGCTTTGCATACTATGAAAGCAATTACATTGAGATAAAAAATACTAAGGAAATACAGTAGAAGACATTTCCCTCTTCTCACTATTCAAATGTACCTACCATTTCCTTCTATCTAGATTCTCTCCATGGAAGCTATGTCTTCATGTAAACTTTTTTCTTTTTATTCTTCTTCATCCTATCAACTAAGGAGAATCAACATTCTTACTCAATTCTACATCTAACCCTAGTTTTCTAGCTTATATAAGCATATAAAAACTTAGGGCATCTTAGATATGCATTTACAACCTTTAGATCACCTTTAAAGAAAAGGTTTAGATTTAATCTACGTGGCCAAAATAAAACATTGAATGCACAGGTCAACCGATACTGGTTACCCGACTAATGCCGGTTCCTCCCAGGTGACCGATGTCGATGTCGGTCTTGTGTAAACCAAAAACTTGTAAAGCATGCTATTTGTGAAGCAATTTAGCTCCACAACTCAAAAATATCCCACTTAGAGATAAATTTATGAACATGTACTTGTACATTACCATCCTCTACATACCGTGAAGACCAACTATTCTTTACTTCAACAATTCTCTCAAAAATCAAGAAGATTAAACCATCTTCTAAAACCAAGAATATAACAAACCATGACTTACCATATACTTGCATGAAGCTACTACTGATCCATGTGATAAATGAGCTATCCATACATAGAGCTCCCACTGAATCGTAACACCAATCCTCTCATGTAACCAAGCCACCATGACTAAACACCTGCAAGAGCTCCCACTCAAACTGAAATATTGGGATTCAATCGCAACCATATCCATATCTATAAAACTAACCATGTTTTCTAACCATCTATCCATGTCTCTATGCAACCACCAATGCAACTGACCAAAGATAAGTCAAACTGGAATATGCATAAGAAAAAAAGATATTGGGTAATGACAACCCAAATGAGTTCTACATGCAACTAGTGGGTGATCAATCCATAACACCTGCATAACTCAAAGAATCTAAACACTGCATTCTACAAATATCAACCCTACATAAACAACTTGCATGTCCAAGACAACCATATGTAGAAAACATATCTATCATGGAGTAACATAGTAATAAGAGGAAATAAAAACATCCCCTACTCATGCTCAAGGGCATCTAAACCATTATCATAGGCATCCATGTGCAAAACAAATATCTGCATCATCATATAATCACAAAACAAAATCTATCCACATGTATAAACTCACCATGTACATCCATCCATATCACCAGGATCTCTAGAAGCTCCAAGTCTTTCACCGACTAACTCCAAGGCCACACATGAATCATGTGCTAATCAATGTCAACAAAAACAACCATGCTAACCATGCTACTAATAACTAGTGTAAATACCAAAAATGTCATCAACATACTGCACAACCATCCAAGATGAAAAAAAACTAGGACAACATCAATAAACTGCAAATACACATTGTTGTCACACACTATAGCTTGACCAACTATGACAGATCCTGCTGACACCAATCAACTATCTATCGACGTTGGTCATGCCTTCCAAATGACATCAGTGACTATAACAAACAATTTTCCTTCTTTCACCCTTCAAACTCTAAACATTTTCTCTCTTCTTAACCCAGCTGAACAACCATCAACTGTCATCCCATAAGGATATCCAAGCACTACAAAATAAAACTAGAAGTGACATCACAATGCACTAAACAAAAATACTTGCAAAACCATGACTATCCTCCAAAACAACTTGTGCCTCATGCCACTCTAAATAGTAGCATTCTCCTCTCACTCCACACGTGCATATGTGTCCAACCTGTAATGCCAACAACCATGGATTGCTCCCACTCAACATGAACTCCTGTCATTGCCTCTAATCACCAAGCTCAAAAGCTCAAATATATATCAGTGATAAATAAAATAGATGAAAGAAAATATAAAACTTGATTCCCTTCTTATCAAAGAATACTTCTACATCATAGAAGTTTGGGCTTCTTGTGAAGTATTCTAAACCACCTTCTTTTCATCCATGTGTACTCAACATCTCCCGTTACCTACAACTGTGTATAAACATGAATTTTCATTGAGAATCTCATCCTTAGACTAGATACGTTTGTCCTCGAGATTCCAACACATCTCGTAAATAAAATTCAAACTCACCAAATATCCATGGTGCATATTTTACTTATGCACACAATCTAAACATAATACCAGTTGCTTCAAATAAAAGAAATAAAACATGAACCATATAGAGATACTTGAATTTGACCCAAGTCTCACTAGACTCACCGAGCCAACTCCATCCTCTTTTTGATTCAAACATTAAAGTGATCTACTCCGTTTCTACCTGTACACTCTGTGCAAGAAACATGATCCTCCAAACTAGACACTAAACCTTTCATGTCATCTTCTACTACAAAAAATCTAGTACAAACTTGCTATCAAAGAGACTGACCTCGGTCCTTCTGACCGGTACCGGTTCCCTCTGTGACTCATGTCGGTTCACTAACCTAAGTGTCGTGTTGTGAATGAATGAACAATGCCAAAATTTGGAATAGTACACCAAACTAGGTGCCTACTCCGACCAAATATGATAGTTGTGCTGAGCTAATCATTTCAAGAAGCACCCAAATCTTACACAAAAACTTTACAACAATAATACATGTAATAAAACTACACCAAGATGAAATACATCACCTTACCAACACCAAGAAACTCACCCACATATTCAACCAAAGTACTTTCCTCTCTAATGGAAGCCTCATCTTCATTATGTGCTATTATATTTTTCCTCTCTAATAAAGCCCATGCATCTAACTGCACCAAGGATGCATAATTGCTCCTCTATCTCTTACTCAGATCTGTAATCCCAAACATGCATGTGCAACCAAAACATACAAGCACTGCAATACAAGATAAAAAACCATACTTATCTAATATAGATATGCAATTTGATCATGACATGCATGTGTGCCTCCAATAACTAGGGACACCTCAGAAATCAAGACACATTCACTGCATCTTCTCAAATTACTTCAGATTTGTGATTTTCTATTTAATAGGTCATCGACACCAAGTGTCAACTAACGACCATGGTCATTGTTGTGCTGACAACAACTAAGGAACAATGCTGACATCGGTATAGCATGCCGATGTCAGTCACTATTATTTTTCAGCAACCTTATATTTCAGCTCCCACTTGATATTAAATATCTCCCTATGATTTACACATTAGGAGAAACAAAACCCTTGCTCTCATACAACTATCATAACACCACTAACAAAACCCTAAACCAAACCCTTTCTCTGAAAACTAAATCCATCACTTTGATACCAGTTGTTGGGAACTAAACTATGGAATAGTGCTATGATTCAATAACAAACCAAATCATGCAAATGTGGAAGTAGAAAATTCCAAAATCTACAGCTTATGGAAGCATATACTAGAAAATCCAAATCAAAACAAAGTACAAAAACATAACACAACATGTACTGTGGTTCACCCAATGTGGGCTATGTCCACTAAATATAGAGATCTCAATATACTATAATGAACAAGAGTACAAACCAACTATTCCATACAAGAGTACAATGCATCTCTCAAGAGTATCTCCTCCTCCAGATCTCTAAATAGATCTACATGAGTGCACTACAACCGTGCCTCCAAACCACCACCAGATCTCACATAACCAAGAACTATTGCATCTCCAAATGTGCAACCAAGATCTCCTGTGAATCTACAAACAAGGCCTCTCAAATAGGTCTACCAATGTGAAACCATAACTGTGCACCAAGAAGTAAGTCTCTCCTCCATCACTACATCAACCTGTGCAAACAAGAAGACAACATCCTCTACAATATATGGATACTATCACGTACCCACAAGCTATCCAATGAGCTACAATACTAGATCTCTATGGACCAACAATACAACATGATCTCATGGATCTACAATACAAGATCTCACAACAACATGTGGATCTACAAGAAGAAACCCTATGTGCTTTGCATACTATGCAAGCCATTACATTGAGACAAAACAATACAAAGGAAATCTGTAGAAGGAATTTCCCTCTTCTCACCATTCAGATGTACCTACCATTTCCTTCTATCTATCTTCTCTCCATGGAAGCTCTATCTTCATGCAATTTATTTTATTTTTCTTCTTCTTCATCCTCTCAACCAAGGAGAATCAACATTCTTACTCAATTCTACTTCTAACCCTAGTTTTCTAGCTTATATAAGCATATACAAACTTAGGGCATCTTAGCTATGCATTTACAACCTTTAGATCACCTTTAAAGAAAAGGTTTAGATTTAATCCATGGCCAAAATAAAACATTGAACACACAGGTTGACCAATACTATTTACCCGACCAATTCGGTTCCTCCCAGGTGACCGATGCCAATAACCCAACCGACATTTGGTCTCTGTGTAAACCAACAACCTGTAAAGCATGTTATTTGTGAAGAAAGTTAGCTCCACAACTCAATAGTTAAAGACCTCCTGGAAATCCTTGGAACATGTTTACATCGCTCATGATCATCCTTTGTGAGATTATTATCATTGTGTTGCTTTTATTTATATTTATCATATTATCTTGGTTTTTCTTGCGTCTAATATTTTGCGGGTTCATATTGGCCTCATCAACACTCAGAGATTCACCATAAACCTTATTTTCTAGCTCATTTTTTTGTAGGTTTCCTTCTCCATTAATTTATCCTTGAACTCATCATAGTATTCTACAGTCGGTGTTGACCCAGATCCAGTTGGCATAGACGTAGATCTAGTTAGCGTAGATCTAGATCCAGTTGGCATAGACCTAGATACGGTTTGCGTAGACCTAGTTGATCATCGTTGAACCATTCTCATTAGCATCAAGCAGTCCTTGGTCAATCATCATTAAACCATTCCAAATTGGAGTCGACCCGATATTCTCAACATTCAGATCCCGTTGCAGACTTGTTTTCTATATTTTCTGATCCACTGTTTTATAGTCATTGTCGATCTGCCTCTGTATTATCTAGGTCACTATAGACCCAGACCAGGTAACATTAAATTTACAATTATTTCAATCAAATCATCTTTTAGATCAATCTCAATTACTTTTCAAATTCGGTAATATTTTTGTTTCTGCATACTATTTATTTATCCATGTCGAACTTCATTCTTGTTTATCAAATAGGGGTTGACATCCGTGAAACGAAGGTAAAAATTCTTGGAGCCGACTATGTTTGGGAAACCCTTGCATATCTTATCTAATCAATTTTCTTTAGTTTCTTTGAGTTATAGGTTTATTATCTTGTAGCAAGCGAGGATCAATCACTTTTTGTGCCTCGCATTCATCACATCGCATTGAGGTACCTTAAACCCTCCATTTTTGAGTTGCTAGTTTCTTTTAGTAGCTAGTTTATTAATTTAAGTACAAACAAATAAATTCTGATAACACATATTCAAATCCTTTTAAAGACACATGAAAAAATAAATTGGACATAAAGGCAAATAACCTTTTTTAGACAAATACAATTTGGATTTTTATAGATATATATTTTTAAAGATAAATACACTTTAAACAATAAACCCCAAATCTTAAGCCTCATTAGGCATTTGAAAATTTTTAAAAGGCTTTTCTGAAATGCTAAAAATTAAAACTCCTCCAAAATCATTTAGAGAACCTTCTCTAAATTAACGGAAAAACTCTTAAAAGGATTTAAAACAAAAATAATTAATTTTTGCAATTTTTTTATGATATATTTAGATGAAGTATACAAATTGTAAAACTTGAAAAGAGGTAAAATAAGTTCATGAACATATTTTTTTACAATTTATTTTTGCAAATTCCATTTATTGCTTTGTAATGAAATAAGGCATAAAAGAGGGAGTATTTTTTTGCAATTTTCAATTTTCAATTTATTGCTTTGTAACGAAATAAGGCATAAAAAGAGGAGTATTTTTTACAATTTATTTTTCGCAAATTCTTTTTTCAATTTTCCAAGGCAAAAGAGGGAGTAGTTTTTTGCAAAGTCAGAAAATTTGTAAGATTGACCAATAATTCCAAATTTGTTGATTTTTGTAAATTGGTCGATAGTGCCAAAAATTGTAAAATGGCCGAAAATGTGATCCCAAATATCAATAAAAATTTATGGGGGTGTGCTACTTTAAGGGGGCAAAGTGCTAAATTTTAATACTCTTATCTCATTTCTAGTTTTCATAATGGTTGAAAATACGACCCCAAATAATTTTTTCCTGATTCTCAACTTCTTCGTACTGATAACTATGTTACATGGAAACTAAAATTCGTGCACAACTTGAATTTGAGGATATTTGGCACCTTGTTTCTAGTACACTAACACAATATGAAAATGATGCTGCAAAATAACATGTATTTGATCACGAAAATAAAAAACGTGAAGTTAATAATCTTGTTAAGTGTTTCAAATGAGGTACAAACTCATATTCATGAGGCCATGAGAAAAAATAAAGCATGGGAAAAACTTAAAATTGCATATGATTCTAAAAATAAGAACACAATACTTCATCTCCATAGTCAATTCTTAAATTTAAAAATGCAACCAACTAAAAAAATTGAAACACTTTTGAGACAAGTTGTAACTTTACGAGAATCACTTCAAGCTCTAAAAGAAGAATTTACTGAAACATCACTTGTGCCAATAGTTTTGAGAGCCATGCCTCCTTCATATAGGATTTTTGTGACCACGTTAAGCATAACTAGTCAAACAACAATCTTTGAAAAATGATGAATATGCTATACCAAGAAGATTCTATTCACACAAGTAATGAAACTAAAGAGAAGACACTTGTTTCTAATCAGAAAGGCAAGAAACAAACTAATTCTATTAAACATCCTTTGAAGCAAGGTAACACTCAACAAGGCCAAAAAGCCCAACAAAAATGTCCTATTTTTGGTTAAAGAGGACACGAGTTAAAGTATTGTTGGTACAACAAGTTCTAAAAAGGATCATCAAGTGGAAATAAGAATGAAAACCAAGAATTGAAATAAGGCAAACAATAGAATAAACATGGAAAAAAGGGAAAATGGAAAAAAACCAACTCAACAAGGAAATGTAGCCAAACAAGAACATAAATTTGATGATGATTTCTTATATATTGTACACCCAAATGAAGTTTCTAATTCTATAATTCAAATTTAGTATGTCGACTTGGGTGCAACCCAACACATGACGAGAAGAAAAGATTGGTTCTTCATAATGAGTGACACACCCATGAAAAAACATGTGTCTTTGGATGATGACACATCATATAGTGGTGAAGGCATGGGTTTAATTTCACTTCCACTCAATATTTACACAGTTGTAAAATTACAGATGTTCTATATGTCCCTAGTCTAAGGAAAAATATGTTATCCATAAGTCAATTATTAGATCAAAATATTAAAATTGAATTTTATTATAAAGGTGGTAAAAATATGTGCCTAATTTGAGATAAGTCACAAATCTTGAAAATTATTGTTAAAGCTTCGAATGTGGGAAGAATGTTTCAGTTAGATATTGTTCAAAGAGATCATCAAGACATTGTGGCCAAGGATATAACATAGACACAACTATGGTACAAAATACTTGGTCATGTTAGTTTTGGATATCTCGACACACTCCCTCAATACGAAATGGTTAAAGGATTTCCACTTCCTAAAAAGGGTACATATTAGTGTCAACATTTTTTGGAAGGAAAAAAACATTGAGAATCTTTTGAACATAGTAAATTTTGGCCAAACAGAAAACTTGACTTAGTGTGTACCAATTTGTGTAGACTAATGAGACCTAGCCACTGTGGGTTTCAATAATTCATGTTATTTGTTGAAAAAATTTCAAGGAAAATGTGGATATACTGTCTTTGCAAAAAATACCAACCTTTTAAAACTTTCAAAAAGTTCAAAGCCCTTGTTGAAACTGAGTTTGGTCAAAATATAAAGACACTCCACTCAGATCATTGGGAGAATACACCAACAATGAGTTCATTTTTTTGGAAACACATGGAATTCATAGTCAAATGGTTCCTCCTCACACACCACAAAAAAATGGTGTTGATGGAAGGAAAAATTGTACTATCATGGACATGGTACGATGTATGATTGACGATGTAAGTTTATCAATTTTTTTTGACGATGTATGATGTATGATGTATGATGTATGATGTATGATGTATGATGTATGATGTATGATGTATGATGTATGATGTATGATGCATGATGCATGATGCATGATGTATGATGTATGATGTATGATGTATGATGTATATCATGATGACATGATGTACGATGTATGATGATGACACACTTCATATGTGATTTACAAACTTTGAGTATGTGTTACGTGTGATGATGAATTTAAAAAGCCAAAATTTCCATGGTTTAAAAACTTTGAGTATGCATGAGGAATTCAAAAACCAAAATTTCCATGGTTTGGATGGAGTACCTCGATCTCATTTGGATTGAATTCTGTCATCTCACCATCCCTCAAAATATTTTTATGCTCAACACATTGATGAATTTGATCTTATAATATTGTTGGTTTGTAGGACACATTCCAAATGATGTTCACAACATGTATAACTTGAAATTTCTATACATCTCCAAAAATTGTAGTTTTGAGAGCTGGAAGTTACGCGAATTGATTAGAAATTTACGAGGTTTGGAGTACCTTGGACTTGTTGGTGTGAATCTCATAATGGGATGTGATTGTGTGGTGGAGAATATTGTTGTGTCCCTCACCAATTTTACAACACTTGACAATTTTGAGTGTAGGATTTCAGGGATTACACATATTCTATCTCCTCTTGAAAACCTCACCTCCCTCTCCCATCTCTACCTTGATGAAAATGAATTCACTCACCAGTAATTTCCCAAATGGATTTCAAATCTTATAGCTTTGGTCTCCCTTTCACTCTGGCATTGCGGTCTCCAAAGTCCCATCCTTTATGGCCTATTAAGCCCTGCCACACTTGAGGAACCTTGAATTGTCTGAAAATCCCAACCTCAAAGTAAACCTATCTTCTATTATACAACACTCTCACAAGATCTTCGATATCATTTCTCTCTGTGGGATGAATTTGGGAGGAGAGATTCAAGATTATATTGGAAATATGTCATCGTTGACCTCCTTAGATCTCTCGAGAATAATATTAAAGTTGTTCTTCCTTCTATTCGATCTATGGGTTGTGGAATGCGTGGGAAATGACCCGGGATGGTTTCGTGTATGTCTCTGATAGGGTCATATGGTGGATGGTGAATGTAGTCAACTCTATGGATGGTTTTCGGCCTAGTCCGAACTCTCTAGCTTTGTTAGTCATGTTATGTCCAGAGGGATAATTGTTCGATGATGATAGGTGGAATTGGAGTAGAGTGAAATACTAGGTGTGCGTAGGCAGTGTCTATATGTCGATTCTCTTATGGATTCGTTAGGTGTGGGATTTGTGGGTCACAAACCGTAGACTCGTGGTTGTTGTGGACCAGTTATGGTTATGTGTGGGATCAAGTCCGATCCCTAGTATCCAATAATCGTACACTTTTAGCCTCTGTTTAGAATCAGCAGTTGTGCGGTCTTCTCGGAATACCTCACGGGTGTTCTTGTAACTCTGGATTCTAGGCCGGTATCTATATACGTGAGGGTGTCTCCTGCATCTGGTTGTGGAACTAAGGGTCACACCCGAACGTTTGTTCTCTTCAAACGCTTCTACTGATCATGTGGGTGTTTTCTAGGATAATCATGTAGTTTGGCTGGTTTGACCAAAGTGTATGTGCTTGAGTCGTCTTCTATGTTTAATCCTCTTAACCGAGACACGACCTACTTGGAAATCTGTTGTTGTTTGGAAGAATTGTATCCTAAGATTAAGTCAATGTCGATTATTGCACTATGAGATTGAGGCTGAGGCATGATTGGCTCGAAAATGTATTCCCTGGGCTCCCTAGGTCCTGTAATTGTCATCTGTGATAATAAAACGAACTATAATAAAGTGAAATCTAAGTATACTTCTAGCATATATAACTTTTTTTGTATTTTTAAACGATTTATAAGAAAGCAACTATTTAAAATATTTAGAATTGACAACTAACTAATAACGTAAAACAAAAAGATAACCGAGTATGGTTATTTATGCGTGTAATTTTGTAAATCTATTCTAAACAATGAAATAGCTAATCTATTTGCAAGATCCTTGACCCTACCTCGAAGTGAGGAGTGAGTCATAGTTTCTAAACTATCAATCCCCACTGACTTCACTGGTAATGTCAAGAATAGAATTAAGCTGAAATAAAGTAATTAACTACTTTGTTTGATATGATTTTAACTAGAACTTTGAAAGTTAGAACCTGGATTTCGCGAGCACGATGGCGAATCCGATGGTGTGCGTGATCTCCCCCTCGAGTGTGATCTCTTCGTTCTCTCATGTTCACGTGAATCCGAGAAAAGCGTGTAATGCTAGCATCAACGAGGAATAGATATTTGGATCAATGGACAACCTTGAATGCGGAGCAGAATAGAATGCGGATAGGAGAGGGATAGCCTTGAGTCTACGAGCTTGGCTTATGCAATTCCTAGCGGGTCTCTGCGAATCGTGCAACAAAATGCGTCAGAACACTGAAACTATCTGTATGAAGAGAAAAACCTGCTGACTTTAATGGCTTCCTAAGCTATTCTACTCTAATGGATTAGATAAAACAACAATCTTGTTTGCCAAGTTGGATATGTGGCTTACCAACAGTGTGGTCAATGCTAACTAAGCGGAAATGAACTACACTATCAATCCTAAGCAAACCAACATACCACAACACGAGAATGAGAAGATTGGAGTAAAATTGGTGGCCTCAAGTACTTGCACTTGCACAAGTTGGATATGTGGCTTACCAATTTTGCAACACAATACTAACCAAAACACACTGATGAAGAAAACTAAATATTCTAAGCGAAAAGGAAAACTAAGTCTATTGCAAAGAAAATCCGAGAAGATAAAACTTGAGAGAGAGAGAGGCGGGCCATTTGCTTGAGCACAAACCATGCACTTATAGGAATTCAATCACCCCAAATCAAAATCAAAGCTGAACTCCTAAACAATAAACAAAAAGAAAAACACTATTCAGGGGACCAAAAACATAAATGCATACTCAAGTCGACAAAGAAAGCTGGTGAAACATGATATTTCACGTGAGTTACATCAAAAGAACGTTCGGAAAACGTGTAAGGACCGCCGCCTTGTCGGGCGGCGGTCTACAAGACCCGCCTGTGCAAGGCGGCGGTTTCGTAACTTAAGAGAAAAGGGGCAAGAAAAGAGGGAAAAGGGGAAAAACAAAGCACGCAAGGGCTAGAAGGGTCATGCGGGATGTTAACACACATTTGAGGAGCTCTTTACGGATCCCGAACACTTGCGAAGATTCTTGTATCATCATTGGGGTATTTATTACACCGTTCCGCAGTACAATACCTTACAATTTTGGGTACGTACATATTGCCCCCTCGGAGAAGCGTTTTAGCCATGAAGAGGCATAAAATGGTGGGTCCAGTATGGCGATCCCGAAATGGGGAGTTAGAAGTTATACCTTACACGTCAGGTGTGTCGAAATGACGCCATCCAAAATTCCCGCTACTCGCAAAATGAAAAGAGAACTCAAGTGCGGATAGATCAATAATGTGGAAAATAAGCAGCTAAAATAATAGGGAAAGAGAACGTACCATTTGTGCGAGGATAGGAACTTACCTCCGTCGGTGCTCCGAACACGTGAAAAGGCATTTAAAAGCGAATCGGGCGTATATATATATGAAAGTGGGCCCATTTTCCTATTCATTTGCGGAAGTCAATTTGATTGATTTTGAGCTCTAGGACCCACGGTGAGCGGTTTCTTGCGTGAATAGAGTCAAAAGCGTCCGAGTGAGATAAGCGACCATGCCCCCACGTGCACAACGCCACCCCGCGAGATCACGGGTTGGTTTTCTTTAATTTTGCATTTTTCCCCCTTCAAATTTGAAATGGCAAATTCTTTTGCAATGGGGGTATTTTTGAAAATGCTTTAGGTTGATAGGTCCACTAGGGCGCTCTTCGGGTGAGCTCCATTTTTAGGTAAAATGGTTAATTTTTGCATGTTTTTGGGCTTTTTAGGGTTAAAAACCGCGCGGGTTTTTGATCGCGACTGGCCACACCTTTGGCCGGGCGGCGGTTACACGACCACCGCCTTGCTCGGGGGAGGCGGTTACGTGGACCGCGTTAAGGCGGTGGTTGCTGAACCGCCTCCCCTGCTCGGGCGGCGGTTTTGCAGTAAAGCAAAAGGAGCTTGCTTTTGAGATTGTACTTGCATTTTTATCACTTCTATATGTTTTTATGACTCTCTCGGCATTGATCGGATACTAACTTGCTCTGCTTTTGTGTGTTTTTGGGTGTATGCGGGAGAGAGGAGTACATCGAGATGGAGTCGAGAGAGGGAGTGTGATTGGTTTCCCGGGGTGTTGGATGCCCTCTCACCGAGACGAGGAGGACACATTGTAGAGGGCAGTATCTGCGTATATCACGTGTACCTCATGTCGCACCATCTAGTCACATCCTTTATGACTTGTTTTCTTATTGGGATGCGATCGGAACACTTTCCATTGCAGTAGGAGTCCGTGGTGAGTGGACCATCACTTTGGAGGATGTTTACCGCATCACGGGGTCCCGATCATAGGGAGGAGACTCACACCGGAGAGCAAGCAGGGTCCCGAGCACCAGTTGCACGGTGGGCAAGAGTTATATGGGGGATGCAACTATCTCCCGGGGCCGAAGAAGGAGTGAGAGTTAGATCCATTCCTTCTTTGCCCATCCTCGTATTTCAAGCAAAGCTATCATGGGGATCCTTGCCTCGAGGCTGATCGGGGACAAGGAGGGGATACCTTACTATCTTGCTTTGGGCCCCCATCATCGCACGATAGAGGGGGCATGGCCGGATATACGCACAGGGGCGCAGATATTACTGGGGACCACCTACCATGACTTATACAGGTGGCACGTCTACAGGGGATAGTCTTTGAGCCACCCTACTCTAGTTATGAGTTGGGTGTATAAGCGTTTCATTCCCTATGGCAGAGGCGTGGAGGTGGCAGATCCCGGGGCTGTGAGGGCAGCGAGATGGTCAGATATGTCGGTGCTTAGAGCACCTCACCCGGCCATGATTACCTCGCTACTACGTAGAGACATGGAGGCCACACCATACCACTTATGGTGGTATATGAGAGAGGAGACCCTTACACTCGATCTCTTGTTCCACCACAGGGGCAGCTTATTGACCATGTGGGACGGGCGGAGGAGGTACATCCTTTCGGCGGGGTTCCTCCAGCGGTTTGGCCTCCCATATGTGGGCATGCTTCCTCCGGTGGGACCGGTTTATAGATCATTCCGCGAGGCTAGAGGGGGCCTAGAGGCCGTGGTTGGGCAGTGGTCACTCCTGGTATTCCTATTATAGCCAGGGGGATTTTTCGGGCCGAGAGGGAGGCCTGGTGCGCCTCGGGCACCTTTACTTCGGATTACTGTGGGTCCTGCTCATAGCGAATGACCCTATAGACATGACTACGATTCCGAGGAGTCTACATAGGGAGGGTCGGAGGAGCGAGACGGATGATAGTGATCACGAGTGGCATGACACTCGGGATATCATGCGGCGAGAGAGGGAGGAGCAAAATGCGAGAGAGAGACTCTAGTTTCGAGGAGCCACTCCCTCGGGGCCATGGTGGAGAGGATGAGTCCGTTGTGGGACGTCGTGGCCCCTACTACGGGAGCAACCCGCCTCGGTGCGGCATCTGCGGTGGGTGCGGCCCTAGCGACCCATCTTGGAGGCCCGGTGACCTGAGCAAGTTATCCTTTCCTCCCTTCGGTGTTAGTTTGATTTAGGACTTGTTTTTAATTGTTGTCTCTCCTTATATTTGTATCTTGTATATTTTAGCCTCTTGCCTAGTTTCTAATTCGTTTTTTCTTCTTTGTTTGCGAGAGATTGCTTTGAGTGGCGGGATCTAATCCATAGGGTATGCACTTGATTCTCAGATGATCCCTATGGATAAGACCCATGCGGAGCTATCTGTAGAGATACCGGGAGCCTTCAAAAGATGGCCAGCAGCATACCGGCGTCTTCGCTCCGTTTGGCACGTGGCAAGATGGTGTCGACCCTATGTACGAGTTGGCAAAGGCTATAGGGGCGTGAGCGCCTTATGAGGAGCCACTCTCATGGCGAGACCGCGGCTGCCCCTCGAGACCCCGAGCCTTCTATTCATTCAGAGCGCCGGCGTAGCCGGAGTCCCAGGCGAGGGCGCGCACCTTCGGCGGGATCGCGTAGGGGTTGAGAGGCCACTTGGCCCTTGTATATTTTGTATCATAGATTCTTTTGTATATCACGGGCTCTTTGAGCATTTTGACCATGCCTAGTGCATGATGGCATTGTATACAAACATTGATTATTTATATATATGCATTGATTTTGGATCAAAAGCTTGTCACTCATGTTTGTCCTTTCTATTTCCAACTGCTTTGTGTATACTACGATGTATGTTTTGTATGCTTTCTAGAATATATGCAGTGGTGAAAAAATGATGTAATTGCTTAATTTTACTTTTCTTTTGTGTTTCTTGATGCTGATACATGATAATGTAAATATATTGTGATTTTGAATCTTAACTTCTGTAAGCAATTTGGATACCTCATGTTTGTTTCGGCAAAGTGATGAAAGTAACTAATATGACGAACAGATAAACTTTCCCCACTCCTAACTCCACGCAACCGGTAAGATGCGAGGGCTCATCACCAAGAGCCAAGAAGGGCGCAAGTTATGAAATGTGATGAAATGATGGTGATGAAAGAGCAGAGACAAAGCTTTGGCGAGAACCAAATTGGAAGCTACAAGCCAACTCTACTCGAGTGACTTCATAGTTTTGGATGCAACTTGCCTTGCGAGTTTATCCGGACTTAGACCCGTAGATGGCCACATGGAAGAAAAAATCTGGTTTTTTTTGGGGTTTTTACTCTTTCGGAATTTTGAACATCCGTTTCATTTGTTTTTGACTCAAAGTTTGGAAGTTTGAATTGCTTGCGTATGACCATTTGCATTTATTTGTCAAGAGGACCCCTACACTTGGCCCCACACTACTAGTAAGAAGGGTGAGTTTATCACCATGGGAAAAGCGTAGGCAAGTAAGGGCATTTCCATCCTTTCCTAACCCTACGTCACTAGTAAGAGACACAAGCTCATCACCGAAGGTTGGTGGGGCAGGGAAATGTGTAAAATTAAAATTTTTCTGTTTGATCAACGTTTTGACTTGTTATTTGAGTAAAATGTCGGCATGTCCTTATTTCCAAAGAGATATACATATGGGATAGATGTTACACCATGAAGCTTCTAGAAGCAGGACCATAGGCAAAGTGACACTTATTCTAAGAAGAAATCAAGGCGAGAAAAGACTTGCAGATCTTGGTATGGTTACCGTTAAGACTTTCTCGTGTCTATTTTATTTGATAAAAGATTCGAAATGATTGATGATATCATGAGAATGGAGAGACATGATTAAAGAGTTTATGCCAACAACATCATGAGTTTGTAGTGAATTCCTTTGAGAACTGATTCCTCGATCACGATTTGTGTAAGAAACAAGTGAACAATATGATCCTAGTCTATATGAAAATGCAATGTAGATAGTTATACAAGTAGTGTTAGCTGCTTATGCGTAGAAATGTTTGAGATGGAGGGAATTGATCTGTTTCACCAAACTCCTCACCTTCTAGCGTGCATAAGAGGTATGCACCATTTCCGTAGTCCTTCGTGACTCGGTATGGGCCCAACCATTTGGGCCGGAATTTCCTTCCTTCGCCGGTCTTGTCGATCGGCTATCCGACCTTAGAACTAGATCGCCTTCGTATATGTCACGTTCATAGACTTTCTTGTTATACTGCCGACACATCCGGTCGGCATAGACTCTATGTCGTTGTTCGGCATCTAACCTAATTTCATCTAGGCTTTCTAGTTGGGAAAGATGTGCTTCTCTGTAAGCGTCTTCATCCGAATCCTTGTAGTGAAATGCGAGACTAGGTATTTCAACCTCAAGCGAGAACTGCCGCCCCAAATACGTGAGAAAGGAGTCACTCCGTTGGTGTTCTTATTGAGGTTCAAAGTGGGCCCACAAGGCCGGATATAACTTTAAATGCCAATCTCGTTTTGTTTTCTTTTACCGTTTTAAGGAGAATGGCTTTGGTGTTTTGTTTGTTGCTTTCATTTGCCCATTGGCTTGGGGATATCTGAGAAGCCGTATGATGGCTTATTTTAAATTTGTTGCATAGTTCACGAACTTCTTCATTCTTGAAAGAAGTTCCATTATCTGAGATAATGATTTGCGGGATACCGTACCTGCAAATGATTTGGTTCAAAATGAACTTGGTGATTACAGAACCAGGTACAGTGGTAAGAGGCATGGCCTCTACCCATTTGGTGAAATATTCAGTGGCCGTGATTATAAAATTATGGCCATCTGTGGATGAGGGAGAGAACTTCCCTATCAAGTCTAGGCCCCATGTGGAAAAGGGCCACGGAGTAGCGATTGGCTGTAAAGCTTGTGCCGGCATGTGGATCTCATGAGAGAACTCTTGACATTTGCGACACCTGCGTACAAACTCTATTGTGTCATGTTCTAGAGTGGGCCAGAAATAGCCCATTCGATGTATTTTTCGAGCGGTGGCGTGGCCACCGAAGTGGCCTCCACATACTCCAGTTGTGAGATTCATAGAGAATCCTCTTGGATTCCTCTGTGTCGACACACCTTAGGAGAATTCCATCAAACGCCTTTCGATAGAGAACTTGCTCTATAATAATGTACTTAGCTACTGACAGTGCGTAACCACCTCCGTTGTTGCGATGTAGCTCCTTCCGGATACGTGTGGTCCATGATATAGCTAATGATATCAACGTACCAAGGGCACTCAGAGATAGCGGGTCGGGTTTCGGCGTAGTATACGCACTCATCGGAAAATCCAAATCTACTAGATCGGCTCCATCTAATGGGTTATCGGCCCAACCAATCATGATGATTTGTCCTTTAAGCGACTTCGATTTACAAAGTTAACTCGAACTCTCCCATTAAGGTTATAAAACGTCAAACCTTTTAGAAAAACACCCTTGTGTGAGGAAAGTTCGTAAGTGGTGGAGTTTTACTACGACCCTTGTCTCTTGATTTAGCATATAGTGTCTTAGGCGTTTGGTTGCAGAAGACTATGGCGAGACATTCTCGTTCTACTTGTGTATAGCGTGTTTCATAGTCGAGCAGTGTTCGGCTAATGAAATAAATAGCACGTTACCTTATGTCATCGTCTTCTTGGGCCAACATGCAAGCTAACGAGACATTGGTAGCTTGTGAATATAAAATCAATGGGCGGTCTAGCTTAGGTGGCTTTAGCGTAGGTGGTGATAGCGATAAAGGAACGCTTAAGCTGCGTTGAAAGCTTCATTGCGATCTTGACCCAATCAATGCTATAGTATTTCTTGAGCAAGTTGTTGATTGGATGAATAGCGAAGCTTAAGGCCGGATGAATCTTGATTGCACCTAGCTTTCCGAGAAATGACACGATTCGATTCGTCAAGGTGGAATCATTTCGAGAACTTGCCAATTTTGGTTGGGTCAACATCTATTCCCGGGATGATATGATATAACCTAGGAGTTTTCCGATGGTAAGAAGTCATCTACAAGTCTGACGAGATGCGTATTCGTACGTCGGAAAAGTGACAAGCGAGCGTGAGAATCTACAAGTGACTCTTCCCGAGGTCGTGCCGAGACAGCCGGTGGAGATGGAATACAGGTAGTATACGGATAGACTAGTTAGGCAATCTAATATCTTCGACACGCACTAATGGAATCTGCGAATCTAAGGCAAAGAAGGCCCTTCTAACCTGGACCGGTGTGATAGATCGATCAGCAAGGATGACTGCTCGAAGGCTCCAATCAATATCGAGCTCTGGCGTGATTCGATCTATGGGTTGTGGAATGCGTGGGAAATGACCCGGGATGGTTTCGTGTATTTCTCCTGATAGGGTCATATGGTGAATATAGTCAACTCTATGGACGATTCTCTGGCCTAGTCCAGAATTCTCTAGCTTCGTTAGCTGTTATGTCCAGTAGGGATAACTGTTGGATGATGATAGGTGGAATTGGAGTAGACTGAAATACTAGTGTGCGTAGACCAGTGTCTATATCCAATTCTCTTATGGATTCGTTAGGCTGTGGGATCTGTGGATCACAACCATAAACTCTCGGTTGTTGCGGTCCTGTTATGGTCATACGCGAGATCAAGTTCTAATCCCTAGTATCCAATAATCGTATGCTTTCTCAGCTTCTATATTTAGAACCAACAGTGTAATCTTCTCGTAATACCTTACAGGTGAATTCTCGCAACCCGGATTCTTAAGTCTGGTATCTATATCTACGAGGGTGTCTCCCATAGTCTGGCTGTGGAACTAAAGGATCACACCCGAATGTTTGTTCTCTTTCGAGCCCTTCTACGGTCATGTGGATGTTTTCTAGGGTAATCTGTAGTTTGGCTGACTTGACCAAAACGCATGTGCTTGGTCGTCTTCTATGTTTAATCCTCTTAACTGTGAACTGATCAGTTGTAAATCTGTGGTTGTTTGGAATACTTGTATCCTGAGATTTTGGTCTATGTCAACTATTGCTGTGACGAGGTTTGGTTGAGGCACGATTGGCTCAAATATATATTCCCTGGGCTCTTGAGGTCCCGTGATTGTCATACGAAACAAAATGCAATCTAACTGTAATGAAACAAATTCTAACTACGTGAAGTAAATCTAACTGCATATAACCTTTATTCTTCTATGAAATATTTAACAATTTTAAGGGAAGCAAACTATTTTAAACGTATCTAGAAATAATAACTAAACAGTAATTAAAACAGACAAGATAACCGAGTGTAGTTATTTGCCTGTGCGAATTGATAGAATTCTAAATAGGTCTAATCTATCTGCAAGATTCTCGATCCTACCTCAGAAGTGAGGAGTGAATCATAGTTTCTCAGAAACTATCAATCCCCACAGCTTCCCTGGCAATATCGAGAATAGAATGAAATGAAATAAAGTGATTAACTACTCTATTTAATATGATTCTGACTAGAACTTTGAAATTTAAAACCTGGATTCCGCAGAACAGTGGCGAATCCGATGGTGTGTATGTGATCTCGTCCCCTCAGTATGGTCTCTTCGTTCTTTCGTGTTCACGTGGATCCAGAAAAGCGTGTGATGCTAGCACCGATAGGAGTAGATTTTGGGATAAGGACAACTGTAACGCATCGAGAATGCGAGTAGGAGAGGGATAGCGCAAGAGTACAGAGCTTGGCTTATGCGATTCCTAGCGGGATTTTACTGCAAGTCATGCAACATGAAGCGACCAGAACTTGTAACTATCCTATACGAAGAGCAAAACCTGCAACTTTAATGGCTTCCTAAGCTATTCCGTTCCAAAATAAAGACACTGCTTGCACAAGTTGGATATGTGGCTTACCAACAGCTGAATAAAGCTAACCAGGTATATAATGAATTGAACTAAGAACTCTAAGTCACAGTAAAAAAATAAATCTACAGCAAAGAGGAATTCAGAGGCAAGCTTCTAACCGGATTGGATGGAACAACAACACTGCCTGCACAAGATGGGTCTGTGGCTTACCAACAGCTGAGCAATACTAACCAAGTAAGAAATGAACTATGCTATCAATCCTAAGCAAGCTGACAGACCAAACCACTGAAAATCAGAAGACTCTAACAAAAAATGGTGGCCTCTTTTGAATGTGCACAAACCATGCATTTATAGGAATTCAAACACCCAAGAACCAAAACCAAATTGAACTCCTAAACAATAAACAAAGGAAAAACACTATTCCAGGGGACCAAAAACATAAATGCATGCTCAAGTCGGCAAGGAAAGCTGGTGAAACGTGATATTTCACGTGGGTCGCGTCAAAAGGGCGTTCTGGAAAATGCGCCAGACCGCCCGCTACGGTAGACAGCAGGCGGCAGGCTGGGCAGCCGCCGCCCGACCGGCAGGCGGGTTTCGCCATCAAGATCAAAAGGGGCAAGAAAAGAGGGAAAAAGGGGAAAACAAAGGACACGGGGGCTAAGTGGGGTATGCGGGATGTTAACGCATATCCGAAGAGCTCTTTCTGGATCCCGAACACCTTGCGAGGAGACCTGTATCATCATTGGGGCATTTATTACACCGTTCCGCAGTACAGTACCTTACAATTTTGGGTACGTACATATTGCCCCCTCGGAGAAGCGTTTTAGCCATGAAAGGGCATAAAACGGTGGGTCCGAGTATGGCAGTCCCGAAATGGGGGGTTTAGAAGTTATACCTTACACGTCCGTGTGTCGAAATGGCGCCATCCGAAATTCCCGCTACCTGCAAAATGAAAAGAGATCTCAAGTGCAGATAGATACAATAATTTGAAAAATAAACGCTAAAATAACAGGGAAAGAGGATGTACCATTTGTGCGGGGATAGGAACTTACCTCCGTCAGCGCTCCGAACCTGCGAAAAAGTCATTTTAAGACGAAATAGAACAATATATATATGAAAGTGGGCCCATTTTCCTATTCATTTGCGCGAGTTGATTTGATCGATTTTGAGCTCTGGGACCCACGGTGACGGTTTCTCGCGTGAGTATAGTCGAAACGTCCGCAGTGAGATCGTGATCATGCCTCCACGTGCGGAACGCCACCCCGCGAGATCACAGGTTGGTTTTCTTCAATTTTGCATTTTTCCCCCTTCAAATTTGAAATGGCAAATTATTTGTAATGGGGGGGTTATTTTTGAAAATGTTTGGTTCAAAAGGTCCATCTAGGGGGCGCCTACTGGGTAGGCTCTTTTTTAGCTAAAATGGTCTATTTTTGCGTTTTTTGGACTTTTTAGGGTTAAAAACCCGGTTTTTTGATCATGATCGCGCCGCCTCGCCAGTGTGGCAGTTACACGACCGCCGCCCGATCAGGCGGCGGCATGAGACCGCCGCCTTTAATGGCGCATAAAACCGCCTCCCTGCTCAGGGCGGCGGTTTTGCACAGAATGCAAAAGAGCTTGTTTTGGAGACTTATACTTATATTTTCTTGCATTTCTGTACGTTTTTATGATTCTCCCTGCATTGATTAGATACTAACTTGCTCTGTTTTGTGTGTTTTTGGGTGTATGCAGGCGAGGGAGGAGTACATTAGATGGAGCCGGGAGAGAGAGTGTGATTGGTTGCCCGGGGTATTGGATGCCCTTTCGCCAGACGAGGAGGACACGTTGCAGAGGGCCGGCATATTGCGTATATCGCGTGTGCCCCATGTTACGCCATCGAGTCACATCCTTTGTGACTTATTTTCTTATTGGGATGCAGATCGGAACACTTTCCGACTGCCAGGTGTCCGCGGTGAGTGGACTATTACTCTGGAGGATGTCTACCGTATCTTGGGGGTCCCGATCATCGGGAGGAGACTCACACTGGAGACAGCTGGGTCCAGAGCACAGATTGCACAGTGGGCAGGTTATATGGGGGATGCAGCTATTTCCACGGGGCCGAAGAAGGGAGTGAGAGTTAGATCCATTCCTTCTTTGCCCATCCCCGTATTTCGACAGGCCATCATGGGGATCCTTGCCTCGAGACTGATCGGGGACAAGGGAGGGGATACATTGTTATACTGCTGGGCCCCCATCATTGCACAGATAGAGGGGCATGGCCGGATATACGCCTGGGGGGCAGACATTTTGGGGACCACCTATCACGACTTATATAGGGTGGTCCGTTTACAGGGACAGTCATTGAGCCACCCAACTCTAGTCATGAGTTGGGTGTATGAGCATTTTATTCCTTATGGCAGAGGCGTGGAGGTGGCAGATCCTGGGGCTGTGAGGGCAGCCAGGTGGTCAGATATGTCGGTGCTTAGAGCACCTCACCAGCCAGTAGCTTCCCTCACCACAGCAGATATGGAGGCCACACCGTACCAGCTCATGGCCGGCATTTGGGGAGAGGAGACTCTCACATTGATCTCTTGCTCCACCACAGGGCAGCTTATTGACCGTGTGGGATGGGTGGAGGTACATCCTTTCGGCAGGGTCCCTCAGCAGTTCGGCCTCCCATATGTGGGCATGCTTCCTCCAGTGGCACCAGTCTATAGATCAGTCCGGGAGGCTAGAGGGGGGCCTAGAGGCCGTGGTTGGACAGTGGTCACCCCTGGTATTCCTATTGCAGCCAGGGGGATTGTTCGGGCCAGAGGGAGAGCGGGTGCGCCTCGGGCACCTTTACTTCGGATTACTGCGGGTCCTGCTCATAGCAGCGATGACCCTATAGATATTGACTCTGATTCTGAGGAGTCCACAGAGGGAGGGTCGGAGGAGCAGATGGATGATAGCGATCCTGAGTGGCATGACACCCAGGATATCATGCAGGCAGAGAGGGAGGAGCAGAGTGCAGAGAGAGAGACTCTAGTTTCAGAGGAGCCACTCTCTCAGGGCCGTGGTGGAGAGGACGAGTCCGTTGCGGGGCGTCATGTTGCCCCTACCACAGGAGCAGCCCCTCAGTCAGCAGTGGCATCAGCAGCAGGTGCTGGCCCTAGTGACCCATCTTGGAGGCCCGGTGATCCGAGTAAGTTATCCTCTTTCCCTTTCAGTGTTAGTTTGATTTAGGACTTGTTTTAACTGCTATCTCTCCTTATATTTGTATCTTGTATATTTTAGCCTCTTGCCTAGTTTCTAATTCGTCTTTCTTCTTTGTTTTGCAGAGACTGTCGACGAGTGGCGGGATCTAATCCGTAGGGTATGCACTGATTCTCTGATGATCCCTATGGATAAGACCCGTGCGGAGCTATCTGTAGATGCCGGGAGCCCTCAAGCAGCCGGCAGGCACACCGACGTCTTCGCTCCCGTTTGGCATGTGGCCAAGATGGTGTCGACTCTCCGTACAGAGTTGGCAGGCTATAGGACAGCCGAGCGTCTTATGAGGAGCCACTCTCATGGCGAGACCACGGCTGCTCCTCGGGACCCTGAGCCCTCCGTCCATTCAGAGCGCCGGCGTAGCCGAGTCTAAAGCGAGGCGCGCACCTTGGCCGGGATCGCGTAGGGCCGAGAGGCCACTTGGCTCCTATGCACTTTTTGTATTATAGATTCTTTTGTGTATTACGGGCTCTTTGAGCATTTTGACCATGCCTAGTGCATGATGGCATTGTATACAAACATTGATTATTTATATATATGCGTCGATTTTTGGATCAAAAGCTTGTCACTCATGTGTGTCCTTTCTATTTCCAACTGCTTTGTGTATACTACGATGTATGTTTTATATGCTTTCTAGAATGTATGCAATGGAAAACAGATGATGCAAATGTTTGCTTTCTTTTTGTGTTTCATGATGCTGATACATGATATTGTAGATATACTGTGATCTTGAATCTTAACTTTTGTTAGCAATTTGGATAACTCATGCTTGTTTTGGCAAAGTGATGAAAATAACCAGTATGATGAATAGATTAACTTGCCCCGCTCCTAACTCCACGCAACCAGTAAGATGCGAGGGCTCATCACCAAGAGCCAAGAAGGGCAAGTTTATGAGAAATGGGGAAATGATAGTGATGAAAGACAGACGAAGCTTTGGCGGAACCAAATTGGAAGCTACAAGCTTACTCTACCTGAATGACTTCATAGTTTTGGGTGCAACTTGCTTTGCGGTTTATCCAGACTTAGACCCGTAGATGGCCACATAGTAGACAAAATCTGGTTTTTAGGATTTTTAACTCTCTTGGAATTTTGAACACCTGATTCATTCGTTTTTGACTCAAAGTTTGAATAGTTTGTTTATGACCTTTTAACGTTTGCATTGTCTGGAGGACCCCCTACACTTTGCCCCATGCTACTAGTAAGAAGCGTGGGTTTATCACCGTGGGCAAGGCGTAGGCGAGTAAGGGCATTTCCATCCTTTCCCAACCCTACGTCACTAGTAAGAGACGCAAGCTCATCACCGAAGGTTGGTGGGGCAAGGAAATGTGTAAAAATAAATTTTTTTGTTTAATCACTTTTTGACTTGTCTTTTTGAGTAAAATGTCAGTATATGCTTGTTTCCAAAGAGATGTGTATATGGGATAGATGTGACACCATGAAGCTTCTAGAACAGACCATAGGCAAGACACTTATCCTAAGAAGAAATCAAAGCGAGAACAAACTTGCAGATCTTGGTATGGTTACCGTTAGGACTTCGTCATGTTTGATTTTATTTGATAAAAGATTCCAAGATGACTTGATGATACGAAGATGGAGAGGTATGATTAAAGAACTTTATGCCAGAAACATCATGAGTTTGTAATAAATTGCTTTGAGAATAGATTCCTTGATCACAATTTGTGTAAGAACAAGTGGACAAAATGATCCTAATCTATATGGAAATGCAATGTAGATAGTTATATAGGCAGCGCTTGCTGCTTATGCATAGAAACGTTTGAGGTGGAGGGAATTGACTGTTTCACCAAACTCCTCACCTTCTAGCGTGCATAAGAGGTATGCACCATTTCCGTAGTCCTTCGTGACTCGGTATGGGCCCAACCATTTGGGCCGGAATTTCCTTCCTTCGCCGGTCTTCTTGTCGATCCGGCTGTCTAGTCTTAGAACTAGATCACCTTCGTATATATCACGTTCATAGACTTTTTTGTTATACTGCCGGCACATCCGGTCGGCATAGACTCTATGTCGTTGCTCGGCGTCTAACCTAATTTCATCTAGGCTTTCTAGTTGGGAAAGACGTGCTTCTCTGTAAGCGTCTTCATCCAGAATCCCTTGTAGTGAAATGCGGAGACTGGGTATTTCGACCTCAAGTGGGAGAACTGCTTCTGCCCCAAATACTAGCGAGAAAGGAGTTGCTCCCGTTGGTGTTCTTATTGAGGTTCGGTGGGCCCACAAGGCCGGATATAACTTTAAGTGCCAATCCCATTTGTTTTCTTTTACCGTTTTAAGGAGAATGGCTTTCAATGTTTTGTTTGTTGCTTCAGCCTGCCCATTGGCTTGGGGATAATACAAGGAAGCCGTATGGTGGCTTATTTTGAATTTACTGCACAATTCACGAACTTCTTCACTCTTGAAAGAAGTTCCATTATCTGAGATAATGATTTGCGGGATACCGTACCTGCAAATGATTTGGTTCAAAATGAATTTGGCGATTACTGAACCAGGTACAGTGGTAAGAGGCATGGCCTCTACCCATTTGGTGAAATATTCAGTGGCCGTAATTATAAAATTGTGGCCATCTGTAGATGAGGGAGAGAACTTCCCTATCAAGTCCAGGCCCCATGTAGAAAAGGGCCACGGAGTAGCGATTGGTTGCAGAGCTTGTGCTGGCATGTGGATCTCATGAGAGAATTCTTGGCACTTATGACACTTGCGTGCAAACTCTATCACGTCATGTTCTAGAGTGGGCCAGAAATAGCCCATTCGATGTATTTTTCGAGCGGTGGCATGGCCACCGAAGTGGCCTCCACATATACCGCTGTGAGATTCATAGAGAATCTTCTTGGATTCTTCTGTGTCGACACACCTTAGAAGCATTCCATCGAACGCCTTTCGATAGAGAACTTGCTCTATAATAACGTACTTAGCTATGATAATGCGTAACCACCTTTTTTGTTGCGGTGTAGCTCCTTCTGGATACCTATGGTCCATGATATAGCTAATGATATCAGCGTACCAAGGGCACTCAGATATAGCAGGTCGGGTTTCGACGTAGTATACGCATTCATCGGGAAAATCTAGATCTACTAGATCTCCCCCGTCCAACGGATTATCAGCTAACCAATCCGCAATGATTTGTCCTTTTATCGACTTCTGATTTACAAATGTTAATTCGAACTCTCCCATTAAGGTTATAAAACGTCCAGCTTTTTTGGACAAGGACCCTTGTGTGAGAAAAGTCCGTAAATGGTCTGTCTTTACCATGACCTTCGTTTCTTGATTCAGCATGTAATGTCTTAGACGTTTAGTAGCAAAGACTATGGCAAGGCATTCCCATTCTGCCTGTGTATAGCGTGTTTCATAGTCGAGCAATGTTCGGCTAATGAAATAAATCGCACGTTCTCTCTTGTCATCGTCTTCTTGGGCCAACATACAGGCCAGGGAAACATTGGTAGCTCGTGAGTATAAGATCAACGGGCGATCCAGCTTAGGTGGCATTAGCGTAGGTGGTGATAACAAAAAACGCTTAACTGCATCAAAAGCTTCATTGCAATCTTCAGTCCAATCGATGCTATAATCCTTCTTGAGTAAATTGTTGATTGGATGAACGGCGAAGCTTAGGTCCGGGATAAATCTCCGGATTGCACCCAGCTTTCCGAGAAATGATCTGATTCCAGATTCACTAGAAGGTGGGACCATTTCGAGGACAGCCCAAATTTTGGTTGGATCAACATCGATCCCTCGTGACGATATGATGTAACCTAGGAGCTTTCCTCCTGTTACACCAAAGACGCATTTCTCTGGGTTTAGCGTGACTCCGTATTCTATTAGGCGTGAAAGAATGATGCGGAGTACTTCAGGGTGGTCACAAGTGCTTTTGGCCTTAGCCAATAAGTCATCCACGTAAGATTCCACGATTTTATGAATTAGATCGTGAAATATGTATGTCATAGCCCGTTGGTAAGTAGCACCAGCGTTCTTAAGACCGAATGGCATAACAACGTAGCAATAGGTTCCCCAAGGAGTTATAAACGTGGTTTTAGCTTGATCTTGCTCGGATATTCTGATTTGGTTGTATCCCGAGAATCCATCCATGAGAGACAAAAGCTCAAACCCAGCTGTTGCATCAACAATGACGTCGATAGATGGTAATGGGAAGTCATCCTTAGGACATGCTTTGTTGATGTCTCGGAAATCTATGCAAATGCGTATCTTTCCATTTTTTTTGAGAACGGGAACGATGTTAGATACCCATTGGGAGTAGTCAACTGGCTTGATGAATCCTACCTGAAGGAGTTTTATTACCTCCTCTTTTACCATGAGGGCTACCTTGGGCTTCATAGGTCTTGATTTTTGCTTAATTGGCTTTGCAGATCGATCTAGTAGACGAGGTTGTGCACATGCAATGGGGTGCGACTCCGTCATCTCCTTATAACTAAATGTAAACGCCTTCGATGTTCTTTGAGAACTTGAGTATGTATTTCCACTTCTTCAGGGTTAACGAAGTGTTGGTTGGATATTTTGTCAAACCAAAATATGAGGTTCAACCACAGTATATGGGATAAAATCCCTCCTCAAAGACAGGTGAGGCTGCCTGCTTATTGCTAATCTAAAACATAGTAAACAATATATACAGTATTCACACTAATCTAACCATTGGGGGTTGGGATGAAATCCCGAAATCCACATTCACACGATTCAAGGATATTGCTTTCGTAAATGAACTAGGTTAGAAATTGTTACGATGAAAGAAGTAGAAAGGAAATGGGAGAAACGTATTTTCTTTCGAGTAAACACAGAGCACGAAATAATCATACGAGTTTTAGATCATAAATATAATGTCCGAGATAATTAGAAACACTAAGATTCTATGCAAAGAATAGCTTAAGATCATGAACATAAGAACACTATCTTAAGTAAGATATATTCCACAACACAAAGTCTGCCAAATAATATCAAATCCTATTCTTCAAAATGATTGAAAGAAAACACAAAGTTTTTCTCCTTTCCAATAGCCCCTAGATATTCCAAAAATTCTCGACCCTTTGGAATGCAAAAGCATCCCTTATTTATAACAAAAAGAAGTAGAGATAAAATAGGGCAGATCCTAAAAAGTAGCAATTTAACTAGAGTTCAGTTTTGCATGATTCTCACGCAGGAGATCAAGTCAAAATATTGATTCAAAAATGTGACGAAACAGAAATGAAAAAGACATGTCAATTTCAAGATTGAAATGACATGAAACGTTGGGACTTAGTCTGAATCGTCATCCTTTGCTACTTCCTCTTTTTCTTCCTCCAGCTGAGACTGTTTGCTCTGAAATTCCTGGAACTTCCGAATTATGCCTTGCATTTCATTCTCATCAGGCGCAGTGGAATGATCATTCCAAATTTCGCAGGTCTCATGAATGTCGCTGGCATTACCGGGAAGCTTTTTCAATCCTTTGCTGAGTTTCCTTAAGGCCTCCAAAGTATGCTCAACCCTTACAAAACGATCGATGATTTCAAGACCAAATCCTTGTATTGATCCCTGCTGAACAGACTCTCGAATTTGGTTGAAGAGATCATCTACTGATAGGATACCTGAGTTCCCAACTAACACCTTTGGACAAATCTTCAACAACTCTTCTTCCAGATCACTTTTCCCATCGATCAATTTATCCCTTGATTCTCTCAACTTGCTGCAGGCTTCATTGAGAATCTTTATTCTGAATCTGATGGCCTTGGTCAGCTGGAAATGCTTATCTGTATGTGGAAGAACACCTTCTTCTACCAAGAGATGTGCTGGGATTTGCTTTAATACATGGAGAGCTTCAAAAGTCAAATCAAGCTGTCCAATCTCCTGAGAGAATTCTTCATCCATCTTCTCTCCCTCCTTCTGAATGTCCCCTAAAGACTGATGAACTTTCACCACGTCTTGAATCACTTCCTTCCCCTGTTGGAGCAACCTTTGGATCCATTCATCAACCGCCCTTCCTTGTTTGGCAATCTTTTCAATTGTGGGCACTGATGAGAAATCGAATCCAACAGAAACAGAAGAAGGTGGTATGGATTCAAGGGGTTGTGAGAGTTTAATCAAAACCTCTGTCAATTGCTCCACTTTTCTCTTAAGCTCATCTCTGCTGTCCTTTGTTTCTTTCAACTTTTGGCACAACACGTTTATGGAATCCCATGCATCTTGTTGCGCCCCTTCTGCTGTCACTTTCCCTAGAGCCACCCTGGTTATCTGATAATCAGAGGCTGTTACATCCTCTCTAGTTTTGTCAGCCGAGGGAGTGGCAATCTCTGCGAATTTATCTCCTGAAGCATCCACCAAAACCCTTGAAACTGTTTTGGGTTTCTTGGCTGATTTCGCAGTAGAAGCCTTGAGTGAGCTGAAATCAAAGGCTGGTAGGGGTACAATCACCTTCCTCTTCCTCGGAGTTTGCTCGAGTAGCCATTGTGGCGTATCAGAGGAAATTGCCCATGTTGTAGTAACTGGTATTCTACTCTCAAGAGGAGAAGATTCTACTATTGAAGGGGGAACAGTTGTTAATGTGGTAGTAGATTCAATAAAGAGAGGCACGAGTTGTGGGGAGTGTTGGTGATCACTTGGGTTCCAGCAGAGAGGGGTGAGAGTCCAGAGAAAATACCGGCCATGCTTGAAGAAGTGGATGGAGAATGAGGAGGTAGGAGTGGTTGTTGAGGGGGAGGCACAGATTCAGATTCCAAAGCCTGAGATGTAAGAGACAAGGTCTCTTCGGTTTGATAATCAACAAATGATGAAACCAGAAGTTGGCTTCCTCCTTCTTCCAAATTAATTTCTCCTATTTCTGGTGGTGTTGGTGATTCTGGCACATCCACCGTTTCAGCTGGAGAAATAATTGAAGAGATTTGTCTTTCTTTCCTCTTCTTGACAATCTTGACTTTTATAGGCGCCCTAAAAGATCTCTTGTCCTTTTCCTTTTTGGAGGGCCCCGCCTCTGAAGCAGCCAACTTTGAAAACTCATCATCTTTAAAATTCATTCCCCAAGAGGAAAGCCATGCTTTGGTACGAGCAAGGATTAGAGCTGACCTATCTGTAATAGAGGCTTTCTCGCTGGCTGACCAATCAATAGATGGGAAAACATATTGGTCTTCATTTAGTCCATCATAGGAAGGATCCAAAACACTTTCATTGTCACTCGTTCCTTCTGGCAAATCAGCAAGCTCCAGTGTTTGAATCTCAGCAATAGTTAATCTGCTATTATCTTTCCTGCGAACAGCAACCTCGTTACGCAGATCAACCCAAATATCCTCTATGTTTGGCCTATGCAGATGCTGGGTTCCATATGCTCTGAGCACTCCTCGGACGTCAAAACCATCTCGAGGCTTCATATGCTTTTTCAATTTGTCCTGAAGTTCGCATTCAACATTTTTGGCCTTTATTACTGTTGAGCAAGTATATCTCCCAATAGAAATTGGGAAGGACACAGCGGCCTTATGTTTGCTTTGTTGGAATTTATGAAAATCCAACAGCTGCCTAACCAATTCTATTAATATCAGTCTATCCCCTGGATAGCGGGGCAGGTGAAAAGGTTCCCCCGAGTACATGACTGTCCGAAGATATGTAAACTTCTTGAATTGTAAGAAGATACATCCCCATTTAGAAACTTCGGCCCAAGCCTCGTCTGAGACTCTTGTCTTCCTCAGCTCTGGGTTGATCCTGCAGATATTTTCATAGAAGAAGGCATCATTTACCCTTCTGAAATGTTCTTTAGACCCCTTTTTGGTCAATTGAGGGAAATATTTATAAACCGGGTTCACCGTTCTGCTTCCCTTAGTATCCAGCCCGGGATAGTTCCTCATCCCGGCTGCTGCGTATGCGACATATGAAAGCATATAAAACTTCCCAGTTGACAAGACCGTTGTCATTTGGGAATCAATCTCATTGCTGATGAGAGTGCCCCAGTCAATCCCTTGCTGATTTTTCTTGATGGTGACCATAAATTGATACATCCATCCATGAAATACATTCGATTCGGGCAAGCCAAAAACCCGACTCAGCAGGGTGATAATATCATTGATTTCTTGGATGAAATCACTCCTGGGGATAGTCCTTGGAAATCTAGAGACCGCCGGTTTGGCCTTGATCAGGAACTTTTTGTTTACATCCTTGATGCAGTCTTCCTGATTGCTGTCCCAGGCCTTCTGAGCTGACTTGATGTTCAACTCCCCATATTCTTCAAAATTAGGCAATTTTAGGAGATCATCAAAGTAAACTCCATCCAGTTTGATTACTACCTCACCAGACTGACTCTCACAGAATGAGAAGCCGAGTCATAACTAGATGCACAAGCTAAAATGAATTCCGGACATTGGGCGGACATGGGAAAACCCGCTGCGAGAGGCAAGCCACTGTCAGCTATAGCTTTCATCCATGGAGTTTGGGAGGAACTCCTCACCCTACTCCAAAAATCTTCCATGTCTATATTTCCGAGTTCGGTGTCTCTGATGTCATAGTTGCAATCAATGTATGATGGAGATTCCGGCTTCTTGAACTTGTATTTCATTCTGCCAGACTTCTCGGCCTTTTCCTGAGATGGACCAGGTCCGACATGAAGGACGTTGAAGCGAAGAAAGGTTCGAAGCTCAGGAGATGTTGGCCACACTGAAAATCCCGATCTGCTGAATATGCCGGAAGAACAAAAGAGTCCGACACGCTGAGGAGGATGTCGGAATATCCTGAAAGTCCGATGTGTTGAAAATGTCGGAACTTCTGAAAAACCCGACACACTTGGTAATGCCGGAACTTTGGGAAAGCCCGGCACGTCTGATACTGTCGGAACTCAGGGAAAACCCGACGCTTGCGTTGATGACGGGAACTCTGGGAAACCCGGCACTCACTGTGGAGATCGGAACTTTGAGAAACCTCGACGCCTCAAACTTTCGATACACTTCAGGTCTTCGACTCTGCAAAACAATCTTCAAAACCCGAGAAGAAAAACAGGGTTTTTCATTGAATTCCAAAACATGCAATCTCCTTTTTTGTCATTCATGTTCCATGCATATAATAAAACTTGGAAGAAATAGCACCAAGTGGTAGTCTCAGAAGAGATAAACCCTAGAACCTAAAACCCTTTTCAAAATAACTCCAGAAAGAAGAAGGAAGGAAAACCCTCAAAACCCGGCGAGAAATTGAGAAGAAACCGCGTGCAATCGATCCAGTAAAAACCAAGAACAAAGAAGGGAGAAAGAAATACCTTCAATCAGAGAAATGGAAAATCGAAAACAGGTGATTCAATCGGGCAAGGCGAGCTGTCGGGTTTCGAAATCGGAAGAGCATGCGAAAAATCCACGAATTAAAAATAAGTCCGGTAAAAATGACGTGGAAATCCGCGTATTTATAAGAAAATTGGCAATTAATACACTTGGGCTCGGCACGTGCCAATTCACCGACAACTCGGCATGAATGCCATGTCAGCATGTTTGAGAGGTCCGAAAACCCGACACGAGGGGACTTAGTGCAATTCGGGTTTCGGGTATCGGAAAGCATGAGGCACAAAACATGAGGTGTTTAGATGTTACATAGCTCCGAAAACCCGATACAAAGGACTAAGCGGACTTCGGGTATCGGAAAGCATGAGGCGTAAAACATGTTTTAGGTAAGGCATGTTCCGATGCACCGGAGGTCCGAAAACCTGATTTTCACAATAGGAAGCGGGTTTCAGGTTTCGGAAGACACAAGACATAAAGCATGTTAAAACTCATGTCGAACTGTTGGTAAAACCCGAAAACCCGAAATTCGCTAAAAGAGGCCATAATGCAAAATCAACTTCAAAAATTTCGTATGGGTTATCTAATCGTTTTGTCGTAAACTCAAAACGGAGATAACACGAAGATCCTAGTTTCAAGATTCTCGGCTCGTCCTCCGTTCCGATGTTGACATCGATCGTTTCTTCGATTAAGGAGGCGTTACCCTCTTCGAACTCAGGTGGTGCCGGAGGTAAATCCAAGTCATCCCCATTTTCTATTGCGTATATGCTAGGTTCCCTTTGTGAGGGAAGATTTGTTACGGGATTTCCGAAGTAGGAAGACGAATGTGGAATCAGGGATAAATCTAGCATGTGATAAGAGAGATGTAATGCTGCATAGGCATTTAAATAATCCAAAGTAGCCGCATCATTTCCAACATGGTCTAGGACGGTAGATTCACTTCCACTAAAAAGAGGATTTGTCATTGTTTTTATTAATGGTTCGTCACGAATGGATACTGTGAAGTGAGTATCTTCTAGTTCATTGCTTGGAGTAAAACGTGACGCTGAAGTTGCTATCGAGTCAGCGAGGAGATTTTTCTCTCGCGGGACTGCTTCAATGGATATGAAGTTAAACGCTTTGCTTAAATCTAACACAGCGTCTTTGTAGAGTTGTAAATGTTCGGCTTTAGTTTCATATATTTCAGAAACTTGGTTTGTCACTAATTGCGAGTCTCCTAAGACTCTGATGCTGTCAATACCAATTCTTTTGGCTAAAGTGAGACCAAGGAGGAGGGCTTCGTACTCAGCGCCGTTGTTTGTGCATTCAAAGTTTAACTTAAAAGTGAATGGGAGGATTTTCTCCTCAGGCGAAGTAAGAATTATACCTGCCCCCGCTCCATAGCGACATTTAGCTCCATCGAAATGGAGAGTCCAATACTTAGCCGGGAGCATAGATGTTGGGGCATCAGTTGCGCTTGCGCACTCTATTTCTACCATACAGAGATCCTCTGCTGGCAAGGAACCAACACCTAGGGAAAATCCCATGCCTACTGAATCGAATGGTAAGAACATTGGTGAATCTTGTTCTATCAACTCAACGATTTTCGCAGTAGTCCCTAATGATACTGTTTCTTTAGTTTTACTTTTAGGGGTTGGAATTGTTTTGGCTATGCTGGTTGTTTCGAGATCCGTCGTAGGTATCAACTTTTCCTCTGGCTTTGAGTCAGTGGGTTTATTAAGTTGGTTTGTTGGAAGTTCAAATTCCGAGTGTACACCTGGTCTTTTCTTTAAATCAGCTAGGTGCACGTCAAATGGCTTTGGATCACCTTTGGCTACAAATACCTTTCCTAGATGCAAGAATCTTACTTCTTGAAATAATGTAGAAGGGATTGCCTTCATACGGTGTATCCATGGTCGGCCGAGAATCATATTATAATTGGTTTCCCGATCTATAATATAAAACTCAGTCAGGATTGTTTTAGGTCCCAAGGTGACCGGCAATATTATAGTTCCTATCGAAGTGGCTTTAAGGCTATCATAGCCTCTCAAGGTATTTCGTGTAGTAGAACAGTTCGTTTCTCCATATCCTAGTTTTTGGAGGAAAGAGAAAGGGACTATGTTAACCGCAGCCCCATCGTCAACCATCGCCCGTTTTACGTAATTATTGTAAACCCACACTTGCAAGTGTAAGGCTGGATCACCTCGGCGTGCGATCTCAGCATCTGTAGGCATTTTACTTATGTCGAATATGAATTCGACATCTGTATCTGCCTGTCCCGGAGGATGAACATCAAAGTCTATATGATTTACCTGTGTTTCGGGTGGTGGAGTGATATTAATTAAATGACCTAAGCCTAGCGCCTCTAAAAGAGCGGCCCTGTGGGCAGGGGAGTTCTTTAGCAAGTCAAGGAACGAAATATGCGAGAAGGTTTTCGTTAGATCATTAATTAAATCGTAAGCACCCACAGGTTTTGTTGTAAGTTGCTGGATGTTATCCGTGTCTGGCGAGTGGCTTGGACTTGGTTGAGAAAAATATTCTCGTGTCCTTGTTACAGCTTCAATAGGTAATTCCGAGTCTAATTCTACCAATCCAACCACCTTAGGTCGTGGTTGACTCCCTAGTTGGGGCGCAACTAATGGATTTAGCGAAGTCGAGGCTTCATGGTCATTGTTTCCTATTATTGCACCCTTGTTTACTCCCGTTGAATTTAGTCGATTATTATCGTGATTTGGGAGTGGATCGTTAAAGATCTTGAGAGGAGCATTTTGAGGGGAAACTGCCCCTGCGAACGTATTGGGTGGCGATGGCGCAGGATCTGCCAAAAACAAATCTGTGAAGAATTGTCTTTGTTCTTCCGGTAAACGTTGCATGAACTTGTTGTAGTCACGACACGTTCTAGTGTCATGACCCCGAATTTTATGGAAACCACAATAAGAATTGGGATTGTAATTCGTGTTTTGTTGGTTTGGTGTGTATTGTGGCCTAAAATTCCGATCAAACTGTTGCCTATTAGGACTAAAGTTTTGTTGTTTCTGGTTTTGATTTTGGTTTTGATAACCAAATGAGTTTTGGCTTGGTCCTTGCATGGGATTTCGCCGTTGTTGTTGTTGTTGTGGATGATTAAAATCCACTGTATTGACCGTTGGGGTAAAATTATTGTTTCGTTGATTGTTTGTTTGTGACGGAGTATTAACAACATTTACCCTCTTGGGCTGGTCGGTTACCCCATCCGTTGTTACCCCACGATTTTTGTTAAGGATTTTGGGTCCTTGATTGACGTTTGTGGTAGTTGTAGTATTTTGAGTAGAGGTGATTAACCTCCCGTTTGCTCCATACGTCTTACGACCACTATCTATTGCTGCCTGGTCTATTCGTAGAGCGCTCTCAAGTACTTCATCATAAGTCCTTAGTGGGAACTGACTTCCTCCTTCACTTCTCTCGCCGAGAGAATGAAGGAATAAATCGCATAGTTCCATCGATCCATGTTTGGAGTGCTTGCCGAGGAATAAAGGACTGTGCGCTTGGATGAAATGGGCGACAGATTCATTATGTTCTTGCTTGATGTGTAAGAACTCCCTGATTCCTGTCCTTAATAGCTTGTTCATGTCGAAGGCTTTGATGAACTCAGACACGAGTTGTTTGAATGAATGTATGGAAGCTTCGGGTATTCTGTAATACCAATCGAGAGCAATGCCTTCCAGCGTTTTGGGGAATATTTTAGCAACAACCCCATCCCATGGGAGTAATTCTCGAATGGCTGTAGCGTAAGCTTTGATATGCGCGTTTGGATCTCCCTCACCCTTGAACTTGGGCAAATCGGGAAGAGGCCTTGGAAGCATAACGCTTCGTATGGTGAAATCTAAGGGCTCCTTCAAATATTCTGAATAAGTCCCTATCGCATATGTTTCAACCATTGATGGTGTCTGTTGAGGAGGCGGTGGCGGAATGGGTTGTTGATATGGCATAACGTACGCGTTGGCAGGGGCATAAGGCAACCCCTGTATTTGGGAAAACATGCCGGGAGAGGAGAACATATCCCCTTGTGGCGATTTTGAATACATGTTTAAGTACGAAGGGGTATTATCCAGGAATGGATTGCTCTGTACTAGACCTGGAGGAACAGTGCTAGCGATAGTGGGTCTAGTTGGCACTTGTTGTGAATACTGAGGAGTCATACCTAATGTGCCTGCTCCTGTGAGGAGATCTACTTGGCTAGGATGGTGCGGAGGATTGGAACTCCCTGTTTGTATGAATCTTGAATTTTGACTTGCTTGGGAAAGTTCTAATCCTCTAACCTTCTCTATTAGAGTTGAAATGACTTCGTTTGGTGAAGTCACGATATCGTGCCTTGGTGGCGTTTGTTGTATGCTATGGTTTTGCGGAGGTATGTGATATCCTGCTATGAACTGATCATTATCTTGCCAAGCATCTCTGAGAGTATTTTCTATACGTGATGGCATAGAGGTATTTTCTTGAGGAGAGGACTCGGGCTGTATTTGCAAACCTCCTACAGGTGGGTACATACCCGGGGAGCGTTGTTCACTCCTAGGATAACGTATTGAGTACTCGTCATCTAGAACCGAGTATGGGTCTGATTGTCTACTAATATGTGGTCTAAGTAGCATCTGAGGAGATGAAACAGATTCTCCAGTAAATGTCATATTGTTTGAGCCTGAAGGCTCTGTTTGTGTTTGAGCGAGTTGTTCCAACCCCTCTGCTTGGAAGGACGAGTTATATCTAGTCCTTGGAGTTTGCGTTGACAACTGACTAGTTGAATAGTTGTCGCCCCACATTGAGAGTGAGGGTGATGACTGTCTATTCTGTTGGGCATAATATGCCTCAAGACCCAGGAGGGGTCTGCCATATGCATCGAATCCCGACATATTCGGGGGGTATATGAATACCCGCAGAATAATGGGAAGGAGCGAAGGTGATTTGGATAAGATGAAACTTCTCAGAGAGAAGGTGAAGCAATTGTAAGTTTCACGTCGGGTTCACCAATTTTGTACGTCGGAAAAGCGACAAGCGAGCGTGAGAATCTACAAGTGACTCTTCCGCGTACCCGACCTCCCGAGGTCGTGCCGAGACAGCCGGTGGAGATGGAATACAGGTAGTATATGGATAGACTAGTTAGGCAATCTAATATCTTCGACACGCACTAATGGAATCTGCGAATCTAAGGCAAAGAAGGCCCTTCTAACCTGGACCGGTGTGATAGATCGATCAGCAAGGATGACTGCTCGAAGGCTCCAATCAATATCGAGCTCTGGCGTGATTCGATCTATGGGTTGTGGAATGCGTGGGAAATGACCCGGGATGGTTTCGTGTATTTCTCCTGATAGGGTCATATGGTGAATATAGTCAACTCTATGGACGATTCTCTGGCCTAGTCCAGAATTCTCTAGCTTCGTTAGCTGTTATGTCCAGTAGGGATAACTGTTGGATGATGATAGGTGGAATTGGAGTAGACTGAAATACTAGTGTGCGTAGACCAGTGTCTATATCCAATTCTCTTATGGATTCGTTAGGTTGTGGGATCTATGGATCACAACCATAAACTCTCGGTTGTTGCGGTCCTGTTATGGTCATACGCGAGATCAAGTTCTAATCCCTAGTATCCAATAATCGTATGCTTTCTCAGCTTCTATATTTAGAACCAACAGTTGTGCAATCTTCTCAGAATACCTTACAGGCGTTCTCGCAACCTGGATTCTTAAGCTGGTATCTATATCTACGAGGGTGTCTCCAGCGTCTGGCTATGGAACTAAAGGATCACACCCGAATGTTTGTTCTCTTTCGAGCCCTTCTATAGTCATGTGGATGTTTTCTAGGGTAATTTGTAGTTTGGCTGACTTGACCAAAACGCATGTGCTTGGTCGTCTTCTATGTTTAATCCTCTTAACTGTGAACTGATCAGTTGTAAATCTATGGTTGTTTGGAATACTTGTATCCTGAGATTTTGGTCTATGTCAACTATTGCTGTGACGAGGTTTGGTTGAGGCACGATTGGCTCAAATATATATTCCCTGGGCTCTTGAGGTCCCGTGATTGTCATACGAAACAAAATGCGATCTAACTGTAATGAAACAAATTCTAACTACGTGAAGTAAATCTAACTGCATATAACCTTTATTCTTCTATGAAATATTTAACAATTTTAAGGGAAGCAAACTATTTTAAACGTATCTAGAAATAATAACTAAACAGTAATTAAAACAGACAAGATAACCGAGTGTAGTTATTTGCCTGTGCGAATTGATAGAATTCTAAATAGGTCTAATCTATCTGCAAGATTCTCGATCCTACCTCAGAAGTGAGGAGTGAATCATAGTTTCTCGGAAACTATCAATCCCCACAGCTTCCCTGGCAATATCGAGAATAGAATGAAATGAAATAAAGTGATTAACTACTCTATTTAATATGATTCTGACTAGAACTTTGAAATTTAAAACCTGGATTCCGCAGAACAGTGGCGAATCCGATGGTGTGTATGTGATCTCGTCCCCTCAGTATGGTCTCTTCGTTCTTTCGTGTTCACGTGGATCCAGAAAAGCGTGTGATGCTAGCACCGATAGGAGTAGATTTTGGGATAAGGACAGCTCAGAATGCAGACCGAGAATGCGAGTAGGAGAGGGATAGCGCAAGAGTACAGAGCTTGGCTTATGCGATTCCTAGCGGGATTTTACTGCAAGTCATGCAACATGAAGCGACCAGAACTTGTAACTATCCTATACGAAGAGCAAAACCTGCAACTTTAATGGCTTCCTAAGCTATTCCGTTCCAAAATAAAGACACTGCTTGCACAAGTTGGATATGTGGCTTACCAACAAATTGAATAAAGCTAACCAGGTATATAATGAATTGAACTAAGAACTCTAAGTCACAAAAAAAATAAATCTACAGCAAAGAGGAATTCGAGAGGCAAGCTTCTAAGATTGATGGAACAACAAAGATCGCCTGCACAAGATGGGTCTGTGGCTTACCAACAGCTGAGCAATACTAACCAAGTAAGAAATGAACTATGCTATCAATCCTAAGCAAGCTGACAGACCAAACCACTGAAAATCAGAAGACTCTAACAAAAAATGGTGGCCTTTTGCATGTGCACAAACCATGCATTTATAGGAATTCAAACACCCAAGAACCAAAACCAAATTGAACTCCTAAACAATAAACAAAGGAAAAACACTATTCCAGGGGACCAAAAACATAAATGCATGCTCAAGTCGGCAAGGAAAGCTGGTGAAACGTGATATTTCACGCGGGTCGCGTCAAAAGGGCATTCTGGAAAACGCGCCAGACCGCCGCCCGCTCGTGGTGGCGGTTACAGACCGCCGCCTGCCATTCACGGTGGCGGTCACGAGACCACCGCCTGCATGGCGGCGGTTTCGTATTAAAGATCAAAAGGGGCAAGAAAAGAGGGGAAAATGGGAAAATAAAGGACACACACGGGGCTAAGTGGGGTATGCGGGATGTTAACACATATCCGAAGAGCTCTTCTACGGATCCCGAACACCTTGCGAGAGACTCGTATCATCATTGGGGCATTTATTACACTGCCCGAAAGACAAGACCTTACAATTTTGGGTGCGTCTGATACAATATCTTTCCATTCTTCTTGAGAACGGGAACAATGTTAGATACCCATTGGGAGTAGTCGACTGGTTTGATGAATCCTACCTGAAGGAGTTTTATTACCTCCTCTTTTACCATGAGAGCTACTTTGGGTTTCATAGGTCTTGATTTTTGCTTAATTGGCTTTGCATCTGATTTAGTGACGAGGTTGTGTACCACAATGTGGGGTGCAACTCCTGTCATTTCTTTATAATTAAATGCAAATGCCTTCTGATGTTCTTTAAGGATCTGAGTGTGTATTTCTACTTCTTCTGGTGTTAACGAAGATCCTAGTTTTAAGATTCTCGGCTCGTCCTCCGTTTCGATGTTGACATCGATCGTTTCTTCGATTAAGGAGGCGTTACCCTCTTCAAACTCAGGCGGTGCTGGGGGTAAATCCAAATCATCCCCATCTTCCACCGTGTATATGCTGGGTTCTTTTTGTGAGGAAAAACTCATCATGGGATTTCCGAAGCATGAAGAGGAATGTGGATTTAAGGACAAATCTAGCATAGGATAGGAAAGATGCAATGCTGCATGGGCGTTTAAGTATTGTAGAGTGGCTATATCATTATCGATATGGCTTGGAGTGGTAGATTCACTTTTGCTTGAAAGGGGATTTGTCATTGTTTTTATCAATGGTTCGTCACGAATGGACACTGTGAAGTGAGTATCTTCTAGTTCATTGCTTGGAGTAAAACGTGATTTGAAGTTGCTTATCGAGTCACGAGGAGATTTTCTCTCGGGGAATTGCTTCAATAGATATGAAGTTGAATGCCTTGCTTGAATCTAATACGGCATTTTTGTAAAGCTGTAAGTGTTCGGCTTTAGTTTCATATACCTCAGAGACTTGATTTGCCACTAATTGCGAGTCTCCTAAAACTCTGATATTATCAACACCAATTCTCTTGGCTAAGGTGAGGCCAAGTAGGAGGGCTTCATATTCTGCCCCATTATTAGTGCATTCGAAATTTAGCTTAAAGGAAAATGGCAGGACTTTTCCCTCGGGTGAAGTAAGAATTATACCTGGCCCCGCTCCATAATGGCACCTAGCCCCATCAAAATGGAGAGTCCAATACTTAGCTGGGAATATAGAGGTTGGGGGGTTCATTGCGTTTGCGCATTCTACTTCGACCATGCAGAGATCTTCTGCTGGAAGAGAGCCAACTCCTAGAGAATACCCTATGCCTGCCGAATCAAAAGGTAAGAACATTGGTAAATCTTGTTCTATTAATTCAACGATTTTTGCAGTAGTCCCTAATGATACAGTTTCTTTAGCTTTAACGTCAGGAGTTGGGGTTGTTTTGGCTATGCTGATGGTTTCAAGATCCGTCGTAGGTACCAACTTTTCCTTTGGCTTTGAGTCAGTGGGTTTGTTGAGTTGGTTTGTTGGAAGTTCAAATTCTGAGTGTACACCTGGTCTTTTCTTTAAATCAGCTAGGTGCACATCAAATGGCTTTGGATCACCTTTGGCTACAAAAACTTTTCCTAGATGCAAGAATCTTACTTCTTGAAATAATGTAGAAGGGATTGCCTTCATGCGGTGTATCCATGGTCGGCCGAGGATCATATTATAATTAGTTTCCCGATCTATAATATAAAACTCGGTGGGATTGTTTTAGGTCTTAAGGTGATTGGTAGTATTATGGTTCTTATTGTAGTGGCTTTAAGGCTATCATAGCCTCTCAATGTATTTCGGGTGGTGGAACAACAGTTTGTTTCACCATATCCTAATTTTGGAGGAAAGAGAAGGGGACTATGTTAACTGCGGCCCCATCATCAACCATTGCCCATTTTACGTAATTATTGTAAACCCATACTTGCAAGTGTAAGGCTGGATCGCCTCGGCGTGTGATCTCAGCATCTGTAGGCATTTTACTTATTTCGAATATGAATTCGACATCTGTATCTGCCTGTCCCGGAGAATGAACATCAAAGTCTATATGATTTACTTGTGTTTCAGGTGGTGGAGTGATATTAATTAAATGACCTAAACCTAATGCCTCTAAAAGAGCAGCCCTGTGGGAAGGAGAGTTCTTTAGTAGGTCAAGAAATGAAATATGCGAGAAGGTTTTTGTTAGATCATTAATTAAATCATAAGCACCCACAGGTTTTGTTATGATTTGCTGGATGTTATCCGTTTCTGGCAAGTGGCTTGGAATTGGTTGAGAAAAATATTCTCGTGTTCTTGTAACCGCTTCAATGTGTAATTCGAGTCCAACTCTACCAATCCAACTACCTTAGGTTGTGGTTGACTCCTCTAGTTGGGGCTAACTAATGGATTTAGCGAAGTCGAGGCTTCATGGTCATTGTTTCCTATTATTGCACCCTTGTTTGTTCCGGTTGGTTTCAACCTATTACTATCATGATTTGGAAGTGGATCGTTAAAGATCTTGAGAGGAGCATTCGAGGGGAAGCGCCTACGAACGTATTGGGTGGTGATGGCGCAGATCTCGCCTAAAACAAGTCCGTGAAGGCGCTTTTGTTCTTCAAAGCGTTGCATGAATTTGTTGTAGTCACGACACGTTCTAGTGTCATGACCCCGAATTTTATGGAAACCACAATAAGAATTGGGATTGTAATTCGTGTTTTGTTGGTTTGGTTTGTATTGTGGCCTAAAATTTTGATCAAACTGTTGCCTATTAGGATTAAAATTCTGCATTTGTTGTTTCTGGCTTTGGTTTTGGTAACCAAATGAATTTTGACCCGCCCCTTGTATGGGATTACGCCGTTGTTGTTGTTGTTGTTGCGGATGGTTAAAATCCACTGCGTTGATTGTCGGGGTAAAGTTGTTGTTTCTTTGGTTGTTTGTTTGTGATGGAGTACTGACTATATTTACCTTTTTGGGCTGGTCGGTTACTCCGTCTGTTGTTACACCCCGATTTTTGTTAAGGATTTTAGGTCCTTGATTAGCGTTTGTGGGGTAAGTCATAGTATTTTGGTTAGAGGTGATCAACCTCCCGTTTGCTCCATATGTCTTACGACCACTATCTATTGCTGCCTGATCTATTCGCAGAGCGCTCTCGAGTACTTCGTCATAAGTTCTTAGTGGGAACTTCTGGACTTCTTCCTTCACTTCTCTACTAAGAGAATGAAGGAATAAATCACATAGTTCCATTTGATCCATATTTGGAGCGCTTGCCGAGGAATAAAGGACTGTACGCCACCTTTGGATGAAATGGGCGACAGATTCGTTATGTTCTTGCTTGATGTGTAAGAACTCCCTGATTCCTGTTCTTAACAGTTTGTTCATGTCGAAGGCTTTGATGAACTCAGACACAAGTTGTTTGAATGAATGTATGGAAGCCTCAGGTATTCTGTAATACCAATCGAGAGCAATGCCTTCCAGTGTTTTGGGGAATATTTTAGCAACAACCCCATCCCATGGGAGTAATTCTCGAATGGCTGTAGCGTAAGCTTTGATATGCGCATTCGGATCTCCCTCTCCTTTGTATTTGGGCAAATCGGGAAGAGGCCTTGGAAGCATGACGCTTCGTATGGTGAAATCTAGGGGCTCTTTCAAATATTCTGAATAAGTCCCTATCGCATATGTTTCAACCATTGATGGTGTCTGTTGAGGAGGCGGTGGTGGAACGGGTTGTTGATATGGCGTAACGTACGCGTTAGCAGGGGCATAAGGTAACCCTCGTATTTGGGAAAACATGCCAGAGAGGAGAACATATCCCCTTGTGGTGATTTTGAGTACATGTTTAAGTATGAAGGGGTACTATCTAGGAATGGATTGCTCTGTACTAGACTGGAGGAACAGTGCTAGCGATAGTGGGTCTAGTCGGCACTTGTTGTGAATACTGAGGAGTCATGCCTAACGTGCCTACTCCTGTGAGGAGATCTACTTGGCTGGGATGGTGCGGAGGATTGGAACTTCCTGTTTGTATGAATTTCAAATTTTGACTTGCTTGAGCAAGTTCTAATCCTCTAACCTTCTCTATTAGAGTTGAAATGACTTCATTTGGTGAAGTCACGATATTCTGCCTTGGTGGCGTTTGTTGTATACTATGGTTTTGCGGAGGTATGTGATATCCTGCTATGAACTGATCGTTATCTTGCCAAGCATCTCTCGAGAGTATCTTCATGCGTGATGGCATAGAGGTATTTTCTTGAGGAGAGAACTGGCTGTATTTGCAAACCTCCCATAGGTGGGTACATGCCTGAGAGCGTTGTTCATTTCGGGAATAACGCGTTGAGTATTCGTCATCTAGAACCGAGTATGGGTCTGATTGTCTACTAATATGTGGTCTAAGTAGCACCTGAGGAGATGAAGCAGATTCTCCAGTGAACGTCATATTATTCGAGCTTGAAGGCTCTGTTTGTGTTTGAGTGAGTTGTTCCAACCCCTCTGCTTGGAAGGACGAGCTATATCTAGTCCTTGGAGTTTGCGTTGACAACTGACTAGTTGAATAGTTGTCGCCCCACATTGAGAGTGAGGGTGATGATTGTCTATTTTGTTGGGCATAGTATGCCTCAAGACCCAGGAGGGGTCTGCCGTATGCATCGAATCAGACATATTCGGGGGGTATATGAATACCCGCAGAATAATGGGAATGAACGAAGGTGATTTTATGAAAACGAAGGTAAGCTTGAGCTTGTTTGTTTCACGCCGGGTTCACCAATTTTTATACTGGAAAAGCGACAAGCAAGCGTGGGAATCTACAGGTTACTCTTCCGCGTACCCGACCTCCCGAGGTCGTGCCGAGACAGCCGGTGGGGATGGGATACAGGTAGTATACGGACAGACTAGTTAGGCAACCTAATGTCTTCGACACACACTAATGGAATCTGCGAATCTAAGGCAAAGAAGGCCCTTCTAACCTGGACCGGTGTGATAGATCGATTAGCAAGGATGACTACTCGAAGGCTCCAATCAATATCGAAGCTCGGCGTGATTTGATCTATGGGTTGTGGAATGCGTGGGAAATGACCGGGATGGTTTCGTGTATGTCTCCTGATAGGGTCATATGATGGATGGTGAATATAGTCAACTCTATGGATGATTTTCTGGCCTAGTCCAGAACTCTCTAGCTTTGTTAGCATTGTTATGTCCAAAGAGGGATAATTGTTCGATGATGATAGGTGGAATTGGAGTAGACTGAAATACTAGTGTGCGTAGGCCAGTGTCTATATCTAATTCTCTTATGGATTTGTTAGGCTGTGGGATTTGTGGGTCACAACCGTAGACTCGTGGTTGTTGTGGACCAGCTATGGTCATGCGTGGGATCAAGTCCCGATCCCTAGTATCCAATAATCGTATGCTTTTTCAGCCTCTATGTTTAGAATCACAAACTGTGAGGTCTTCTCGGAGTACCTCACAGTGTTCTTGCAACTTGGATTCCTAGGCCGATATCTATATTTGTGAGGGTGTCTCCGCATCTGGTTGTGGAACTAAGGGGTCACACCCGAACGTTTGTTCTCTTTCAAACCCTTCTACAGTCATGTGGGTGTTTTCCTAGGGTAATCTGTAGTTTGGCTGGTTTGACCAAAGTGTATGTGCTTGGTCGTTTCTATGTTTAATCCTCTTAGCCGAGACCCGACTGCTGGAAATCTGTTCTTGTTTGGAAGACTTGTATCCTAAGATTCTCGGTCAATGTCGAGTTATTGCACGCTATGAGATTTGGCTGAGGCATGATTGGCTCGAAAATGTATTCCCTGGGCTCCCTAGGTCCTGTAATTGTCATGCAAAAGCAAAGAATAAAACGAACTATAATAAAGTGAAATCTAAGTATACTTCTAGCATATATAACTTCTTTTTGTATTTTCTGACGATTTATAAGAAAGCAGCTATTTAAAATATTTAGAATTGACAACTAACTAATAACGTAAAACAAACAAGATAACCGAGTATGGTTATTTGTCTGTGCAATTTTGTAAATCTATTCTAAACAATGAAATAGCTAATCTATTTGCAAGATCCTTGACCCTACCTCAGAAGTGAGGAGTGAATCATAGTTTCTCAGAAACTATCAATCCCCATAGCTTCCCTGGTAATGTCAAGAATAGAATTAACTGAAATAAAGTAATTAACTACTTTGTTTGATATGATTTTAACTAGAACTTTGAAAGTTAGAACCTGGATTTCGCAGAACAGTGGCAAATCCGATGGTGTACGTGATCTCCCCCCTCAGTGTGATCTCTTCGTTCTCTCATGTTCACGTGAATCCAGAAAAGCGTGTAATGCTAGCATCAACAGGAATAGATATTTGGATCAATGGACAACCTTCAGAATGCAGACAGAATAGAATGCGGATAGGAGAGGGATAGCGCAAGAGTACAGAGCTTGGCTTATGCAATTCCTAGCGGGGTCTACTGTGAATCGTGCAACAAAATGCATCAGAACCACGAAACTATCCTGTATGAAGAGCAAAACCTGCAACTTTAATGGCTTCCTAAGCTATTCTACTCTAATGGATTAGATAAAACAACAATACTGTTTGCCTGACAAGTTGGATATGTGGCTTACCAATAGTGGTTAATGCTAACTAAGCAGGAAATGAACTACACTATCAATCCTAAGCAAACCAACGGAGCACCACAACACCGAGAATGAGAAGATTGGAGTAAAATTGGTGGCCTCAAGTAACGAATATTTCGCACTTGCACAAGTTGGATATGTGGCTTACCACCGCAACACAATACTAACCAAAACACACAATGAAGAAAACTAAATATTCTAAGCAAAGGAAAACTAAGTCTATTCGTAAAGAAAATCCGTAAGATAAAACTTGAGAGAGAGAGAGGCGGAGCCATTTGATTGAGCACAAACCATGCACTTATAGGAATTCAATCACCCCAAATCAAAATCAAACTGAACTCCTAAACAATAAACAAAGAAAAAACACTATTCCAGGGGACCAAAAACATAAATGCATGCTCAAGTCGGCAAAGAAAGCTGGTGAAACGTGATATTTCATGCGAGTTACGTCAAAAGAACGTTCTGGAAAACGCGTAAAGGACCGCCGCCCTGCTTAGGGCGGCGGTTACAGGACCGCCGCCCATCTGGCCCATCGGCGGCGGTCACAAGACCCCGCCGTGCGGGCGGCGGTTTCGTAACTTAAGAGAAAAGGGGCAAGAAAAGAGGGAAAAGGGGAAAACAAAGCACGCAAGGGCTAGAAGGGTCATGCGGGATGTTAACGCACATTTGAGGAGCTCTTTCTGGATCCCGAACACCTTGCGAAGAGACCTGTATCATCATTGGGGGTATTTATTACACCGTTCGCAAGATGATACCTTACAATTTTGGGTACGTACGGTTCCCTTATTCGAAACGAACCTATTTACACATATACAAAACATTATTTTCTATTGAACTTGGATATTACGAAAGTGTTTTCTATAAGGATCATTAATTACAAAAGGACTGAGGAATGAGAATAAGAGAACGAATGAGAAAAGGCACCATTTAGAATTATAGATGACAGAATAATTCCTTATGTATGCGAAGGTATAGTGAATTGAAACAAGATCATTTGTATCACACTTAGTAAGATGAAATTTGAAAGACACAAAGTTCTATAAATAAAATCTGCAAGAATACAAGGCTTCTTAACATAACATGACAAATGATCTTAACAAGATTAAATAAAAAGCTTAGGGATAAAAGAGATCGGGATAGACGAAGAATGAAAAGGCCTTCGTATTGATTTATTTATAACTTATTTACACTTTTTAGAAAATAAGCCAAGTTCTTCCTCCAACAAAAATGGTGAGGAGAGACCAATATATAGTTTACAAATCAGTTACTCTTAGTAACTACTTTTTTAACTAAAGATTAGTTAAGGATTGCCAATTCGCAATACCTCAACTTATTACAATAAATCGAGAGAAAGAATTGGAAGAGAAGAGAAGAATAAGGAGAATAAGATAGGTGGTTATGAGGGAGGGACCCACCGACTTCAAAATCCATTTGCCCTGAATCTCTTCAATGCCTCGGCTATGTCTCTACCACGGGGGACTGATGTGTTGGTTGTAGATTGGGAAACCTCCAATAAAGCCAGCCACGTCGTGAATCATCTCGTGCCATTGGTGTAGGGTTTACATCTCGTCATCCTCGACCAAAAATCGCCAAAGTCAAGGTGGCAAACCTCACTTGTCTCGATATCGGGGAATGATAGACTCTAGTGGTGAGATTTGTTCTTGCCCCGAAATTTGATCTTCATATTGATAATAATTTGGAGGACAGAGCTGCAAGTTAGACTCGGGAAGGAATTACAGAGGGAAATGGATACATGCATAGGAATTTAGATTGCAAGGGTTCGAGCAATAGATAGCATGAAAGCAGTGTGCAAACGCATAGGGGGTTCGCTCGTTATATAGCCGTTTAGGAGAGAGAAAGGTAATAAATGTGCATTAAATACATACCTACCAATTTGAAAAGCAAGATATTCGGGTAGAGCGGGAAAAATTAGCATGAATGGCACTTGGTTCATTTGGGACACGAGGGACGCGAAAGCGCGAAGCACGCGGTTCGGGTGATTCGGGTGATGTGGGGAAAAGACGCACAAATGTTATTGGGACATGCGGGACAAAAGTGCGCGAAGTACGCGACTCGGCCGGATCGGACGAAAAGGTGACAACAGGTCCGGGTGAGCTTGGGACATTTGGGACGCGAAAGCGCGAGGTACGTGGTTCGGGCGATTCGGCCGAAAATGGAACAACTTGTCCGGGCGAACTTGGGACATGTGGGACGCGAAAGTGTGAGGTACGCAGTGATTCGAGCGATTCGGTCGAAAATGGAACAACTTGTCAAGGGTGACCTTGGGACATGCGGGACAAAAAGTTGACGGGCTCCGAAAAAGACAAATTTCGGGAAACCGCCAACCTGAGGGAACAAAGGGCCCAATAGAACTTGGGACACGCGGAAAAAATGTCCAGAAGAGGCCCGAAAAACACACAAAATGACCCAAAAACACATATTTTCTCAATTTCTTGACTTTTCACATTATCAGTACAACAGAGAAGACACTTAAACTCAAAATTTTAAATTTTCACCTTCTTAAGAGCAGGGGAATTTTGAGTGGACAACAGCTGGCTCCTTCTGGGGATGACTTGGCATAAATTCAAGGAATGAGACAAGGTAAGAACTTAGAAAAACTCAGGGAAGTAGACCAGTACCTTATCCATTGGGCCACGGAGTCAAAAATCAGACCAATACAGAGGAAAACACACCAAAACAAAAGAAAAACAAAACGCTATACAGAATATACAAAGAGACTCCCTAATCACCTATGACTTGAACAATTTCAGGTACTACCCACTATAAGGAAGTGGGAGAGGAGAACCATCCATATAATCAAGGTAAAAAGAATTCTTACCAGCAAAGTGTCTGATCTTGAAAGGTCCGAGCCAAAGGGAGTCAAACTTGCCATGGCTGCCATGAGGTTCATGCCTTTTATCCCACAATAGAATAGTGTCTCCAACTTGGAAATCCACGAACTGGATTTCTTATCAAACATCACCTTTACTTTCGCTAGTGGGAAAATATCTTATCAAAAACTTCCAATCTATCCTCGTTCAATTTATAAAGGTACATAATTCTCTTATCAAAGCATCATTAAAGTAAATTTGGTATCTTTAATGGCCTTCATTAGATGCAGGTGGAAGTTCCACTTGTTATTGTGCAATTGAGCTTCTACTCCATATACCACTTGAAAAGGAGACATCCCAATAGCTCTCTTAGGTGTGATCCTATCGCCCAAAGACCATCGTAGAGTTTCTTGTGCCAGTTTCAATTTGGGACTCATTGACTAATTTCCTTATTATGGTCACCAGATTTTTATTAGTGGATTCTGCTTGTCCATTTCCCTGAGGATAGTAATCTGAGGAGTGAGCCAAGGAGATGCCATATCCATAAAAAAATCCATTATCTCGGTTGAAGAAAAATTTGAAGCATTATATCTGTCACAATATTGTTTGGCACACCATACCTTACCAAGATGTTTTCTTTGATGAAGCCGCACACCACTTGAAGTAGTACTTTACTTTGGAATGACTTCTACCCATTTGGTGAAATAATCATGGCGGTTAATACATGAGTATGGCCAGCACTAGAAGAGGGATTAAGTGTTCCAATGAAGTCCAAACCCCATTGCTGAAAAGGTTCTTCAATCACAACTGGCTTAAGAGGCAAAGAGGCCAATTTGGGTCTACCCACGAAAGTCTGACAAGCCTCACATTTATCAACCCACTTTGATGCATCTCTAAACAAGGTAGGCCAGTAATATCCTCCACGAAGTATCTTATGAGTAGTGACAGTTGATGAGTAATGCCCTCCACATGCCTGATCATGAAAAGTTGAGAGTAGCTTTTTCTGTTGTTCCTTGTCTACACATTTCAAAAACCTTCCATCTATCCCACGTTTAAACAAGGCGTTTTCCCACAACACATATTGCACTGACCTTAGTTTAACAACCCTCTTTCCTTTGGCAGTCAAATGAGAGGGGAATTCCCCATAGGTGAGAAAATGAGCGATATCAGCATACCATTCATCAATTGAGCTAAGAAACAGAATGGTAGGAAGACCAACTTTATCCTCCAGTAACTCATGTCTAGCTCCTTTAGAATGAGCTCACAAAGGCCTTTTCCACGGACGAGCTTGGTCAGTTTGATGTCAATATCATATTCTTGGACCTTGGCCACCCAATTCCCTCTCTTGGATCCAAATTCCTATTGTGTGAGAATTGACTTAACAGTTGTATCTGGTACCAACACAGTGGAGTGGGAGTTAAGAATGTAAAAACGAAACTGCTTGACAGCTTTAACCACTGCAAAAGCATGTTTTTCCATCATAGTGTATTTTAACTCATGATCCTTTAAAATATAGCTCATAAAGGTGATTGGGAGTTCATGCTCATTAGAATCTTCCTGAGTCAAAACAACAATGGGTGTTATTTGTAGCGTAGCAATAGATAATGAAATCTTTGCTGAAATTTGGACATGCTAAAACAAGAGTTTTAGCAATGGCTCTTTTAGTACATTCAAAGGATTCTTTTCCTCCAGGAGACCAGCCAAACGTTTGTTTGCCTTTCATCATTTGGGAGATATTCAAAGTTAGCTTAGCAAAATCAGGGATGAACCTTCTCAAAAAGTTAATCTTACCAAAGAAAGAATGCACGCCTTTTTTGCTGGTTGGGAGAGGAATTTGCTGAATAGCTTGAACTCGCTCAGGATCAATCTTAATACCATCTTTGGAGACAATGTGCCCTAATAATTTCCCCTCTGTGACACAAAAGACAGATTTTTAGGATTCAAAGAGATCCCATGTTCTCTACATCTTAGCAGAATTGTCTCCAGGTGTTGAAAATGATCCGCCCTTGTTCTAGAATATACAGTCAAGTCATCAAGGTATACAACAATACACTTTCCTTTCAAACTTCCAAAGGCTAGGTCCATAGCCCTCTGAAAAGTAGCACCAACATTAATGAGCCCAAAAGGCATTCTTTTGTAAGCAAAGGTACCCCAAGGAGTAGTGAAAGTTGTTTTGTGTTGATCTGCAGTATTAACTTCTACCTAATTATATCTTGAGAATCCATCAAGCATAGACAACATTTCAAATCACATTCTTGCTTGTAAGACCTGATCCATCATAGGTAAAGGATAATTATCTTTCAAGGAAGCTTTGATTTAGATTCCTCAAGTCAACACAGTATACAAATCTCACCATTTTTCTTTCTAACAGTAATAATATTGGCAATCCATGTTGAATGATGGATAGGAAAATGATTTTGGCTTTCAACAACTTTTGTATTTCTTGAAAAATGGTGTCAGCTATTTTAGGATTGTATTGCCTGCTTACATTTTAAAAGGCTTAATTCCAGGTTTGAGAGGAATAAAATGCTGCATTTCTTTTGGTTGGAAAGCTTTTAAATCTTCGTAAGAGTAGGCGAGAACATCCTTATACCTCTTTAAAAGATCAATTGATTTCTTCCTCTCATCTGGTGTGCAACATTTTCCAATGTTCACGAACTTAGGGTCGCAGAACTCCCAATATTAATTTTGTCATACTCGGTGATTGTTGAGGTCCAGTAGAAGCTCTAGACTTTACATACCGCCGTGTTTATCAAACGGTTCCTCTAAACTCACCAATCCTTTAGGAATCTTATTTCCCTTGATTTTGATGCATCCATCCTAATCCGTTTCTTCTCCTTGGGTGGTCAGCTTCGTCACAAAGGGCACACTTTCACGAGGCAAGTTATTGCTTCCTTCAAAGTACAACTGCTCAAAATTATCCTGAGTTCTAAGAAAGAAAGCAAGTGTTGATCATCATTGAAAACTTGCGAGTTATTTGTATTATCAGTACAACTGCTTGGGTCGATGGATCATCTCAATGGTGAACTTATCTTGAGAGAAGTCGGATGAGGTATCGGTAGTGACCACGAGGCTGCTAGTGAATCAGCCACAGTGTTCTTCTCCCTAGGTATGGCTTCAATGGAGAAAGTTTCGAGAAATTCAATGGAATCCCAAACCCGATTCTGTAATGTTTCACCTTCCATTTTTACTCCGGAAAAGGTTTCTAACTTGCTTTACAATCAATTCCTGCATCACCACGAGCTAGAAGATTCTTCACACCTTGTTCTTTTGCCACCTGTAGTCCAAGAATGAGAGCCTCATACTCTGCTGTATTATTGGTATTTTCAAATTGCAACTTGAATGAGAAAGGATGAAGGCTTCCTTCAGGTGACACCAGTATGACACCAGCTCCAGAACCAGCTGAGGAACAACTTCCATCAAACTCTAAAATCCAAACACCATTAGGATCTTTAGGTGACACTTTGGGGAGTTGGATTTCTTCAGGAGACATAATCATGTAGTTGCCATGCCCCATATCCTCATAGAGTATTTGTGCTTTGGGATCATCCATTTTTTGTACAATATACTCAGATTGCTTCTCAGGAAACAACTTCTTCATTTGTCCATTAACAGGTATGAGGGCATGTGACCAATCCATTTGAATTTCTCCACCCACATCCTTACAGAAGTTTCTACTTAGCAACATCCCGTATGAAGGAGGAATATCTGCTACTAAGATAGTAGCCAAAACTCTCTTCTCAGGCAAAGCAACAAAAGCCACTTGTGCATCTTTAATTCTTCCGACCAAGGGCACTTCCTTACTCTCCATAGAATAACAAGATCCATAAGTGCGTGTGAGAGTCAAGCCTAAGGCATGAGCTACTTTAGCAGGCATCACATTGTCTGATGCTCCTGAGTCTATGATGCAATTATTGAGCCTATGGCCAGCTATAAGAAGTGTTACATAGAATGGATTGATTTTGTCATTGGGCGAGGTGACAGTGGCTACTAGATTAGGCTGTGGTGCAGAAGGAGTGGGTAAAAGGCCTTTAGAGGTAGTTTTAGAATGGGAATTGACAAAGTGAATCATTTTAGCAAAAGCCTTGGGATGGGTTTGATAATACTCAGCCTCTGAGATTTGAACCTTAGTCTTTTTAGGTGGTCAATAATATCAAAAGACCCAGAAGTGGACGGGTTATCATCACTTGAGATCCTAGGTTTATCAATTTTAGGGGAAAAAGAAGAAAATTTAGTAGCAGAATTGATAGGACTCACCTTTGGTGTAGATGAAATGGGGATAGGAGATCCTCTTTTTGCAATTATGGGGATAGTTGTCGGCTGCTCCTTAGATTTCTTGGTGGGCTGCATCACTTTCTCCCTCTGATTTGTCTGCTCTCGAGTCATGACAGCGTATGATTTGCTATTCATGTCTGCTACTACTTCATCATAATCATCTCCATCATCAATGCCCTCAGTGGTGAAGAAATTAACTCGAGATCCCTCAAGTTCATCTGCTTCATCATCAACTTCTTCAACAAACTCCTTGCAATCTTCATTATCCTCCTCATCATCTGGTTCCTCAACTTCACAAGTTGTGTTGACAGGAACTTTAATAGGAGGTCCTTCAAGCACTAGCCTTGTTTGAGAAGCATGCAAATGATTTATGGGCTGAAAATTCCTCCTTGGAACGTCTGCATAGGGAGCATGCTGAGCCAATTGCTTCTTAATGGCGATGAGATCATTTGCAAGTTTTTGTACTAATGGATCAGTATTAGGTCTGAGAGTGGAAGAGGAGGAAGAAGAAGACTTAGATTTGGAAGGATATCTCCTCAACTTCCCTGACATGATTAAATCATCTTCGACACTAACAGCAGAAGAGTTTGATCCTCATCCAATGTTGCGAGATTAGCCCTTCTCAGTGCATAACTAACTTCAGGTGATTGAGCATTTAGGAAGAAACATTTTTAAATTTGATCTACAGGTCGGGTATTTGGAGGAATTTTGTTAATCAACCTATTGAATCGGGCCACAAATTCTCTCATGGGTTCTTGTGAATCTTTCTTTATTTGAGATATTTGGGCTAGCAAGGCATGCACATCTTCTGCTGGTTTGAAATGGTTTTCAAACCTAGTTCTCATTGTGTCCCAGCTAGTGATAGCACCAGCCGGAAGGTGATAGAACCAATCAGCAGCATTATCTTGTAAAGTCTCAATGAAAAGTCTCACGGAGACATCTTCATGTTCAACTCCCAGAACTCCACATGCAACTATGAAGGCTGCGATGTGTTCATCAGGATGCACTTTACCATCACCTTTGAATTTAGGGAAGTTCTTACGGTTACCTCTGGGTAACTCATGCAAAGGTGAGGGAAGGCAAGGGCCCAACACAATGACCCCGGAGAAATGGTACCACCATTCTTGGGAAAATTCTTTGAAGAGGAACCTGCAACACGGTAAGAATCAAAGCTCGAAGATTAGGACCTGATTGACTACGAAGGAATATCACCGTAGAAGATTTCTATCTTGGACAGGTGGAGTACTTGTTGAACGAGTCTTTCTATTTCTTGTTGAAGGGAAAGGAAAACCCTGCTTTGCTCCAAAAGCTGGCGAGAATCTTCAATACCAAGGCCCTTCTCCCTCGAGTAAACGTGGAGTCGCCGAGATCAAAAGATGATCAATAAATAAAGCTGGAATATGATTTCCCTAGCGGAGTTACCAAAAACTAGCGGTCGTCAAAAGGACTTCATGAAGATAACAAATGTCGGGGGACAAGAAGTACCTCCTCTTTAATGGGAGAGGTTCCCTTATTGAAACGAACCTATTTACACATATACAAAACATGATTTTCTGTTGAACTTGGATATTACGAAAGTGTTTTCTATAAGGATCATCAATTACAAAAGGACTGAGGAATGAGAATACGAGAACGAGCAGAAAGGCACCATTTAGAATTATAGATGACAGAATAATTCCTTATGTATGCGAAGGTATAGTGAATTGAAACAAGATCATTTGTATCACACTTAGTAAGATGAAATTTGAAAGACACAAAGTTCTATAAATAACATCTGCAAGAATACAAAGCTTCTTAACATAACACAGACAAATGATCTTAACAAGATTAAATAAAAAGCTTAGGGATAAAAGAGATCAGATAGACGAAGAATGAAAAGCCCTTCTGTATTGATTTCTTTATAACTTATTTACACTTTCAGAAAATAAGCCAAGTTCTTCCTCCAACAAAAATGGCGAGGAGAGACCAATATATAGTTTACAAATCAGTTACTCTTGGTAACTACTTCTTTTAACTAAAGATTAGTTAAGGATTGCCAATCGCAATACCTCAACTTATTACAATAAATCTGAGAGAAAGAATTGGAAGAGAAGAGAAGAATAAGGAGAAGAAGACAGGTGGTTATGGTAGGAGGGACCCGCGACTTCAAAATCCTTTGCTGAATCTCTTCAATGCCTCGGCTATGTCTCCGCCACGGGGATCGACGTGTTGGTGTAGATTGAGAAACCTCCAATAAAGCCGACCACCCGTCGTGAATCATCTGTGCCATTGGTGTAGGGTTTGCATCTGTCATCCTCGACTAAAAATCACCAAAGTCAAGGTGGCGAACCTCACTGTCTCCGATATCGGAGCAGCAGGACTCTAGTGGTGAGATTTGTTCTTGCCCCCGAAATTTGATCTTCATATTGATAATAATTCGGAGGACGAGCTGCAAGTTAGACTCGGGAAGGAATTGCAGAGGAAATGGATATGCACGCAGGAATTTAGAATGCAAGGGTTCGAGCAATAGATAGGATGAAAGCAAACGTGTGCAAAACACATAGGGGGTTCGCTTGTTATATAGCCGTTTAGGAGAGAGAAAGGTAATAAATGCGCATTAAGTACATACCTACCAATTTGAAAAGTAAGATATTCGGGTAGAGTGGGAAAAATTAGCATGAATGGCACTTGGTTCATTTGGGACACGAGGGACGCGAAAGTGCGAAGTAGGCGGTTGGGCGATTCGGGCGATGCGGGAAAAGACGCACAAATGTTATTGGGACATGCGGGACAAAAGTGCGTGAAGTACGCGACTCGGCCGGATCGGACGAAAAGGTGACAACGGGTCCGGGCGAACTTGGGACATTTGGGACGCGAAAGCGCGAGGTACGCGGTTCGGGTGATTCGGCCGAAAATGGAACAACTTGTCCGGGCGAACTTGGGACATTTGGGATGCGAAAGTGCGAGGTATGTGGTTTGGGTGATTCAACTGAAAATAGAACAACATGCAGGCGAACTTGGGACATGGGACAAAAGTTCGACGGGGCGAAAAAGACAAACTTCGGGGAAACCGGCCGATCGGGGAACAGAGGGCCCAATTGAACTTGGGACACGCGGGACAAAAATGTCCGACAGGCCCGAAAAACACACAAAATGACCCAAAAACGCATATTTTCTCAATTTCTTGACTTTTCACATTATCAGTACAACAGAGAAGACACTTAAACTCAAAATTTTAAATTTTCACCTTCTTAAGAGTAGGGAATTTTGAGTGGACAACACTTCTATTGGAAATATGTCATCATTGACCTACTTAGATCTCTCTTAGAACAATATTGAAGGTGTTATTCTTCCTTCCATTGGAAATATTTTACACCTTAAATAATTGTATCTTTCATATAACTCACTCAGAGGCAACATACCATGGGCATCTTTAGGTGGAATTTCAAAGTTTTCACAACTTTATCTCGGGTCAATTTAATTAAATGGAAGCTTTCCATATACTTTTATGAACCTCGCATCATTGATTGATCTTGATCTCAACAATAACCCTTTAAGTGGCATAATCCCACCTTCCATACAACAAATCTCCTCACTTCAAATGCATTGCTTGGATGACAAAAAATTCCATGGTAATTTCTTACTCTCTCTACTAGAAAACTTCAAAAATATTTATTGGTTATTTCTTTCTGGGATAAATCTCTTGATTATAAAAGTCAATGGATTTTGAATCCCTAAAATTTAGCTTCAACATCTACGTTTTAGATCTTGCAATATGGAAGTAGAGTCCCCCCTTCTCATTTCAACTCGAATATACAATATAACATCTAGACTTGTCCAAAAACATGATTAGCAGATATATTCCATATTGGTTGGGTGATGTTTCATATTAAATGGTTTTTTTGGACTTGTCGATGAATCTATTTGATGGATTCATTCGAACAAAAATTGGTGTAGACACAAAATCATGCACTTTGGGTACTTATCTAGTCTTGATTACATACTAGTATTCATAGGATTCCTAAGTAAGAAAATTACTAACTAAGCCATGTATTTGGTCACCTTTCTTTTCCTTCTCTTGATAATTTCAGTCATGCACCCTTACTTTCTTAGTTTGCATTTTTACTCTTCATCATTTTTCATCTTGGGCACTAGTGCCTAGCCGGGGATGCCATCGCTAGTGCCCTCATCCCAATAACAAGGGACCAAGCACTAAGCATTAGATATCACAACCTAAGGTTGTATTCATTAAGGAATCTAAGAGGTCCATTGAATCCAAATATCTCCATCCCAAGGGACATAAGGGATGGTTTTATACGTCACACTTCATAGGAGGAAAGTTCATTGTATTCAATGCACACATTTATTACATTCTACATCTAGTTATTTTCTCGTTATCTAAGTGCGATTGACACAAGAGAAACCTAGGGAATAATTCCACACACACATACAAAACTACATTGGTTCTGAGATGTAGTGCAATGCTCAGTCGTAATTTCACCATTGTGACAGTGGCGTAGTTTAACCCCTCATTTTACATCTTTCATTTTTAGGATTTGATGTCTATTTGAGGGTTTTCATGTCCATATTTCATTGCAGGTTTCCAGCGACCTCGATGATCTTGGTGTAACCTTGGAGTGATCAAAGGTGAATAAGGAGAACATCTTAAAACACTTTAGGGGACGTTTTTGAGCATTTCCATAGACCCAAGCACCCTGAAATAGGTCCAGGGTGCCCGTGGGTGCTCTGTCCCCGCAGTGCCCCAATATAGCCTATTTATCTAGTTTTACATTTTTTGAGCTCCAATGCGATGGTCGGTGCTTCGTAGTTTCCGGTTTCACAACCCTTTGCATTCTCCAGAACTCTATGAATCCACTAAGCCTTTTTACCCTCTCTTTGTAATTAGGGTTTCATTATTTATTGCTTAGTTTTCTTGTGCATCTTTGCAATACTTAATTATTATTCATTTACTACTACTATAACATTTAAATTAGGCTCATAAATTACATTTTAGCTTAATAATTTTGGTGAACTGAACTCTATCTTCACATTCTTAGGATCTGCTTTTTATTTCTCATCTTCATAGGGTCTTATCATCATGAGTATCTCTATTAATGATTTCTTTCTCATCAACCCTGAATTAAGAGATAAAACCATATCTCTCTTTACTACAACTCGTATTCCTGCTAATATGCATCAGGATTTGGTATATCAAACATTTGTCAAGGAATTTTCTCATCATATTGATTTCCCGTCTAATCCTCATGTTGATATTTCTATTTTTGACAATGATCCACCCTTGCATATCATGATTCACATTTATAATATGGGTATTAAGCATACTTTAATCAATAATGGATCTGAACTCAATCTATACCCCATGTCCTTCCTGGAAAAGATTAGTATTTTGGCTACTAATTTTATTCCATCATGTATTTCTCTTCATGTATATGATGGCTTTGTTCGTCCATGCTTAGGTCACATTACTCTACCTATTACAGTTGGACCCAAAAATCTTAAAACTATATCCTTTGACATTGAATTCCCCATTTCATACAATTGTTTGCTTGGTCGGCCATGCCTTTATGCCATTTAAGTAGTTCCCTCTATCATACATCATTGTGTTAAATTCCTACATGAAGGTATCGAGTATAGTGTTTTTGTGACCATCATCCATACAAATATTGCGACCATGATCCAAATACTAAACTTCCTACTCCAAGAACTGATACTACTAATGAACCACAACCGATGGATACTTGGATCATTTTCCACCACTTGAAGGTGTTATTTTCATGATAGATATTGTCTCATCTATGTTGTTTCCTCCACATTACTACTACTGCTACGGTTCTTTATCAGGGGCCTGTCCGGTCATGTGGACATTGATCCATCCCCTACACCTTCACATGGGCTATCCCCATTAGCACGTCCACCATTTACATGTACTCTTTTCATGAATGACTCTTATTGGGAACATATTCCATTCAATCCTACTTTATCTAAATCTGTATGCACACATGATGGGTTGACTCGATTAGGCTTTATAGTTGATGACATATTTCGTCCACCTTATGATCATCATCTCTACTATGGATTTGTTCGCATCATTGCTGATTATATACTTTGAGTATTCTATCTCACAATAATTCTTGCAAGTGCTCCCTATAATTCTCCACTCACATTGGGAAATTATTGGCTTGATTACATTGGGGGAATGTTAGATCTGGTTCACACTAATATATCATTTCCCATGCCATTTGGTCATGTATTCATTTACAATGACTCATTCCTTGGTTATTCACAAAACCTCACTGTTGGTACGCACATGGTTTTCCACTACCCCCATTCACTGATGAGGAGTATGCTATGGAAATGTACATATTACACTTATACGGTACTTTACGTGACTAACCTAAAACTATTTCTTATCAAGTTTCTGATCCTAGCACCTGTTGATTTTGACTATGAAAATGATGATCTTTTTTATGACATTACTTGATTTTTCTCATCCTTCACACACTAGGGGGAATGAAGCTTATTCCCCCCATAACATCAACATATGTTTTATATTTCACGATTACACACCTTACCTCTAGCATATGCATCTTGACACACATTCATATCATCATTTCCCTATGACACACTCTTGTGCTATGGTTCACACTTGACTATTGAGGGCATCCTATATACATGAAACTCACACACTACACCATCGAAAATACATCACACCTTCACATATCACACACTTTTATACACATAAAATCTTCCATCTACTCTACATTATCCACACTTTGTGCTTTATACACCTATACATTGTACATATTCTACACACTACATTATTCTACATTTTACATTATGCACATCTTTAACATCACACATGCTTTTACACTTCTAAACTTATATAATCTATGCATCTTCCATTGCATACTACACACTCCACATTACATGTTCGCCTTTTACACATTTCACACACCTCGACACGTACTACACATATTACGCATCTTACTTATCTCTTTATACACATTACACTCATTACCCGACGATGCACTCTTGTCCCATAATCTATAATTTGTTTTTATTGGTATCAATATAAAATAGACCTCATCAAAATCACATGTTTAATCATTTAATCCTCTTACCACGAGATATTCCTAGCTAGTGCCTTATACACATATATTGTGCTTTACACTTTATGCTAGATTTCCTCTTCATTCATATCCTGATATACTCTTTATGCTAAATCATCACTCCTTTCTAGCTTTCTTATTCATTCATCTCATGATATATGCTTTATGCTATATAATCACACTTGAAGCATTCACCACTTATCTTTCTAACGTCACAATCTCAAACCACATTCTAAACTTTCTTGCATTTTGACACATCCTCCTCTTTTTCTACACATCATATATCCAACTTATACAACACACACTACCCAATGACGCACTCTAGTTCCATGGTTCATACTCAATTGTTGAGGATCTAATTTTGAATTGAACCTCACCTCCTCATCACACTTAATCTTTGCACCAGTAATCTAATAAAACATTCTATCACACTATGTGACATTCTTATCCACTAATTTATTCACACATCTTGTGGTATACGCCTTATGCTAAATAATCACACTTGTTAGCCTCTTCTTCAATATTTTGTGATATACGGTATGTGTTGGAATCACTCCCTTTTTGATTCTAATTCACTCATTCCGTGATATACACTTTCTAACATTCTATCCATTTATTTCATGATATATGCTTTAGGAAAAATCATCACTCCTACTAGCACCTCGTGATATATGCTTTAGGATAAATCATCACTCCTACTAGCGGCTCGTGATATATGCTTTAGGCTAAATCATCACTTCACTCTACAACTTCACGATTACTCATCCATATGTCACATTCAATATCATCTTACATATCATAATTCTACAAGCAACACTCCACACTCTATTTATCAAAACAAATAATGACACATATTCAAAACATTTCCGATGACATTCTTGAATGATGAGGGGACATACATAAATGAACCTCATTCCATACATACACATCCATTTGGGGGCACCTGCTGCTCCTATCATTCACTTCGTATTCCATTACACCTCATTCACAACATACTGCATATCTTGGTTGCATTAATCTTTCTTACTTATGTAATTACATGTTCATTATATTACACGTGCTAGATAATTACATGCACCTTCACTTGATTTCTAGTTATGATTGCATATTTTACAAGTCCATTACATGTATCATGGATGCTTAGCACAATACCTAGTACTATTCCCACAATGGCTCCTAGGGGCATCTAATTTCATACATTACAACATTTGTTATACATGACTGTTTACTTCCATGGTTTTCTGATACATTGTCTGCCTTTTCTTTTCACCGTTTGTGGGATTTTCCCTATGTATTTCTTGTTCTCTGATTCTTTGTGGACATTGTTGGCTAGTTTTTAGTGCTCCCCGTGGGATTCGTGACATGGAATAATCACCTCCCATGTATTCATTAACTCTAGAAATTGTATCAGAGAGTAAAACTCATGGGTTTTAGTCTAATGGAAATCATGATTCCAACAAATGGTATCAGAGTGAGGGGTCGTGGGTTTGAATCCCCTTAGGTAACGTTGAGGGGTGGTTTTTTGGCTAGTTGTCAATGCTCCACATGGGATTCATGACATGGAATAACTGCCTCTTGTGTATTCTTTAACTCTGGTGATGAGAATAACACTCATGGGTTTTGGTCTAATGGTAATCATGATCCCATTAACCATTATGGCGTTGATTGTCTTGTGACATTGTGAGTGGTTTCCCATGTTTACAACCCACTTTTCATGGTCTACATTGTCTTTTAATTACATATTAGCTTACACATTGTCTGCCTAGCTTACATTTCATCTTATACTTGCATGTTTGTTTTTACTTTTATAAACACTTGTATCTTATCCATTTGTTTGCGTGTGCCTTGGTCTCTACTAATCACATTACCTCCCCTGCAAGGCACAAATTCATCACGGTGGTTGGTCCTCTTTTGAACCGTATACTCCTTGAGTGATGTTGTTGTTTCACTGAGAATGTTTCCATTTCCTAGAATAGAGTTGCTTCTATCCTTTCATTCTTTTGAGAAAGCAGAGATAGCGGTTAGGGCTAGGAGGAATACATTGAATCTTTGGGAGGGTGTGCGCGTACCATAGAGAGAGAGATCAGATCGATTGTGAAGAACTACTTTTTGTGCAGGAAGGACTACGTGAATAAGAATGCAAGACCACCGGATTATAGTTAGATAATAAATGAGGGAGCGCTTGGGAGGGAAATATTAAACTTCCTTTGAAGGTGGTCGGTTCCCTCGCTAATATGAATTAACATAAATTATTGCAAAATTACAATTTAATTACCTCGTTAAAACAATAGAGGAAGAGCTGGTTTTAGTTTTGAAACACAATGACCGATGCGGTCACTTGTCACCGTACTGGTTCGATAACCGATATCGGTAGGCGGTGTTTTAGGGGCTTTTAGTGAAGGTTGGCCATAAGGTGGCTATGGGGTTTATAAGGCTGGTAAATGATTGGGGATAGGTAATGGGGTGATGGAGAAGACTCAGAGAGTATGGGGGCTATTCTTGGGGCAATGTACGGGTAGAGGAATGATAGTTAGATGTAAGGTGTTTCCGGGTAGTGGATCTAGGAGTAGACTTAAAATTACTGTGATTCAGAAGTTCAAGAAATGTTATTACAAGAACGTACAAGACACTACTTACTTCTTTCTGATGAAGATACAGGTCCAGGGACTGTGATGGCGAAGGTAGGGCTCAGGTGGGATGATCTGACAGTCAAAGATGAGCTATCTTCTCTCCCAATGCTTGGATGAGTGTCACTGGGCTCTGGTTACTCAGTTGCAGTCTTGGGCTTGATGTCCTTCTCTGCAAACTCTTTTCTTTCCTTCACTTGTCTCTGCTCGGCCAAGTGAATTCCCGATCTATCAATGAATTCTCGGGTTTTTTTGTTTTTGGTTGGGGAGGTCATTTACAGGAGGCCGATGGCGGTTACGTAACCGGACGGCAATCGAGTAGAACCGATGTCGGTTCGGTCAAAGTGAGCTATTTTTAGTAAAATAGCCAACTTTCCCTCCTTTTCTCCGAGGAATTAGTTGTGGGCTTGGTCAAGTCATTATTAGGTTGATTTTGGTGCGGGTGAGGAGTAATTAGTCATGGGTGTGGATGTAGACCAAGTTATAGGTCTTAATTAGGTTAGTTTAGGGTTAGGACTAGGTCATGATGAGGTGGCAAAATGAGGTGGCAGGTTTGGAGATGTGGATTTATTAATTATAAGGTAATTAATAAATAATTGTGCAAGGTTTAGGTGGTGAGGCTAGGTTGCGAAATGAGATGCGGGGCACGGGGTGTCGTAAGACACAAATTTGGTGTCTACATTAGCCCCTTATTGTCGTGTAGCTTGTCTTGTAAAAGCTGCTTGACCTTGTGCAATAATAAGAAGTGGTTACTCCTGTTAAGGGTATAGGTAATCCCCCTCAAATCTATCACAGATTGAGGCAACGTGAAATCAGGGATAGGGTTGATAAAGGGTGAATGGTGTTGAGATGATGGTAAGACGGGTGGGCTAAGTTCAAGGAAGCAGACACACGTTGAAATGCAGTAGTGTGATCGGGGTACTCGATTTGAAGAGCAAACAAGCAATTCATAGGAAAAGGTTGATAGTTTATCCAAACAAGGGTGATATAATGCTGGTATCAAGGCATAGGAAGTAGCTCCAGGATATAACGGGTAAGGTACAAGAATGTTTAGGCATGTTCGGCGGTACCAAATGGTTGGTTTGTTCGAGATAAACGTCACGGGCTCTGTCTAGGCATAGTTGGTTGGCTGATCAAGTCAAGTACCTAATCATGATAAAAAATGAATAGGTGAGCTTGATTGAACAAAAAGCTACATGATGGGTGGATAAAATGGTAATTTGTGGGTCTTGGTCGAGGTAGTTTAAGGTGGCGGGCTTGGGTTGGGCTGATTAGTTGGTTGTGGCCTTGGGTCGGGCCGAGTGGTTGGTTGCGGCCTTGGGTCGGGCTGATTGGTTGGTTGTGGCCTTGGGTTGGGCCAAATAGTTGGTTGCAGCCTTGGGTCGGGCAGTGATTGGTGCGGCCTTGGGTCGGGCCGGGTGGTTGGGTGCGGCCGTGGGTCGGGCCAAATAGTTGGGTGCGGCCTTGGGTCGGTCGAATAGTTAGTTGTGGCCTTGGGTTGGGCCAAGTGATTGGGTGCGGCCTTGGGTCGAGCCAGATTGGTTGGGTGTGGCCTTGGGTTGGGCCGAATTGGTTGGGTGTGGCCGTGGGTCGGGCCAAATAGTTGGTTGCGGCCGTGAATTGGGCCAATAAAGTCAAAAAAGGCTATTTAGCAATGGAGTGTATAGGCGATGTGGTGAATAGGTAATGTGGTGAGAAAGGGAGATTGGTGAATAAGGGCAGAGATTGTGGTGAAATAGGTATTAAACCGATATCGGCTAGATGTGACCGGTATTGGTTAGGTGACCGATATCGGTTCCTTAGGCACAATATAACCGATATCGGTTATAGGTCAAAAACCTATAAAAAGAAAAATACGGCCTGTCATTGTCACATTGTCAATTTGAAAACCAAATTTAGTTGTCTGAGGTGTTTTAGTGATATTGTTGAGTTTGTCGGCTGAGGTGGCATTATTTGAGTGGAGAAGTGAGTGGTTGGTAGACCCCAGCGAGTAGGAGGTAGAATTTGATTGGTGGAGGAGTGGTGAGGTGATTTGGAGCCATGGCACGGCCCAGGAGGAGCAGGAGGTCTTGGACCAATTGGACCACCACCACCTATCCCCCACGGACGACGTGTAGTCATACCCTGAGTAGGCTCTAAACCTCTAATTATGTGAATTTAATGAGTTTAAGCTAGATGTGGGTTTTGGGTAGGAATCCAAGTTTTGATAAAATAATGAATAAATTGAAGTTATTTGAAAAATGGAGAGGGTAGGTGGGTTAGTTAGGCTAAAGCGGTAGGGGGTGGGTTTGTAGGGTTTTCGGTGGGTAAAAGGGTAGATATAGGAAAAAATGAGTATTTGGGGGCCACGTCGGGTTTGGGTGCTCCAAGCCATGGGCGTGTGACCGATGTCGGTCACTAGGCGGGCATCGATCACAAAATGTTCGGGGAATTGGTAAATGCAGCCTGTGGGAAGCCGGCGTCGGTCGTATGTCGACCGGTGTCGGTACCCCTTGTTTGTGTTTTTTTTGTTGTTGTTGTTTTGGTTGTTGTTGTTGGTTGGTTGGTTGTTTTGTTTGTTGTTTTGGGGGTGAAGAGCGAGGGTAGAGTTGATAGGAAGGGTGATTAGTGGGGAAATGGGGTGGTTGTTTGGTTGGTTCGGTTAGGATAGATTAGGTGTTGGGTATGAAGTAGGGGGTGTTAAATTGGCGGGAGTATAGGTAGATGGATAGAGTATATCGGGGTGGTTGGTTGATTGGTTGGTGGTAAAGGGGATGTGTAGAGTAAGTGTAGATGTGTGTTATAGAGTTGGGTTGTGGTTGGGTAGGTAAGTGGGTTAAGATAGTTGTTTTTGGAAAGGGTAGGCTGATGAAGTGGATTGTTTTGCAGGCACGTCGGCCAAAGCATACGATGCGGGATCAAATGCCCCGATTATTGAGACAGATGCGGCCACATGTGTCGCAGCGCATTGGGCCATTATGTGCGAGGTGGGACTCGGCGGAGTCCGGCGGTATAGAGGTGTGGGACGGGGACCACTGACCTTATGGTTCCCTCATCGAGAGATGGGATCAGTGACCAATGTTTTCCATCTCCCTACCGGAGAGATGACTATTACCTGGAGGATGTATATCGCATCCACGAGACCGCCGATCATAGGGGAGGCAATATTCCAGGTAGATGCGGAGACATCATGGACAACATTCTTTAGGTATTTGGGGATGCGATCACGTTATTGACTTATCACAGCCCAGCGAGCATTGCCTATGGTGATATGTATCGCACACACAGACATGAGACACAGATTGCCGTGTTGATGATTATAGGCATCACATGCTTCGCCCTCCCAGATTCAGAGGGAGGCCACTTCCCACGGGCTTTGATGGGAGTGCTACACGAGATGGTAGAGGAGCACACGTGCTTATGCCAGGCACCCAAGTATATACAGTGCGGCTATATAGAGAGCTATGGGGTTATCGCCGGATGAGGCGATTTGGGATTTGCTCCACATTTTTGTTACACTGCTGGGCATATGAGCACATCATATGTATACAACCAGTAGGGCTGCCCCAAAGCGGCTTGAGCCACGAGTTATATACGAGGTATGGCTTTCGAGAGGTGGTTGGGGGTCGTGGGCCAGCCACAAGCGGTGCTTGCAGGCGGGATGTAGCTTACTACCGTCATATGCTAGAGGGCTTGACCGCATTGGATATTGTATGGAGGCCTTACAGAGGCCATCAGCCCCGAGGAGGAGCCTGAGCAAAGATGCGGTGGATCTAGTATACTTTGGATAGCTGGACGGAGGCCGGGAGAGCATGAGTGGATACCCTTAGAGAGGGTACGACGGTAGTTGGGGCTACGACAGGATGAGCCACCTCCCTTCCCTTAGTACCGGAGGGATGATGTAGAGGCCCCACTTGCCACACCGTAGCTCGTTGACCCGTGATTGGGTAAGAGAGAGGCTAGCGGGCGATACGATGGGCGATGCCGGTTGTATCGGTTTATTTTTGGTATGGTGGGCGGGGAGAAAGCAACTAGGAAAGCACAACACCTGCGCACGGCCGAATTTAGTGGCTGTTATAGCGAGAGAGGACCGCTCTTGGGACAGTGAAGTTGTTACGAGGCAGCTTGCTTTGCACTGCGAGCACGAATTGGGGTCCTGGGGCAGCTAGCCAGGCACGAGCTCGGCCACGAGCACCACCATAGCGGCGGCACCACCACACAGGCACCACCACGAGCACCGGTACCACCGCGAGCACATGTATAGTACCTCCACGAGCACTGAGGGTGTACGCGGGAGGTAGGGACCACTTGCTCTTAGGAGTCGGGGACCCAGCCCAGCGGCCATGGTGGCACGGCCCGCTTATATGGAGGCGAGAGCGGATGCCCGATATTATTAGGATGTCCTTTATGGTACTGGGGTTGACTACTCAGCCATATGCGGCGCGTGAGCCGAGACCTCATGGAGCCGAGAGATCCCGAGAAGTGCAGCCATAACCGGTGGGTCGGTGATAGGGAGGAGGCGGGAGCCAGCACAGGGACCAGCAGGGAGAGGGGCTGAGGGTGGTGGGGAGAGCTGAGACATCCCTAGAGTAGAGAGGGGTTTTTGGATATTAGATATAGACACCGGTCTGCAAACCGGATATGTATATAGAGGCCTGCATGCCCACATATGATTCATTCATTTATTCTTGTTGTATATACCAGCCTGCGAGCCCATTTATTCATTCTTGTTGTATATACCGGCCTGCGAGCCGAGTACAGGTTGTATAGTTGAATCGACGGCTGCGATCCGATTATATTTTTGACATGAGAGACCGGCTGCGAGCGAGTCAAGATTTGGCGAGCAGATGATAGCGGCTGCGTGCAGCTTTGTATTATGTTGAGATCACGAGAGGTCCCTATGCGAGGCAAGTTGTATATTTGAAACATTGATATATATATATATATATATATATGATGATTTTGACGCACATGGTGTATATAAATTTTTTTATGTGTTTTATCGATGGTTTTGAAATTTAATGTGTATAGATGATGAGTCCAATCCAAATGGTGTATATACTGATGGGTTTCATTTAGATATTGAAATGTCGTACGTATTTTGTTGATGGTTGTTTTATTGTAGATAGATGATGTTGATGAAATTGTGATGATATATTGATGTGATGTTGATGACAAATATTGATAATGGTGTTGTTATGCAGGAAAAAGAGGCGGGCGCCACAAAAATTTGTAAAAACGAAGAAAAGGCCTAGGTTTAAGCAAAATGGGACACATGACCGATATCGGTTATGTAACCGATGTCGGTAGATATATGACCGATATCAGTTAGCTAACCGATATCGGTTATGCCAAAACTAGTTTTCCTAAAAATAGAAATGCTTGGTTGGCAACTTAAGTTCTTATTTTTAGAAGCATGCAACAAGTTAAATACGAGAATGCGACGCTGTTGACGATTTATACAGGTAATTGCATGGGAAAATTGAGTGATAAGGAAGAAAAAGACAGGTAAATTGATTGTGGGCTGAGATTAAGAAGGTGGAAAGGAAAATTATATCAAAGAGGGTGGTGAAGATGGCTGAACAAGGAGAAGCATCCAGCGGGTAGAGACGAGAGGCAAGACAAGTTCCACCTCAAGCTGCTACATTCCAAGAGGTAAAATTTTTGGTTGTGATTCAATTCTTGCATGTTTTACGAATAAGATGAGAGAAGGTAAGTGGGTAGAGATGAAAAAGAAAAGGTAATAGGCAAGTGTCTGGGATGGGGTGAGTGTTATGGGGTAAGTAAGCAGGGATTTCGGGTATGTTCGTAGGTATAGAGAGGGGTAAACGAGAAAATAATTATCGTCGGTGGTATTTTTAAGCAGGATGTATATGATTGTCAGTGACCGATAGCGTTTTGAGATAACCGGTATCGGTTAGTAGACCGGTATCGGTTATTTATAACCGATACCGGTTACTGTAGGAATTTCCAGAATGTGAGAAAAAACACATGGGGGTTTGATTTATTGAATGGTTGTGTGTCATTTTGATGTATGTAGGCAGAGGCAGGGTTGAGGATGAATGATAGTGTGCCAGCTTTGTTGTCACGAATCCGAGCGGATATAACACCAGCTGAATGGGCATTGATAAACCGTGTGGGGTTAAGTGGGATCCGCTATTATTCATGAATCACACGCAATCATGCTATGTTGCAGGCGTTGATTGAGAGATGGAATCTAGAAAAGAATACCTTCTATCTGCCAACAGGGGAGATGATAGTGACGTTGGAAGATGTGTTTAGAATTTTGAGGCTCCCAATTACGGGGAAGACCAAAGATATCGGGTAGGGCCTAGTGTAGCACGGGAGCAATAACAATAGTATTTGGTCTAGCTGCATGAGATTTGACACAGCAAGGTTTGACATTTACTTATGGTATAATGTATGCAGCACACCCTGAGGCAACAAGGTTGGCAGTAGTATTAATGATAGCGGTGGGGTATTATGCATTACCGAGGGCAGATGGGGGAAGATTTCCAAAAGCATTGATGTGTATTATTTGGGAAATGATAGAAAGGAGCATGACTTTTGCATGGGCACCCACATATCTGGCGGAGTTATACAGGGTTTTATGGGCTGCGGTGAAATCACAGGGCGAAACTAGATTGTGCATACTTACTACATTGTTGGGCCTATGAGCACATTGTGTGTGTGCGACCAATAGGCCGACAATCCAGAAAGAGAAGCAGGAGTGCAGAGGTTGGGATTGAGCGATGGGTCGAGGACAGAACAAGAGGCAAGATCTCGGAGTCGTGACATATGACATCGAGTATTATAGGCAGTGTGGGAGATGGTGACGATTGCGAGATATCCGTTGGAGGCCGTCACGGGAACTATATGGTGATAGAGAACATAGCGAGGAGTTGAGGGTGTAGAGCGATTAAGGTGGATCGCGGGGCATAGGCCAGGTGAGTATGAGAGGATTCCTCTAGATCGCGTGTGCGGCGACAATTTAGATTTGTTCAGGATATACCCATGGCTTATAGACCATATATGAGGATCGACACTAAGGCATCATTCTCACCTCCCCATCCGACACCTCCGGAAGGACCAAGAGAAGAGATAGCGGTGATCGTAGGGTAATAGATGTAGGAGCGAGCAGAGGCTTATAGATTATGGTGGGTAGCGAGAGTTACAAGATTCACGTGAGAGGGCCGATCATCCCGACATAGCTATGATTACGGTGAGAGAGATCGTCTGCGAGGTTTAGTTCATCGGCTCAGACGTGGGTGAATGAGACCACGGGATTGTTAGCGGTTGCAAAGTCACGAGTGGAGAGACTAGAGGTGAGATTCCGCCATGCGAGAGGGCGTATTCATATGTTACAGGAGAGGTTGGTAGATCAGTGGGAGGAACCAATAGCAGTGGCACCTTTGAGGATGGAGAGGCCAGGTGGGCAGAGTCGACGATCACGATCATCACCTGATTCGGGAGGAGGTGCAAGAATCTAAGTGAATTTCATAGAGGTATAGGAATAAATAAGGATCTTTGACTCTTGCGTCGATGATAGAGAATATGTATTTGTTTAACATCTAAATAAACCGAATATGTAGGCTGATTTGAGTTATGATAATAATAAGAATGGTTGTGTTTGGAAGGTTTTGTATTGAAAAATGATAAAGATGAATGTGAGCAAATAGAAATATGCAAAAAGATTTCTATGTACCACACATGATAGGTTATGATAGGGGGTTGTCAAGCTAACCTTGGGAGACCCCATGTCTCCAAAGTGCTGCCTACATAGCCCATTGCACAAAGTAAGGAGGGGCCTCAGACCGATGTAGTTCTCCCTTAGGACCAGGGAGAGGTGAATTCAGGCAATTTGGTTATAGTTAGGCAATTTGTGGGCTGGTAAAAATATTGATATTGGTAGGGTAACGTTGTTGGTGTTGGTAAGGGACTGGCGATGTTGGTGTAGGTATAGGTGAAACGAAAGTTAGCTTACCCAAGTAGTAGGGAATCGTGTCCTGATTAAGGTCAACACACAATCCTAGATTCGAGTAAAAGAGGCAAAAGTGTCCCGTAGTTGAGAAGAGCTAAACAAACCACTTATTAACGTAGGATGAGCTTGAATCCCTAGGTGCCTTGCATAGGTGAGAAGTCGATAGGTGAAAAGAGTCGTATAATCACAATATATCGGATATACGTCACGTCCCTTGAGTTTTGTTGTTTTGAAAAATGGTGAAGTGAGGTGGCTGGTAAAACTAGGGCATAGAGAACTTGTTATAAGGTGATTATGCTGACTAAAGAGAACCAAACCTAAATAGACAAGTCCATGACTCAAAGTGCTATTGAATCTGCTTTTTGCTTTTTGCTTTTACGGATATAGGACCGATCAATGCGGGAAGTCCATAGGGGATATGCATTTTGTTGTTCTTGAGCTCTTCACGAAGGTGATCAATGAGAGAAGCTTGATAAAGGCTGACTTTGTATAGCTTTCCTTCAAGGAGTAGTCTATTTATAGTAGAAGATGCGGTTTTTGTGTATAGCTGTCCTTCGGGGAGCGATCTATTTATAATAGTAGAAATGGCTTTGCACATATTGTCCTTCAAGGCGATCTATGTATAACTTTAGAGGTCTAGATGTGCATTCGGCATGAAGCATCTCGTTTTGTAGGAAGTTTGACTCAAGAATATCCCATAAGCGTATAATTGAGAACGTGTTATTTTGATACTTTTAAGTCATGGACTAGACTAAAAAGGGGAAGGCATCTAAAAGGAGGTGATAATTAAACCATGTGAGCTTGATTCAATTTTGAGATGCATGAAACAAAGTGTATGCGGTGGTAAATGAGCTTAAGGGGCAGTGAAAGGTAGATAAGAAGTGATATAACACTAAATTCAACAAAGTAGAATGGTTGAAGATGCAAGGCATTGAGGGTTTAGGCTCGAGGTTTACCATTAGCGAAGCTAAGCGATAAGTTCTGATCCATAAGTGTGAGTGATAATGTAAGGCCCAATCTAATTTGGAGAAAATTTTCCACGTTTTCTTTTTTCTAGTTTGGTTACATGTTGATTCTCTTTGAGGACCAGATCACCAACCTTAAAGGTACGCTCATGAAGTCACTTATCATAAGCATGCTTGATGCACTTTTGATAGATTTGAAGGTGGTCAAGAGTGTAAGGCGACGCTCGTCAAGAAGCTCAATTGGACTAACCACTCTTGCGAGAAATCATCATTGGTGAGAATATCACGAAGAGATATTCTTAGGGAGGGTATTTTTACTTTGAGAGGCAAGACTGACCTCGGTACCATATACCAAAGAAAATGGGGTGGCATTAGTGGAGAATGCGAATGCTAGTCCGATAAGCCCAAAGGGCAAAGGGGATGTGATTAGGCCAATTTGTTCCGAATCATTAACAATTTTCATGAGAATTTTGGTTAGGGTTTTGTTAGAAGATTCAACTTGACCATTTTCTTGTCGATAGTAAGGTGATGAGAAGCTAAGTTTGATACCAAAGTTGTCACAAAGGTCTTGTAACAACTTATTTTTGAAAGATTTTCCATTATACATTATCGGGCGATGAGAACACCAAAATGACGAGATAATGTGATGGTTAATGAATTTTATGATTTTTTTCTTTTTGGTTGAAATGAGTGGAATAGCTTCCACCCATTTAGTGTAATATTCGGTTCTTTATGATTATCCAACGGTGACGTTGTGAAGAGGCGGGTGAATTTCACCAATAAGGTCTAAACCCCATTGTGAGAAAGGCCAAAGATCTCGTGCGACTGTAGCGGATGGTGGGAGTATGTTGAAGGTTGGCATGTTGTTGACACAAAACACAATGCTTAACATATTCGTAGCAGTCATTATTAAGAGTAGGCCAATAATAGCCTAGGTGAAGTATCCATTTAGCCATGGCAAGCCACTAAAATGTCCACCGCAAATTCCGTCATGAACTTGTTGGATGGTATAGGTGACCTCCGCGCCGGTCGAGACATCGAAGGAGAATACCATCAAAGCCACGTTTATAGAGGAGTCCCCATGATGACATAACAAGAAACACTTTTAAGAAAAACATGTTTTCCGTTACTAATAAGGTTAGGTGGGAGAACAGAGATTGTAAGGTAGTCGTAAAACCGGTGATACTGGTATCTGCGAAGTGTGAGACACATTATTTATCATACAAACATCCGGGGTGGAGTAAGATGGGGCAAAGAGTTGTTAGACCAAGACAAATATGTCGAGTCGAGTTGGTGAGGCGAGAATTTGCGAGGCTAAGCAAACCATAGTATCTCGTAAATTTGTTAGTGGAGCGGGAATGGTTTGGATAGAATAATGAGTAAATAAGGTCAAAAGTGAATCCATGAAATGTTTGTACTTTTGAAGTTCCTCATTTTTACATTGGTAGATGCCCATAACTTGATTGACTACCAATTGAGAATCGCGAAAATATTAATAGATTTTACACCTAAGTGTAACGCAACCTGGAGACCCAAAACAAGGGCCTCATATTCCGCTATATTATTAGTGCAGGGGAAATCAAGCTGGAATGAAAGAGGCATAGGCTCAGCGTCAAGAGGAATGAGAACAATGCTGGCCCCTCCACCGCGCTGGCATTTGGATCCATCAAAGAAGAGGGTCATTGGATACGACTCCTCACTGAGTGAAAGAGTAGCAATGAGTTCGTCAGGAAATGTAAAATTGGTAAATTGCTCCCCAGGTAAAGGGGCTTCCGCGAGTTGGTCTGCGATAGTTTGTCCTTTGATTGATTTCTGGTGGACAAACTCAAGGTCGAGGTCGGCGAGGAGCATAAGCCATCGGGTGATGCGTTGGTTTAGATGAGGCTTGGCGTACATATAATGGATGGGGTCCGTGTTGGTGATGACAAAATTTTTGTGATTCAGGAGGTAGTGTCGGAGTTTGGTGGCCACGAATGATAGGGCTAGGCACAATTTTTCTACATGTGTATACCTAGTCTCGTAATCCACCAAAGTATGACTTATGTAATAAATGGCTTGTTCTCGATGCTCGGAGTCACGATGTGCGAGCATGACTCCTACACAATGGTCGGTGGTGAAAAGGTAAAGGTAGAAAGGGCGATTTTCTGGGGTGGGATAAGCACCGGTGGCTACAAGAGATAGGCTTTAAGAGCCTCAAAGGCTTAGTGGCACTCTTCACTCCATTGAAAGACTATGTCCTTTTTAAGGAGATGATGGAAAGGTTGACATCGATCTGAGAGTTGTGAGATGAAACGCCGGATAGATTGGAGTTTACCTTGCAAACTACGTAATTGTTTGAGGTTAGTAGGTGGGGGCATCTCTAGGATAGCTTTGACTTTAGCTGGATCGACCTTGATGCCATGCAAAGAGACAATAAAACCAAGGAGTTTTCCCGAAAGGACACCAAAGACACATTTCTTTGGTTGAAGACGAACACAATATTGTAACAGGCGATCAAAAATAATGGTTAAAACATCAAGATGTTCACTGCGATGTTTAGATTTGCCAAGAAGATCATCGACATAATCCTCAAGGATAGTGTGCATAATGTCATGAAAAATGTAAGTCATAGCTCAGCGATAGGTCGCACCAGCATTCTTAAGGCTAAATGGCATGACACGATAATAGAAGGTTCCCCAAGGAGTTATGAAGGTAGTTTTATGTTGATCGGCCGGGGCTACCAAAATTTGATTGTATCCCGAGAAGCCATCCATGAGAGAAAGCATCTCATGGCCACAAAGTGAGATCAAGGAGTTGATCAATACTTAGTAAGGGAAAGTCATCCTTCGGACAAGCGAGGTTAAGGTCCCGAGAAATCCGTACATATTCGAAGTCCCCCATTTCCTTAGTAATAGGTACGATGTTAGAAATCCATTGAGGATAATCAATAGGTAAGATGAAGGAAGCGAGAAAGGAGTCGTTGAAGCTCTTCTTTGACCAAGAGGGCAATGCATGGATGCATTTTCTCGGTTTCTATTTAACTGGTTTAGAATCGGGTTTTAGGGTAATGTTATGGATAGCAATGTCGAGGATCGATTCTGGCATGTATCGGTGTAGGACAAGCAAAAGCTTGGTTGCGGGCACGGAGGAAGGTAGTGAAGGTAGTTTGTTCTGATGTGGTAAGAGATTGTCTGATCTTCACAATGTGAGGATCGTCCTTAGTGTGGATGTTGATTTCTATAGTCAACTCATTCAACATGGTTTGAGTGTCAGATGGTAAGGTGCGTTGAATATAAGAGTCATCCGCACCAAGGTAAGTGAGGATGGAGTCGTCATCCTGGCACTCAACAACATTAATTGAAGGTGAGTCCTCTTCGATCATGTCTAGATACAGAAGGGGAAGAGAAGATGGGTCTTCATTATCGCGTTGATAAGTGAGAGGACCCAAGAAGATAGCGTTTATGAAAAAAAAAGTTAGGAGGGATAGATTCGGGGTCTATCGACTACGTAGGTGATGATGGAAAAATGGGTGATGATGGTTCGAAGGGGTGACTTCATCATCTTCCTAGATACAATGGATATGCGGTGTTTTCGGTGTAGGTGGTTCAGAAAATCCAAGACCACTACGATCTTTGTGTTTGTGTGTAGTTATGGGAATAATCGTATGTCGGCCTTGTTCATAAAGACCGAAACCGAAGCCCTTCCAAGCACAGCGCGTCAAGAAGGTGAGAGCGAAACGACGATTAGTTAAATATTGAAAATCAGATTGGAAGGGAACCACACCAAGGGAGGTTCAGGGGTGACAGAGGATGTATCGACACCCCCATACGTTAGGTTGGTGCGGCAATTAGGTGGTCCGTAGGAGATTACTTCCCCCACACGACGGTCATAGGTAGGATGCGCATGTAACTGTCCATACTCCTGTGGGGTATGGAAAGTGCTAACATTATATAGGCGATACTCCCCCAACGTAAGGCATTGAAAAACATCAACTAAGGGATCTGAGGTTGGGATGTTGTCCGCGGGAAAGGAAGTGGAAGTGGCGGAGGCGGTTTCGTTGGTTGAAGGTGTAGGTGTGGTTGGGATGGATGGTTGAGGTGTGGTTGAAGTGGATGGTTGGGTTGGATGAATGGGTGTCTTGACTGGTACAAGCACATAATTAGGGCGATATAACATATTGCAGGTTTTGAAGGGGGGAGCATCATCTTTTACGGTGTAGGACTTCCCTCATACTCAATTTTATGCATCTATGTAAGGTGGAGGGAATGCATCCCATAGCCCGGATCGAAGGGCGGCCTAACAACATGTTGTATTGGAATTTCCCCTCAAGGACATAGAAGAGCTCGGGTAAGGTACGTCGCCCTACACGAATGTTAAGGATCACAAGTGCCTAAGGTAGAAGTAATAACATCGTTGAATGAGCGTAACATGGTGGGGTTGGCACACATGCAACTAGAGGAGATATTCATTTGTTGGAAGGATTTTGAAGAGATGATGTTTAGGCTAGTGCCCCGTCAATCATAACACGACGTACTCGGATGTCCCAGGACATAAGTGAGATGAAAAGAGCAGTGGTCGGGATCTTCTACACCAAAGTCAACAATTTCATCTTGAGAAGCGACAGCCGGTTTCTTTATACGGGGACGAAATGGTAGATTGTTTGGTGAGAGAAGCAACGTGGTTGGGTGTTAAGATGGAGAGTAGCAGGGAAAGTTTTTGTTAGGTAAGGCCTCTATCCCTTGAAAGATTGCAATGAGAGCTTTTCGATGAGATTCGAGAAGATGCAAGGCGAGGTCATACGAGCGTCATTTTTACAGGTGATTGGTGAAGTTGTTTGATGATGGTTTGGTGGGCAACTCCATCAGAGACGGGGTAGGCAGGTCCATGAATAACCACTTTAGGTGGTGGTGCGATTGGGATGGTGGATGAAAGAGAGGCCGTAGGTGTGTTTTCTTTAGCTTTCCCATTGTTTTTCTACCCTCGAGTAGCAACACTAATCATGTTGATCTCGTGAACACAAGAGGAGGAAGATGGTAGGGATAAGTCATGGTCTTTGAGAGGTGGGGTTGTAATAATGATAGATCTTGGTGAGGCGGGGACAGGTGGTATAAGAGAGGGGATTGAAGTTAAAGGTTTCTCCCTTCGTAAGTTGTCTTTCTTAACCTTTCTATCCGAGAGAGGTAACTGATGAAGTATGGCTTTCAAAGCTTTGCATCCCTCTATATCATGTCCTGGTGTGCGGTGGTAAGCGCAGATTTTAGACTCATCATAACCTATAGGTCGAGGTTTAGATGGATCATAGGATCTAAGTGGGGGTAGGGAAATGGTCGCATTTTCCACCAACATATCAAGGATCTTGGCATAAGATCCTTTGAGTGGGTCAAAGTCAGAGGAAGATGAGGCTATTGATTGGGTGAGTTTTGGTAATGTTTGGGTATGGTTGGTTCGTATGGGTGGTGGTTTAGACAAGGGGTTTTGATAATTGGATTTAACTAAGCGTGGCTTCTTCGGCGCAGAAGTTATGTTTAGCTGATTAGATGATGAGGCCACAGATGATGTGGTAGCAGGAAATAACCATGGAGAAAGAGGAGTGACAGCAAACAAATCCTTTGATGATGGAGTTTGTTTAGGGTTGATAGGTGGACAGGATCTCTGTATGGGTGTAGAAGGTGCAGGTCGTTTTAGAGAAAACGCAGGAGGTGTGATGTATTGAGGCAAGGTGGAGGGGTGAGGTCCCAATATAGAAGGTAGGTGTGACGGTGAGGGTTTTAGTTGTGACAGAGGAAGGGATTGGATTTGAGGAGATTGGATTTGTCTCCTAGGTGGATGGATGGATTTATTTTTGGATAAATCTAACCGTTTAGGTGGGTGTGTTAAACTGGGTATTGGTGGAGTCCCAAGCGTAGGGGAAGGTTTGGTTAGGTTAATAGAGGTGGATGAGGTATTCGGTAGAGATGAAGGGGGTGAAGATGAGGACATAGGCATTTTGAGTTTTTGTAAACACCGCGGGTATATGGTAGAGGTGTCTGGATCGGTCATCTGCATCTGAGTAGAGCATGGTGTACTCAAACGCTCCCATAGGACTCGTCTATCTTCTGAGGGATGACAATCTTCACGTGTGAATAGGAAATTTTGTATGGAAGAGAGGTGGGTTGTAATTCCGGTCCACTGTGGGTGTGACACAGGGGGTAAATGAGTCTCTGTATCAATGGGTGTTAAGAGGTCAACCGGTCGCTGAAAAGATTTAGGCGATGAAGAACTAATAGGTAGAAGGGCATGTTGGAGGGGATCCGTCATGATTAAAGAATGTGGTGATGTTGATTCGAGGGGTTTCTCTTCTAAGGATGATAGAAACAGTGGCGAGCCTTCCTCTTGTATAGCAAGAGTGGTAGAAGGAGATTTTTGGGAAATAGATAAGTTAGATAACATCCGCTCACAGTCTTGCAGGGATGTGGCGTAAGAAGGCTCATCTATGAGAAGAGAACTCTGGGTGGTTAATTCCTTTATGGGTAAAGGAATGGCAAGGATTTCGTCTTGTCTTGATGGTGGTGAAGGGGGTTCGGGTCCCTGCGTTAGTGAAGAGGCTTGATTCAGAATTTCCTCGATAGAGGCTTTTGGTTGGGAATCAAAGCTGCATAGATTTCATGAACACTCTCCTCGGCTAATATATCTTGGTTTATGTTTGTTAGAAGAGTGGTTCGGGAATGGTTTGTTGAAGATTTTCAAATTTCGGTTAGCAGGGGCATTAGGATTATCGAGGGTTATATCCCCTGCATCAACCATTTCCTGCACTATGTTTTTCAACATCTTGTAGTTTTCGTGACTGTGTCCCTTCACACGGTGGAAGTTACAGAAGTCATTTTCTTTGTACAAGAAGGTATAACACGGGTGGAATCAAACCCGGAGTGAGGTTTAACAGAGGCAAGGTGATAGCTCTTGCTTTGAGCAATTTTTCCAAGATGACACTGTTGTCCACTCAAAATTCCTCTGCTCGATAAAAGTAAAATTTCAAAATTTTGAGTTATGAGTGTTTTCTCTAAAGTGCCTAAGCCGTGAAAATTGAGAAAATCTATGTTTTGGGTCATTTTGTATGTATTTCGGGCACTCGTCGGACATTTTTGTCCGCTTTGTCCCAAGTACGAAAGTGCATTCTATTCCTCAGTCGGCGAAATCCCGAAGTTGTTCCATTTTCGGGCCCGTGGAACTTTGTCCCAAGTGTCCCAAAACTTTTGTGCAAACTATTCCAATTTCAGCCGAATCACCCGAACCGTGTACTTCGCACTTTCTTGTTCCAAGTGTCCCAAAACTTTTGTGCAAAAGCTGTTCCAATTTCAGCCGAATCACCGAACCGCGTACTTCGCACTTTCTTGTTCCAAATGTCCCAAATCAAAAAGTGCGAGTTGTTCCATTTTCGCCCGAACCGGCCGAGCCGCGTACTCGAACTTTTTGTCCCGAATGTCCCAAGTCCAAACGGGCCTTGTTCCATTTTCGGCCGATTCGCCCGAACCGCGTCCTTCGGAAATTTTTGTCCCGAATGTCCCAAAGTTAAAAAGTGCACGCTGTCCCGTTTTCGGCCGAAACTCCTGAGTCACGTACTTCAGAGCTCTTTGTCCCAAATCAAAAAATGCAAACTGTTCCATTTTCGGCCGGTTCGCCCGGACCGCGTCCTTCGCGCATTTTCGTCCCAAATGTCCCAAAATGCATTTGTGTGTCTTCTCCCTGTTTCGTCCGAATCGGCCGAGCCTCGTGTTTCGCGCATTCGTGTCTCACATGTCCCAAGTGAACCTAATGCAATTCATACTTAGTTTTTCCCGCTCGACCCGAATATGCTAAAATATGAATTTAAGTTGCGGCTCTGATGCTATCAATCCGAAGATCAAATTTCAAGGACAAAGCGGCTGAAGGGACGAAGTTCAAGATGCTTTGGTTACATCGAGTTTTCAAAGATATTCGTTGTTGTCCTCAAGATGAAATTTCTGGTGTGTCCCTCGTGGCAAGGACATGGCTGAGATGTGGAGGAAAACTCAAGCGGTGGTTTCCTCGAAGACAGTGGGTCCTTCTCGAAGCCCGGACACACTGTCTCCTTTCGTATTCTCTTGTAATTAGTTAAGGTATTGCGATTAGCATTCCTTAACTATCCCTTAGTTAAAAGAAAGCAGATTACGAAGAGTAACTGAATTGTAAGCTATATAATGGTATTTTCCACGCCATTCCGAAAAAGGAAGAACTTGGCATATTTTCTGAAAGTGTAAATAGATCAGAAAGAAATCAATACAAAAGGGCTTTCCGTTCATCGTCTATCTATCTCTGTTATCTCTGTGTTTTCCATTTAATATTGTGAAGATCATTTTGTCTCTAATTTGTTAGTCTCTCTGATTGCATACTGTCCGGTTTTGCAAATACAGCGATCTTGTATAACCAAGAAGGAACTTTGTGTCCTTGATTAATGAATCTGAAGAAGGTTATTTACAGAACTTTGTGTCTTTAAATTTAATCCTATTCAGCCAATGCAAATGATCTTGTCTTAAATTCCTTGAAACTTCGCATACATAAAGAATTATTCTGCTATCTATAATTCTGAATGTTGCTATTCTGCTCATCCTCTTATTCCCTTTCCTCACCCTTTTCAGAATCGATGATCCTTGTGGAAAACACTTTCGTAATATCCAAGTTCAACCATAAAATAATATTTTGTACATTTGTAAATACGTTCGTTTCTGAATAAGGGAACCTCTCCCATTAAAGAGGAGGGACTTCTTGTCCCCTGATTGTTGCTCTTCTAAAAAGTCCTATTTGAAAACCAACAGTTTTTGGCGACTCCGCTGGGGAAAATCACATTCCAGTTCTGTAATTTTTGATCATCTTTTGATCTGGCGACTCCGCGTTTCACTCGAGGGAGAAGGACCCTTGGTATTGAAGACTCTCAGTTTCAGCTTTTGGAGCAGCAGGGTTTTCCTTTCCCTTCAACAAGAAATAGAAGGACCCGTTCGACAAGCACTCCACCTGTTCAAGATAGAAGTCCTACGGGTGGTATTCCTTCAGAGACTGCTAGTCCCAATCTACGAGCTTTGATCCTTGCCGGTGTTACAGTTCCTCTCCAAGCCGTTTTTCCAAGAATGGCAGCGCCATTACCATGGGGTCATCGTGTCGGGCCTCTGGCCCTTGCTCAGCCTTTGCATGAGTTACCCAGAGGAAACCGGAAGAACTTCCCCAAATTCAAAGGCGATGGCAAAGTGCACCCTGACGAACACATCGCAGCCTTCGTTGTTGCATGTGGAGTTCTGGGAGTCAAATATGAAGACGCGTCTCCGAAAAATTTGTTTGTTGAGCGTTACAAGATAATGCTGCTGATTGGTTCTATCACCTTCCGGCCGGCTATAACCGGCCCAGGACACAATGAGAACTCGGTTCGAGAACCGTTTCAAGCCGGCGAGAAGATGTGCATGCCTTGCTTGCCCGTGAGTCTCTCGAGATAAAGAAAGATTCACAAGAGCCCATGAGGGAATTTGTGGCCGGTTCAACAGGTTGGTAAATAAAATTCCAACGCCTACCCGAATTGCCGACCAAATTCAAAAGTGTTTCTTCTTAAATGCTCAATTGCCCAAAGTTAGTTATGCACTAAGAAGGGCTAATCTAGGAACACTATCTCGGATCAAGAAGCTGGGTGTTAGTATCGAAGATGACTTGATCATGTCGGGAAGTTGAGAAGAGACCCTCCCAAATCTAAGTCTCTGCTACTTCTTCCTCTTCCACCCCTAGACCTAGTCGATCCATTAGTCCAAACTTCATGAAATGATCTTGTCACTATAAAGCTTGATTGGCTCAAGCATGCCCCGTATGCGAGATGTTCCAAGAAGAAATTTTCAGCCCGTAAATCGTTTGCTTGCTCCTCACACAAGACTAGCACTTGAAGGACCTCCTGTTAAGGTTCCTGTGAACGCAACCTGTGAAGTTGAAGAGCCAGATGATGATGAAGCTTCGTGAGGAGTTTGTGGAGGAATTTGATGATGAAGCAGAGGAACTTGAGGGATCTTGGGTTAATTTCTTTACCACTGAGGGCATTGATGATTATGATGAAGTGGTAGCAAACATGAACAATGAATCTTTTGATATCATGACTCGAGAACAGACAAAGCAGAGGGAGAAGGTGACCCAACCACCTAAGAAATCTAAGGAGCAGTCGGCAACTATCCTGTAATTGCAAGAAGAGGATCTCCTATCCCTACTTCGTCTACACCAAAGGTGAGTCCTATCAATCCAGTTACCAAAGTTGCTTCTTCTTTTTCTCCTAAAGTTGATAAGCCTAGAATTCCAAATGATGATGGCCCATCCACTTCTGGATCCTTTGATATTGTTGATCACCTGAAAAAGACCAAGGTACAAATCTCAGAAGCTGAGTACTATCAAACCCATCCCAAAGCCTTTGCCAAAATGATCCACTTTGTTAATTCCAACTCTAAGACCACTTCTAAAGGCCTTTTACCTACTCCTCCTTCTGCACCACAGCCAAGTCTGGTAGCTGCTGTCACCTCTCCTGGTGACAAAATTAAACCATTTTATGTAACACTTCTCATAGGCGGCCATAGGCTCAATAATTGTGTCATAGATTCTGGAGCCTCGAGATAATGTGATGCCCTGCCAAAGTAGCTCATGCTTTAGGCTTGACCCTCACTCGTACTTATGGATCCCTGTGCTACTCCATGGAGAGTAAGGAAGTGCCTTTGGTTGGAAGGATTAAAGATGCACAAGTGGCCTTTCTTTGCTTTGCACGAAAAGAAAGTCTTGGCTACCATCCTAGTGTGAGACATTCCTCCTTCTTATGGAATGTTGCTAAGTAGAAACTTCGTAAAGATGTGGGGGGGAGATTCAAATGGATTGGTCACATGCACTCATACCTATCAATGGACACATGAAGAAGTTACTACGAGAAAGCGATGTCCGAGTATATTGTGCAGAAAGCGAGATGATCCTAAGGCACAAATACTCTATGAGGATATGGGTCATGGTAATTACATGATTCGTCCCCGATGAAATCCAACCCTCCAAAGTATCACCTAAAGATCCCAATGGTGTTTGGATTTTAGAATTTGATGGAAGTTGTTCCTCAAATTTGGTTCTAGAGCTGGTGTCCTGCTAGTGTCACCTGAAGGATGCCTACATTCTTTTTCATTTAAGTTGCAGTTTGAAAACACTAATAATACAACAGAGTATGAGGCTCTCATTCTTGGACTGCAAGTGGCCAAAGAACGAGGTGTGAAGAACCTTCTGGCTCGTGGTGATGCAGAGAGTTGATGTGAAGCAGTCGAAACCTCTTTCGGAGTGTAAAAATGGGAGGCTGAAGCATTACCGGAATCAGGTTTGGGATTCCATTGAATTCCTTGATGCTTTCTCTATTGAAGCAATACCTAGAGAAAAGAACAAAGCGGGGTTGATTCATTGGCCGTCTCGTGGTCACTCTGCGATTCCCCATCCTGAATTCTCTCAGGATAAGTTCACTATTGAAATGGTCCACCGGCCTAGTGTACCTGACAATACCAATAACTGGCAAGTTTTCAACGATGACCAGCATTTGCTTTCCTTCCTGGAACTCAAGGGTAATTTTGAACAACTGTATTTTGAGGGAAGTGACAACCTGCCTCGTGAGAGTGTGTCCTCTGACCAAGCCGTCACCCAAGGAGAAGAAACAGATCAAGATGGATGCATCAATCTCAAAGGAAACAAGATTCCTAAAGGGTTGGTGAGTTTGGAGGAACTATTTGATAAGCATGACAGGTATGTGAAATCTAGAGCTTCTTCTGGGCCTCAGCAATCAGCTGAGTATGATAAGATTGATATTGGGAGTTCTACTGACCCCAAGTTCGTGAACATTGGAAAATGTTGCTCAGCAGATGAGAGGAGAAAAGCAATTGATCTTCTAAAAAGGTATAAAGATGTTCTCGCTTACTCTTATGAAGATTTGAAAGCTTTCAAACCAAAAGATATGCAGCACTCTATTCCCCTCAAGCCTGGAATTAAGCCTTTCAAGCAGAAACAGAGACAATACAACCCCAAAGTAGCTGACACCATCTTTCAGGAGATTCAGAAGTTGTTGAAGGCTAAAATTATTTTTCCTATTCACCATTCGACATGGATTGCAAATATTGTACTGTCTGGGAAGAAAATGGTGAGATCCACATCTCGTGTTGATTTCGTGAACTTGAATCAGCTTCTCGAAAGATAATTACCCTTTGCCTATGATGGATCAAATATTGCAAGCAGTAACAGGATCTGAAATGTTATCTATGCTTGATGGATTCTCTGGATACAATCAGGTAGAGGTTGATACTGTAGATCAACACAAGACAACCTTCACCACTCCTTGGGGTACCTTTGCCTACAAGAGAATGCCTTTTGGGCTTATTAATGCTGGTGCCACTTTCCAGAGAGCTATGGATCTGGCTTTTGGAAGCTTGAAAGGGAAGTGTATTGTCATATACCTTGATGACCTGACAGTGTTTTCCAAGACAAGAGCGGATCATTTTGATCACCTGGAGACAGTTCTGCTGAGATGCAGAGAGCATGGAATCTCTCTGAACCCTAAAAAATCTATCTTCTGTGTTACAGAGGGAAAACTATTAGGGCACATTGTCTCCAAGGATGGTATTAAGATTGATCCTGAACGAGTTCAAGCCATCCAGCAAATTCCTCTCCCAACCAGTAAAAAGGGCGTGCATTCCTTCTTCGGTAAGATCAATTTTTTAAGAAGATTCATTCCTGATTTTGCAGAGTTAACTTTGAACATTTCTCAGATGATGAAAGGAAAGCAAACATTTGGTTGGTCTTCTGAAGGAAAAGAATCCTTTGAGGGTATCAAGAGAGCTATCGCTAAAACTCCAGTTTTGGCCTGTCCTGATTTCAGCAAAGATTTCATCATCTATTGCTATGCTACAGATAATACCTTGGCTGCTGTCTTGACTCAAGGAGACTCTGATGAACATGAGCTACCAATTGCGTTCATGAGCTATATTCTGAAAGATCATGAGTTGAAATACACCATGATGGAGAAGCATGCTTTTGCAGTGGTCAAAGCTGTTAAACAATTTCGTTTCTATATCCTCAACTCTCACTCCATGGTGCTGGTTCCAGATACAACTGTTAAGTCGATTCTTACACAGCAAGAATTTGGATCCAAGAGAGGGAACTGGGTGGCTAAGGTCCAAGAGTATGACATTGATATCAAACCGACCAAGCTGGTTCGTGGAAAAGGTCTTTGTGAGCTCATTCTTTGAAGGGCCAAACATGAGTTCTTTGGAGGAGAAAGCGACCTTCCTACTGCATTGCATTCTCACCGAGTTCGGATTGATGAATGGTATGCTGACATCACCCATTTTCTCACCTATGGGGAATGCCCCTCTCATTTAACTGCCAAAGAAAAGAGGACTGTTAAATTGAGGTCAGCACAATATGTATTGTGGGAAAATGCCTTGTTCAAGCGTGGTTTAGATGGGAGATTTTTGAAGTGTGTGGACAAGGAACAGCAGAGAAAATTGCTCTCAGCTTTTCATGATCAGGCATGTGGAGGGCACTATTCATCAACGGTCACTGCTCACAAGATACTCCGTGGAGGTTACTACTGGCCTTCCTTGTTCAGAGATGCATCCAAGTGGGTGGATAAATGCGAGGCTTGTCAGACTTTTGTGGGAAGACCTAAATTGGCTTCTTTGCCTCTCAAGCCAGTTGTGATTGAGGAGCCATTTCAACAGTGGGGTTTGGACTTCATTGGTACACTCAATCCTGCTTCTAGTGCTGGTCACACTCATGTGCTAACTGCCACTGACTACTTCACCAAATGGGTGGAAGCTATTCCAGTTAAGAGCACTACTTCAAGTGGTATGCGGCTTCATCAAAGAGAACATCTTGGTAAGGTATGGTGTGCCTAACAAGATTGTAACAGAGATAATGCCTGAATTTCTCTTTTAGGCGAGATAATGGACTTCTGCTATGGGTATGGTATTTCTTTGGCTCACTCTTCAGATTACTACCCTCAAGGAAATGGGCAGGCAGAATCTACCAACAAAAATCTGGTGACTATCATAAGGAAGTTAGTCAATGAGTCTCAGCGAAACTGGCACAAGAAGCTCTATGATGCTCTTTGGGCAGACAGGATTACACCAAAGAGAGCTATTGGAATGTCTCCTTTTCAAGTGGTATATGGAGTTGAAGCTCAATTGCCAGTGGCAGATGCTGGAACTGCGGCCTTGCATCTAATGAAGGCCATCGAGGATACTAGTTTCGAGAGATGCCCTGGACAAGAGGATTATGTACTGTATAAAGCTGAATGAGGACATTAGAGGTTGCTGATCGGATATCTGTTCACCAAAGAAAAGATAAAGGTCCTGTTTGACAAGAAAGCTAGGTTCAGAGATTTCCAAGTTGGAGACACCGTGCTGTTGTGGGATAAAAGACATGAACCTCGTGGCAGCCATGGAAAGTTTGATTCCCTGTGGCTCGGACCCTTCAAGATCAGACATTTTGCTGGTGAGAATTATTTCTATCTTGATTACATGGATGGTTCTCCTCTCCCACTTCCCTATAGTGGGCAGTATCTCAAGTTGTTCAAGTCCTAGGTGACTAGGGAGTCCCTTTGTACATTCTGTACAGTGTTGTTTTGCTTCTCTGCTTTTGGTGTGTTTCCCTTCTGTTGCTTTTGTGTGTTGCCCTCTGTGTTGGTCTGTTTTTGACTCCGTTGCCCAAGGGATAAGGCACTGGTCTGCTTCACCAAGTTTGTCTAGGTTCTTGCCTTGCCTCATTCCTTGAATTTATGCCAAGTCATCCCCAGAAGGAGCCAGCTGTTGTCCACTCAAAATTCCCTGCTCTGATAAAAGTAAAATTTCAAAATTTTGAGTTATGAGTGTTTTCTCTAAAGTGCCTAAGCCGTGAAAATTGAGAAAATCTATGTTTTGGGTCATTTGTATGTATTTTGGCTGTCTGGACATTTTTGTCCCTTTGTCCCAAGTACGAAAGTGCATTTTGTTCCCCGGTCGGCCGAAATCCCCGAAGTTGTTCCATTTTCGGGCCCGTCGGAACTTTTTGTCCCAAGTGTCCCAAAACTTTTTGTGCAAACTGTTCCAATTTCGGCCGAATCACCCGAACCGCGTACTTAGCACTTTCTTGTTCCAAGTGTCCCAAAACTTTTTGTGTAGTTGTTCCATTTGGCCGAATCACCCGAATCGCGACTTCGCACTTTCTTGTTCCAAATGTCCCAAATCAAAAAGTGTGAGTTGTTCCATTTTCGCTGAACCAGCCGAGCCGCGCAGACTCGAGAACTTTTTGTCCCAAATGTCCCAAGTCCAAACGGGCCTTCTGTTCCATTTTCGGCCGATTCACCCGAACGCGTCCTTGAAATTTTTGTCCCAACGTCCCAAAGTTAAAAAGTGCACGTGTCCCTTTTTGGCCGAAACTCCTGAGTCGCGTACTTCGAGCTCTTTGTCCCAAATCAAAAATGCAAACTGCTCCATTTTCTTGGTGGTTCGCCTTGAACCGTGTCCTTCGCGCATTTTCATCCCAAATGTCCCAAAATGCATTTGTGTGTCTTCTCCTGTTTCGTCCGACGGCCGAGCCTCGTGTTTTGTGCATTCGCGTCTCACATGTCCCAAGTGAACCTAATGCAATTCATACTTAGTTTTTCCCGCTCGACTGAATATGCTAAAATATGAATTTAAGTTGCGGCTCGATGCTATCAATCCGAAGATCGAATTTCAAGGACGATTCTGCAGAAGGACGAAGTTCAAGATGTTACATCGGTTTTCAAAGATATTCGTTGTCGTCCTCAAGATGAAATTTGGTGTGTCCTCGTGGCAAGGCGAGGACATGGTGTTTGAGACGTGGAGGAAAACTCAAGCAAATGTTTTGAAGATAGTGGGTCCTTCTCGAATGAACCGGACACCCGTCTCCTTTCGTATTCCTTGTAATTAGTTAAGGTATTGGCGATTAGCATTCCTTAACTATCCCTTAGTTAAAAGAAATGGTTACGAAGAGTAACTGAATTGTAAGCTATATAATGGTATTTTCCACGCCATTCGAAAAAGGAAGAACTTGGCATATTTTCTGAAAGTGTAAATAGATCTTAAAGAAATCAATACAAAAGGGCTTTCTATTCATTGTCTATTTGATCTCTGCTATTTCTGTGTTTTCCATTTAATATTGCGAAGATCATTTTGTCTCTAATTTGTTAGTCTCTCTGATTGCATGCTGTCCGGTTTTGCAAATACAACGATCTTGTATAACCAAGAAGGAACTTTGTGTCCTTGATTAATGAATTTGAAGAAGGTTATTTACAGAACTTTGTGTCTTTAAATTTAATCCTATTCAGCCAATGCAAGTGATCTTGTCTTAAATTCCTTGAAACTTTGCATACATAAAGAATTATTCGCTATCTATAATTACGAATGTTGCTATTCGCTCATCCTCTTATTCCCTTTCCTCGGCCCTTTTTTAGAATCGATGATCCTTGTGGAAAACACTTTCGTAATATCCAAGTTCAACCATAAAATAATATTTTGTACATTTGTAAATACGTTCATTTCTGAATAAGGGAACCTCTCCCATTAAAGAGGAGGGACTTCTTGTCCCCTGACATTGCTCTCTAAAAATTCCTATTTGAAAACCAATAACACCATAAGTTTCTCCTAAGGAGTGTAATTGATGGGCTCGGCTTTATACTTATAGGTGGTTTTGGCGGGGTACTAGACGGTGCTTAGGATTTGACCATCACCACATGTACATGCTCCTTTTGATTTGAAGCGATCGACGCATGAGAGTTGGTTGTGTTGGGTTTGTTGGTGGAGTCTTGGGGTTGGAAATTAGGGTTTTGTTGCTGCAACCATAATTTATCTTCCTCTAAGGCTCGAATTTCTAGTTTCCGAGCCATAGTAAAGGCCTCATCAAAGGTGTGGAAATTTTGAATTTGGAGGGTAGGAGAAATGTGCTTAGCGCAGGCCCGCGTAAAGAGTTCAATGAGTTTGGCCTGAGGCAAGGCATAAGTAAGTTGATTGATGAGGCCTCACCATCGTCCAATGAAATCTGTGATAGATTCGTCTTCAAATTGTCGGACAGCATAGAGGTCGGTGATAGATACTTTCTTAGCAATATTAATGGAGAAATGATCCAAGAAAGATTGGGCTAATTGGTTAAAAGAGAAGATTGAGTGTTGGGTTAAAGCACTGTACCACTCTAGGGCGGGTCCTGATAAGGACATGGGAAAGGTGCGGAGTAGTAAGGCATCGTCATGAGCAATCAGATAGCAGGCATGTCTAAATGATCACAAGTGTTGTTGAGGATCCTCCTTACTATTAAAACGAGTGAATTTTGGTAATTCCCATTGAGGAGGATATGAATGAAGGGGGACAGAAGGATGAATAGGCTCTCGACAAACTTGCTTGTATGTCAGGGTGCTACGGCTTCCTAAAACAGAAGCCTCTAGATTTTGCATCTTGTCCATCATTTGTTTGATGAAATCAGTGGTTGGATGAGATGATGGTGCGGTTGTTGTAAAAGGTGGAGGATTGGGCCAAGGGCCTCCACTAGACAATGGTGGGGTTAAATGTTGATAAGGTATTGAGGACGAATATGTTGAGGAGACCGAATAGGGATGTCCTATATAAGGTGTCGAAGTCACCGGATAAGTGTGTGGAAATGAAAAGGTGGGCGGAGCTTGAGAAGGAAAGCTCGTGTGGATAGGTGGCAGAGAGCAAGTTATGAAAGGGGTAGTCTATGAGAGAGACGGGGTAGGAGCATCAAATGTAATGATATGTGGGGCCCAGTTAACCAAAGGAAATCCAATCTGCCGTATGAACCTCTGAAGCCACTGAGTTGGGAGATGGGGCCAAGGATGAAGAAGGTAAGGTGGAGTTATTAGGTGGAGAAGGAGCTAAATGAGCAGCTATACTGATAGGCATACCTACGAGAAGCTGACCGTCGGGTGTACGGTCGAGGGTATGAGACAAATAATCTTTACAACACTAGGATTAGCATCCAAAAATTTCACAAATTCCTTATCTCCTACTGGGATCTTGGGAACATCACTAGTGTCCATAGGATTCCCCACGGAGAATGTGAAGGGGGTGATTCAGAAAAGACACGTAACGAGGCATGTGAAACCATAGTTGCGGCTTGTTTTCAAGTGATAAAAACCATGGAAAAGAGTACACGGTAGAGATTTGATCTATCAGGAGCAGAAACAACCACAAAATGTTGGAATTGGTAGGGCTTTGGTTTGTCGGGGAGGCAGCGTGAAAGAAAAGAAGCCGATATCGGTCGATAAGCGATGTCGGTTAGGCAGACATGGCAGTGTCGGCCGATTAACCGATGTCGGTATAATAGGACCCAGTGTAAGAAGTTTGTAAGGAGCTGTTGATTTGGGGTTAACAATACTTAGTATACCTACCAAATTTTTCTGAAGTGATCACCAAACAATGTATGACAGAGAAACAAAACTAGAAACAAGCAAGATGCACAAGCAAATCAAGAGACTAACCCTAGGATTAGTTTTAATTATTGTGGGCTTATGCCTTAGACGTAAGATGATATCAACCCTAAACAAAATACCTAAGGAAATGTCAAGTTTGTTTTGGCTTATAAGGTTACCTCAATCGGGCGAGAGGAATACCGCGGAAAAAGGGGGATGTTTGAGTCACATTGTGTTGATTATGATGTGATTTGGTATGTGTTGTGCAATGAAAGTAAGATTAATTTCTTGTCAATACCGTGGATATCACCCCCACGTGTATGACCTGTTACTTAATCTATGTTCACTAGAATTGAAAACATCAAGCAAGAATGTGATGCACGTGTTTTAAACCCAGATCGAAAATGATATTCGATGAAGCAAAGGAGATGAATTTCACTAATGCAAAGATGTGAAAGCAAGACAAAATCTTTTAACAAAATGATAAAATATCTTGTGAATATTTAGCTAAAAAAACAAACAACAAGTATGCTCCCTATATGAAAGCAAGCAAGAATCAAAGAAACCCAAAATGGGTCCCCACCGCGTGCCAAAATGTTTCGCACAGAATGTTTCCAGTTCCTAGAATAGAGTTGCTTCTATCCTTTCATTCTTTTGAGAAAGCAGAGATAAGGGTTAGGGCTAGGAGGAATACCTGGTGAATTTGGGAGGGTGTGCACATACCGTAGAGAGAGATCAGATTGATTGCGAAGAACTCCTTTTGTCTCTGGGAAGGACTACTGTGAATAAGAATGCAAGACCACTAGATTATAGTTAGACAATAAATGAGGGAACGCCTTGGGCCCAGAAATATTAAACTTCCTTTCGAAGGTGGTCAGTTCCCCTGCTAATATGAATTAACACAAATTATTGCAAAATTACAATTTAATTACCTTGTTAAAACAATAGAGGGAAGACTGGTTTTTGGTTTTGAAACACAATGACCGATGCCGGTCACTTGTCACGATCTTGGTTTCTGATAACCGATATCGGTAGGGGCAGTGTTTTAGGGGCTTTTAGTGAAGGTTGCCCATAAGGTGGCTATGGGGTTTATAAGGCTGGTAAATGATTGGGGATAGGTAATGGGATGATGGAGAAGACTCAGAGAGTATGGGGGCTGTTCTTGGGGAAATCTACGGATAGAGGAATGACAGTTAGATGTAAGGTGTTTCCGGGTAGTGGATCTAGGAGTAGACTTAAAATTACTGTGATTCAGAAGTTCAAGAAATGTTATTACAAGAACATACAAGACACTACTTACTTCTTTCTGATGAAGATACAGGTCCAGGGACTGTGATGGCAAAGGTAGGGCTCAGGTTGGATGATCGGCGATCAAAGATGAGCTATCTTCTCTCCCAATGCTTGGATGAGTGTCTTTGGGCTCACGGTTACTCGGTTGTAGTCTTGGGCTTGATGTCCTTCTTTGCAAACTCTTTTCTTTTTCCTTCACTTGTCTTTGCTCGGCCAAGTGAATTCCCAATCTATCTAATAAATTCAAGGGTTTTTTTTTTTTGGTTGGGAGGTCATTTATAGGAAGCTGATGGCGGTTACGTAACCGACGGCGGTCGAGTAGGAACCGATGTCGGTTCAGTCAAAGTGGTCTATTTTTAGTAAAATAGCCAACTTTCCCTCCTTTTCTCTCGAGGAATTAGTTGTGGGCTTGGTCAAGTCATTATTAGGTTGATTTTGGTGCGGGTGAGGAGTAATTAGTCATGGGTGTGGATGTAGACCAAGTTATAGGTCTTAATTAGGTTAGTTTAGGGTTAGGACTAGGTCATGATGAGGTGGCGAAATGAGGTGGCAAGTTTGGAGATGTGGATTTATTAATTATAAGGTAATTAATAAATAATTGTGCAAGGTTTAGGTGGTGAGACTAGGTTGCGAAATGAGATGGGGCACGAGGGTGTCGTAAGACACAAATTTGGTGTCTGATTGTATACACTACGCAAATAAGGGGGCATCATTTGGGTGAATTAATCACCCCATACATGCTGTTATACACAACATGGTACCAATACTGAAAAAAAGTTTTTAGTTTCGAGATAGGGCTCAAAATCAGACTTGGGTCCTTAGTACAATGGCCTTCCTTAGGTACCGTAATAGGGACAAGATGTCTCCAACCACATTGAAGGTAAACAAGAGGAGGATCCAGGTAACGTAAGGCACATGTGACCAAAAGTAGGATATTGGCATATAACCAAAAATAATTAGTTATACCAAAGATCGCAAGGGAAACAAGAAACAAATGAACTCATAAACCTAATGTCAACATGAAAAAGGGATTTTTTAATATAACTTGTATGCGGGAAAAATGTTCTCCATGAGTGGTGTTCCCTAAATCTATGCCCCAGCTCTGGGAAGGGGAAATAAAAACTGATCAATGTGCGAAGTTTGCTAGAATAAAGTTGATCAATGCAGAAAGCTTTCTTAGGATGATAATAAAATGGAAGGCTGATCAATGTGGGAAGCCTTCGATGTCATAATAAAAGGAGTATCCATCCTTCAAGGGTATGGTCTACTTTATACATATATGATATATATGAAAAGAATGATATACATGATAGCCTTCCTTTGAGGGATCGCTCTATTTATTTGATTTGATTTTGATATTTTTTTTTTTTTTGACATAGGAACAAATTTCCTTTAATGGAGCGATCTATTTTTATTACTTTGACTTTGATAAGAGTATCCATGAATTTTTACTTTAACATGGGGAAGAGATGGGGATAACTATGTAGACCACTTAGGAGGGGACATTGAATGTACAAGAGACCTTTGTAGATGGAAAAGTGACAAGCGAGCATGGGAATCTACAAGTAACTCTTCCTCACACCCGACCTCCCGAGGTCATGCCTAGATGTACCGGTAGGGATGGAATATGCGTGGGATGTGGACAAATTAGTTAGGTAATCTTATGTCTTCGTCGCACACTAGTGGAATCTGCGAATCTAAGGCAAAGAAGGCTCTCCTAACCCGAACTAGTGTGATAGATCGATCGGCCGGGATGAGTTTGCTCGAAGACTCAATCAATATTGAGCTCGGTGTTATTCGATCTATGGGTTGTGGGATACGTGGAAAATGACTTGGGATGGTTTCGTGTATGTCTCCAGACATAGGGTCATAGGGTGGATGATGTGTATAGTGGACTCTACGGATGATTATCTGGTCTAGTCTAGAACTCCTTAGCTTTGTTGGCTGCCACGTCTAACAAGGATAGTTGTTCGATGATGATAGGTGGAAGTGGAGTAGATCTGAATACTAATGTGCGTAAGCCAGCGTCAACGTCAGGACCGACCTATGGACTAGTTAGGTTACATGATTTGTGGTCACAACCGTATACTCATGGTTGATGTGGACCGGCTATGGTCATGTGTGTAGATCAGTCTCTAATAACTAGTATCTAATATTCGTATGCCTTCTTGGCCTCTATATTCAAAATTAATAGTTGTGCAATCTTCTCAGAGTACCTCACAGGCGTTTTTGCAACCTGAATTCTTAGGCTAGTGTCTATGTCATTAGAATGTCTCCTACGTCGGGTTTGTGGGACCAAAGGGTCACAACCAAACGTTTGCTCTCTTTCAAGTCCTACAGTCATGTGGATATTTTTCTAGGGTAACCGGTAGTTTGGCTGATTTGACCAAAACATGTGTGCTTGGTCATCTTCTATGTTTAACCCTCTCAACCGAGAGCCGATCTGTTGCAAATCTGTTATTGTTTGGAAGACTTGGATTCTAAGATTCGATATATGTCGATTATTGTTGTGAAGAGATTAGGATGAGGCATGATTCACTCAAATACATATTCTTTGGGCTCTCTAGGTCCCGTGATTGTCATACAAAAGCAACAATGTAAATCCAATTTGCAGAAAGTAAATTTAACTATATGACGTATATTTATAGCATATATAACTTCTCTATTTTTGTATTTTCTGATGAACTATTTGAACGAAATAGAAAGATTAACCTTTTAATATATCTATGAATTTAACAACCGACACTAATAATAGACTAAAACAAACAAAGCAAATGAGTATGGCTAGTTATGCATGCGAGTTGTAGATCTATTCTAAATAATGAAATAACTGATCTAATCTATTTGCAAGACTATCAATCCTACCTCAGAAGTGAGGAATGAATCATAGTTTCTCAGAAACTATCAATCCCCACAGCTTCCCTGGCAATATCGAAAGTAAAATTAACTGAAATGAAATGATTGGCTACTCTATTTGATATGCTTCTAACTAGAACTTTGAAAGCTAGAACCTGGATTCTGCAGAACAGTGGTGAATCCAATGGTGTGTGTGGCTTTGTCCCCTCAGTGTGATCTCCTCATTCCTTCGTGCTCACATGGATCTAGAAAAGCGTGTAATGCTAGCATCAACAGAAGTAGATATTGGAATAAAGGAAGCTTTAGGATACAGATTGAATACAATGCGAGTAGGAGAGGGATGGCGCAAGAGTCTGAGCTTGGCCTAAGCAATTCTAGCGGAATTTATTGCGAGTCATGCAACATAAAATGTCCAGAACCTGAAACTATCTTGTTTGAAGAAGAAGACCTGCAACTTTAATGGCTTCCTATTGATAAACAGACTATTTTACTCCAATGGATTGGATGAAATAACAACAACACTTGCACAAGATGGATATGTGGCTTTCAAACAGCATAACAATGCTAACTAAGCATGTAAATGAACTAAACTATGAATCTAAGCAAAATAAAAGACTGAACTACTGAAATGAGAAATTGAGAGGTAAATTTGAGGGGCCATTTGCTTGAGCACAAGCCAACTATTTATAGCAATTCATTCACCCAAAGGTAAAAACCAAATTGATCACCTAAACTATAAACAATGGTAAAACACTATTCCAGGGAACCAGAATCATCAATGCAAGCCAAAGGTGGTGAAAAAAGCTGGTAAACGTTGAAATTACATGAGTCGCGTTAAAAAGAGCATTTTGGAAAACACGTGAAGGACCGCCGCCCTGATTAGGGTGGCGGTCACGAGACCGCCACCAGCAGGCGGTTTCGAATCAAGAGTAAAAGGCCAAGAAAAAAGGGAAAAAGAAAAAAAAAGAATGCAGGGCTAAGTGGGGCATGCGGGATGTTTACATATTTAGAGGAATTTTCCAGATCTTGAACACCTTGCGAGGATACTGTATCATCATTGGGGCACGTGTTACATTGTTCCGGTGGTGCAGTACCCTATAATTTTGGGTACGTACATATTTCCCCCTCGAAGAAGTGTTTTAGCCATAAAGAGGCGTAAAAGCGGTGGGTCCGAAGTATGGCGAGTCCAGAAATGGGAAGTTAGAAGTTATACTTGAGTACGTCCAGGTGTGCCGAAATGACGCCATCTAAAATTCCCGTCTGAAAATGAAAAGAGGAATCAAGTGCAGATAGATAAAATAGATCGGAAAATAAACGCTAAAATAATGGGAAATGAGGATGTACCATTTGTGCGGGGTAAGAACTTACCTTCGTCGGCACTCCAAACCTACGAAAAGGGGCATTCAAAACAAGTCAGGTTGCTATATATATGTAAAAGTGGGCCCATTTTCCTATTCATTTGTGCATGTTGATTTGATTGATTTTGAGCTCTGGGACCCACGGTGATGGTTTCTTACGAGAGTAGAGTCAAAATGTTCGTGACGGGATAGCGATCATGCCTCCATGAGCGGAACATCGACCCGTGAGATCACAGGTTAGTTTTCCTCAATTTATCATTTTCACCCCCTCAATTTTAAAATGCTAAAATCTTTGTCGTGGGGGGTAATTTTTGAAAATGTTAGGTTCAAAAGGTCCATCTAGGGGGGCGCCTACTAGGTAGGCTTTGTTTTAGTTAAAAAGTGTCATTTTTGTGTTTTTGGGCTTTTTAGGGTATAAAACCCATGTGGGTTTTCGGGACACGACCGCCACCTTGAGCAGGGTGGCGGTTATGAAACCGCCGCCTTGCTTAGGGGCGGCGGTCCTTCTGAATGGCAAAAAGAACACTTGTTTGAAATTGTTTTTGCATTTTTAGCATTTCTATGTGTTTTCATGATTTTCCAATATCACTTGGATGCTAACTTGCTCTGTTTTGTGTGTTTTTGGGTGTATGTAGGTGAGGGAGGAGTACATTCGGTGGAGTCGAGAGAGAGAGTGTGACTAGCTCCCAGTAGTACTAGATGCCCTTTCACAGGATGAGGAGGACACTCTTCAGAGGGCCGGGATACTACGTATATCACGCATCCCACATGTTGCACCATCCAGTCACATTCTTTGTGACTTATTTTCCTATTGGGATGCTGATCAGAACACCTTCCGATTACCAGGGGTCCGCGGTGAGTGGACCATTACTTTGGAGGATGTTTATTGTATTCTAGGGGTCCCGATCATCGGGAGACGACTTACCCTTGAGACAGCAGGTTCGCGGGCCCAGATAGCACAGTGGGCCTCTTACATGGGAGATGCAGTTATCTCCACTGGTTTGAAGAAGGGGGTGAGAGTTCGGTCTATTCCTAGCTTGCCCATCCCCTTGATTTGCAGCTATTATGGGGATCCTTGCCTCGAGATTGATCGGGGACAAGGGAGGAGACACACTACTATATTGCTGGTCCCCCATCATTACACAGATCGAGGGACATGGCCGGATTTACGCCTGGGGAGCAGATATACTTGGGACTACCTACCATGACTTGTACAGGGTAGTCCATTTATAGGGGTAGTCTTTGAGCCACCCGACCCTAGTTATGAGCTGGGTTTATGAGCGCTTCATCCCTATGGCAGAGGTGTAGAGGTGGCAGACCCCGAGAGCTGTGAGGGAAGCCAGATGGATAGATATGTCGGTGCTCAGAGCACCTCACCAGCCAGTTGCTTTGCTGACCACTGATGACATGGAGGCCACACCGTATCAGGTCATGGCAGGTATATGGGGCGAGGAGGCTCTTACCTTGATCTCCTGCTCCACCACAGGGCAGCTTGTTGACAGAGTAGGGCGAGTGGAGATACACCCCTTTTGGCGAGTTCCTCGTAGTTTGGCCTACCTTACGTGGGTATGCTTCCCAGTAGTGCCGGTATATCTGAGTTAGTTCGAGAGGCCGAGGGGGTCCTAAAGGCCGGGGTTGGACGGTTGTGACACCCAGCGTTCCTATTGCAGCGAGGCGGGTAGTATGAGCTAGAGGGAGAGCCGGTGCCCTCGGGCACCCTTACTTCAGATTGTCGCGCGCCGCCCATAGCGGTGCGACCCCATCGACATAAACTCGAGTCCGAGGAGTTCTCGTGGGGAGAGACAGAGGAGGAGACTAAGGCCGAGGCCAGCGAGTCAGGGGGAGAGGATGATAGTGATCCTGAGTGGCATGATACTCAAGATATCATGCAGGTAGAGAGGGTAGAGCAGAGTGCAGAGAGGGTGACTCTGGTTTCAGAGGAGCCACTCTCCTAGGGCCATGGTGGGGAGGATGAGTCCATTGCGGGACGCTACGTCGCTCCAGCCATGGGAGGAGCACCTCAGTTAGCGGTGGCATCTGTGGTAGGTGCTGACCCTAGAGATCCATCCTGGAGGCCTGGTGACCCGAGTAAGTTATCTTCCCTTTGCTTTGAGTTAGGATTGCTTGCTTTAATTACCATCTCTCCTTTGTTTATACTTGTGTTTTATCTCTTGTTTTATTTCTAATTCATTTTCTCCTTTGTTTGCAGAGACCGCCGATGAGTGGCGAGACCTGATTCGTAGGGTATGCATCGATACCCTGATGATCCCTATGGAGAGGACTCATGTGGAGTTATCTGTGGATGTAGGGGAGCCTTCGGCAGTTGGAAAACACACCAATGTCTTTACCCCTGTCTGGCATGTGGCCAGGATGGTATCTACCCTCCGTATTGAGGTGGCAGGGTATAGGACAGTAGAGAGCACCGATGAGGAGTCATTCTCATGGCGAGACTACAATGCTGCCCTCGGGATTGTGAGCCCTCTGTGCACTTAGAGCACTAGCGTATCCAGAGTCCTAGGCATGGGCGTGCACCTTCAGAGGGATCTCATAGGGATTGAGAAGCCACTTGGCTCTCTTAGATTTTTGTATGATTCATTTGTATTCCCAAGCTCTTTGAGCGTTTTGACCATGATTAGCGCATGATGGCATTATCAGACAGAATTTTAACCATTGATATATATATATATATATATATATATTCTTTTTGTACTAGACTCTTGGCATCTATGACCTTGCTTCTATTTCCGTTTCCACATGTAAACTATGATGTTATGTCTATATGCTTTTTTAGAATGTATGCAATGGAGAACAAATGATACAAATGTTAACTTTCTTTTTGTATTTCATGATGCTAATGTATGATAATGTAGACACGATGTGATTTTGAATTTTAATTTCTATAAGAAATTTCTGACACTTCATAGTTGTTTTGACAAAGTGGTGATGACAAACCGGTATGATGAGCAGATAAACTTGCCCCACTCCTAACTCCACACAACTAGTAAGATGTGAGGGCTCATCACCGAGAGCTAGAAAGGGCACAAGTTATGAAATGTGTTGAAATGGTAGTGATGAGAGATAGACAAAGCTTTAGTGGAACCAAATTAGGATGCTACAAGCCTACTCTACTCGAATGACTTCATAGTTTAGGATGCAACTTGCTTTGCGGTTTATCTAGACTTAGATCCGTAGATGGCCACATGGTAGACAAAATATGGTTTTTAGGATTTTTAACTCTCTTGGAATTTCAGAAATCTGATTTATTTGTTTTTGACTCAAGACTTCAATATTTGAATTGTTTTTTATGACCTTTAACGTTTGTTTTTCAAGAGGACCCCTACACCTTGCCCCATGCTACTAGTAAGAAGTATGGGCTTATCACCATGGGCACGATATAGGTGAGTAAGGGCATTTCCATCCTCTCCCTAACCCTACGTCACTAGTAAGAGACGCAAGCTCATCACCGAAGGTTGGTGGGGCAAGGAAATGTGTAAATTAAAATTTTTCTGTTTGATTTATATTTGACTTGTTTATTTGAGCAAAATGTCAGCATGCTCTTACTTCCAAAGAGATATACATATGGGATAGATGTGACACGATGAAGCTTCTAGAACAGACCATAGGCAAGACACCTATCCTAAGAAGAAACCAAAAGTGAGAACAAGTATGTAGACCTTGGTATGGTTACTGTTAAGACTTTGTCATATCTAGCTTTATTTGATGAAATGATTCCAAAATAGTTGATGATATCATGGAAATGAAGAAGTATGATTAGAGTATTTATGCCAATACAATCAGAAGTTTGTAATGAATTGCTTTAAGAATAAATTCCTTGATCACAAGATTTGTACGAAACATGCGGACAAAATGAACCTAACTACATGAAGATGTAATGTAGATATAATTATATAAATGATCGTTGGGTGCTTACGCATAGAATCGTTTAAGGTGCAGGGAATTGATTGTTTCACCAAATTCCTCACCTTCTAGCGTACATAAGAGGTATGCACCATTTCCATAGTCTTTCGTGAATCGGTATGGGCCCAACCATTTGGGCCAAAATTTCCTTCCTTCGCCGGTCTTTTTATCGATCGACATTGCCTATCCTTAGAACTAGATCACCTTCATATATGTCGCATTCATAGACCTTCTTGTTATATTGCCGCACATCCGGTCAGCATAGATTCGTGTCATTGTTTGGAATCTAACCTAGCTTCATATAGGATTTCTAGTTAGGAGAGACGTGCTTCTCATAAGTGTCTTCATCCGTAATCCCTTGTAATGAGATACGGAGACTAGGTATTTCTACCTCGAGCGGGAGAACCGTTACCCGAATATCAAAGTGAGAAAGGAGTCACTCCTATTGGTGTTCTTATTGAGGTTTGGTGGGCCCATAAGGCCGGATATAACTTCAAATGCCAATCTCGTTTGTTTTCTTTCACCGTTTTAAGAAGAATGGCTTTTAATGTTTTGTTTGTTGCTTCAGCTTGTCCATTGGCTTGGGGGTAATACAAGGAGGCCGTATGATGGCTTATTTTGAATTTATTACACAATTCATGAACTTCATCATTCTTAAAAGAAGTCCCATTATCCGAGATAATGATTTGCGGGACACCATACCTGCAAATGATTTGGTTTAAGATGAACTTGGCGATTACAGAACCTGGTACAGTAGTAAGAGGCATGGCCTCTACCCACTTGGTAAAATATTCGGTGGCCGTGATTATGAAATTATGGCCGTCAGTAGATGAGGGAGAGAATTTTCCTATTAAATCTAGGCCCCACGTAGAAAAGGGCCATGGAGTAGCGATTGGTTGTAGAGCTTGTGCCGGCATGTGGATCTCGTGGGAGAATTCTTGGCACTTATGACACTTTCGTACAAACTCTATTGCGTCGTGTTCTAGAGTAGGCCAGAAATAGCCCATCCGATGTATTTTACGAGTGGTGGCATGGCCACCGAAGTGGCCTCCACACATTCCACTGTGAGATTCGTGGAGAATCTTCTTGGCTTCTTCCATGTCAACACATCTTAGAAGCATTCCATCGAACACTTTTCGATAGAGCACTTGCTCTATAATGATGTATTTAGCTATGATAATGCGTAACCACCTTCTTTGTTGTGGTGTAGCACCTTCTGGATACGTATGGTCCATGATATAATTAATAATATCAGTATACCAAGGACATTCAGAGATAGGAGGTCTGGTTTTGATGTAGTATACGCATTCATCAGGAAAGTCCAGATCTACTAGATTGCCTCCGTCTAGTGGGTTATCAGCTAACCAATCCACAATGATTTGTCCTTTAACAAATTTTTGATTTACGAATGTTAATTCAAATTCACCCATTAAGGTTATAAAATGCATCCAGCCTTCTTAGACAAGGACCCTTGTGTGAGGAAAGTTTGTAAATGGTCTGTTTTTACAATGACCCTTGTTTCTTGATTTAGCATATAATGTCTTAAGCATTTGGTTGCAAAGATTATGGCAAGGCATTCTCATTCTTCCTATGTATAACGTGTTTCATAGTCGAGCAACATTCGGCTAATGAAATAGATCGCACGTTCTCTCTTGTCATCATCTTCTTGAGCCAGCATACAGGCTAGCGAGACATTGGTGGCTCATGAATATAAAATTAACGGGCGGTCTGGCTTAGGTGGCATTAACGTAGGTGGCGATAATAGGAAACGCTTAACTACGTCGAAAGCTTCATTGTAGTCTTCGGTCCAATCAATGCTATAATATTTCTTGAGTAGATTGTTGATTGGATGAATGGTGAAGCTTAAGTCCGGGATGAATCTCTCGGATTGCACCCAGCTTTCTGATAAATGATTCGATTCCAAATTCATCGAAGGTGGGACCATCTCGAGAACAACCCTAATTTTGGTTGGGTCAACATCGATCCCATGTGATGATATAATGTAACCTAGGAGCTTCCCCCCTGTTATGCCAAAGACATATTTTTCTAGATTTAGCACGACCCCGTATTCTATTAGATGTGAAAGAATGATGCGAAGTACTTCCGGATGGTCACAACGCTTCTTGGCCTTGGCCAATAAATCATCTACGTAGGATTCCACAATTTTATGAATAAGATCATGAAATATATATGTCATAGCTCGCTAGTATGTGGCGCGCGTTTCGAGACCGAATGGCATAACAACGTAGCAATAGGTTCCCTAAGGAGTTATAAATTTGGTTTTAGCTTGATCTTGTTCGGGATATTCTCGATTTGATTGTATCCACGAGAATCCATCTATAAGAGACAAAAGCTCAAATCCAGCTGTTGCGCCAACAATGACGCGTCTATGGATGGTAACGGAAGTCATCCTTAGGAAACACTTTGTTAATGTCGAGAAGTCTATGTAGATGCGTATCTTCCCATTATTTTTGAGAGCGGAATGATATTAGATACCCACCGAGAGTAATCGAGTGGTTTGATGAACCCTACTTGGAGGAGTTTCATTACCTCCTCTTTCACCATGAGAGCTACCTTGGGTTTCATTGGCCTTGATTTTTGTTTTATCGGCTTTGCATCTGATTTAGTGACGAGGTTATGTACCACAATATGTGGTGCAACCCCTGTCATTTCTTTATAATTAAATGCAAAATCCTTCTGATGTTCTTTGAGGATTCGAGTGTGTATTTCTACTTCTGATGGAGTTAACGAGGACCCTAGTTTCAAGATCTTTGGTTCATCCTCCGTTCCGATGTTAATATCAATTGTTTCTTCGATTAGAGAAGCGTTACCTTCTTCAAACTCAGGCGGGGCTGGAGGTAGTTCCAGCTCGTCTCCATTCTCGACTATGTATATGCTGAGTTCCTTTTATGGGGGAAGCTCTGTCATGGGATTCCCAAAGTAGGAAGATGAATGCGGGATCAAGGATAAATCTACTGTGTGATGGGTGAGATGTAACGCTGCATAGGCATTTAAGTAATCAAGAGTGGTTGTCTCACTATCAATGTGGTCTAGGATAGTAGATTTGTTCTCATCTCTGTTCATTAAATGAGGGCTTGACATTTGTTTCACTAATGGTTCGGTACGAAGGGATACCATAAAATGGGTATTTTCCAACTCGCTGTTTGGAGTGAAGCGTGACGCTGAGGTTGCTATTGAATCGGTGAGAAGATTTTGTTCTCGTGGGATTGCTTCAATTGATATGAAGTCAAACTCCTTGCTTAAATTCAATACAACTATTTTGTAGAGCTGTAAGTGCTCGGCTTTGGTTTCATATACCTCAGCGACTTGGTTTGCTACCAATTGTGAGTCTCCTAACACCCTGATATTATTAGCACCGATCCTCTTAGCTAAGATGAGGCCAAGGAGGAGGGCTTCGTACTCAGTGCCGTTGTTTGTACATTCGAAGTTTAGTTTAAAGGAAAATGGTAGGACTTTTCCCTCGGGAGAAGTAAAGATTACACCCGCCCCAGCTCCGTAACGACATCTAGCTCCATCAAAATGGAGAGTCCAATATTTCACTAGGAATATGGATGTTGGGATATTTGTTGTGTTAATATCTTCTACTTCCACCATGCAGAGATCCTCTGCTGGGAGAGAACCAACACCTAGGGTATATCCCATGCCTACTGTAATCAAATGGTAAGAACATTGGTAGATCCTGTTCTAGCAACTCAACGATTTTTGTAGTAGTTCCTAATGATACTATTTCTATAATGTTAGCCTCATCCTTGAGGGCTGGGATCATCTTGACTAGGCTCATAGTTTCAAGATCTGTTGTAGGTACCAAATTTTCCTCCGGTTTTGCGTCGGTGGGTTTATTAAGTTGGTTTGTTGGGAGTTCAAATTCCGAGTGAATGCCTGGTCTTTTCTTTAGGTCAGCCAGGTGTACATCGAATGGTTTTGGATCACCTTTGGCTATGAACACCTTTCCTAAATGCAAGAATCTTACTTCTTGAAATAACGTAGAAGGGATTGCCTTCATACGGTGTATCCATGGTCGGCCAAGGATCATATTATAGTTGGTTTCCCGATCTATAATATAAAACTCAGTCATAATTGTTTTGGGTCCTAAGGTGACCGGTAGTATTATAGTTCCGATTGACATGGCTTTAAGGCTATCATAGCCTCTTAATGTATTTTGAGTCGTGGAACAATTCGTTTCTCCATACCCTAGCTTTTGAAGGAAAGATAAGGGGACTATGTTAAATTCTGCCCCATCACAACCATGTGCGTTTCACATAGTTGTTATAAACCCATAATTACAAGTGTAAGGCTGGATCACCTCGGCGTGTAATCTCAAAGTGTCTATTGGCATTTTGTTTATTTCGAATATGAATTCGATATGCTTATCCGGCTGCCCTAGAGGGTGGATATCAAAGTCTATATGGTACACCTATGTTTCGGGAGGTGGAGTGATGTTAATTAGATGGCCTAAACCTAATGCCTCCAAAAGAGCAGCCCTATGGGTAGGAGAATTCTTCAATAAGTCCAAAAACAAAATGTGTGAGAAGGTTTTTGTTAGATCGTTAATTAAATCATAGGCACCCACGGGTTTTACTACTATTTGTTGGATATTATCTATTTCCGGTAGGTAACTTGGACTTGGCTGAGAGGAATACTCTCGTGTCCTTGTTACCTTCTATGGGTAGTTCGGCATCTAACTCCACTAAACCAACTATCTTGGGTCACGGCTGACTTCCTAATTGTGGCGCAACTAATGGATTTAGTGAAGTTGAGGCTTCATGATCGTTGTTTCCTGTCATTACACCCTTGTTTGTCCCATTTGGATTTAACTTGTTGTTGTTGTGATTTGGGAGCGGATCATTGAAGATCTTAAGGGGTGCATTTTGAGGGGAAACTGCCCCTGTGAACGTATTTGGTGGTGGTGACGCAGGATCTTCCAAGAACATGTCTATGAAAAGTTGTCTTTGTTCCTCTGGCAAAAGTTACATGAATTTATTGTAGTCATGACACGTTCTAGTGTCATGGCCTCGAATTTTGTGGAAACCACAATATGAGTTAGGATTGTAATTCCTAGTTTGTTGGCTTTGTGTATATTGTGGCCCAAAACTCTGATCAAACCGTTGCCTATTAGGATTAAAGTTTTGTATTTGTTGTTTCTGGTTTTGATATCTAGTTGAGTTTTGTTTGGACCCCTGTGTAGGGTTTCACCGTTGTTGTTGTTGATTAAAATCTAATGCATTGATTGTTGGGGTAAAGTTGTTGTTTCATTGATTATTCATTAGCGGTGGAGTAGTCACAACATTTACCTTTTTAGCCGATCGGTTGACTCCATCATTGTCACCCACGTGATTTTTATTGAGGATTTTAGGTCCTTGATTGATATTTGTGGTAGTAGGGTAAGTGGTAGTATTCTAGTTGGAGGTGATTAACCTCCCGTTTGCTCCATACATCTTATGACCGCTATCTATGCCGCTTGATCTATTAGAGAGCGCTCTCAAGTACTTCATCATAAGTTTTTAGTGGGAAATTTTGACTTCTTCCTTCACTTCTCTGCTGAGAGAATGAAGGAATAAATTACATAGTTCCATTTGGTCCATGTTTGGAGCACTGGCCGAAGAATAAAGAACCGTATGCCATCTCTGGATAAAATGAGCGATAGATTCATTATGTTCTTGTTTAATGTGCATGAATTCCCGATTCCTGTTCTTAATAGTTTGTTCATGTCAAATGCCTTGATGAACTCTGAAACGAGTTGTTTGAACGAATGGATGGAGGCTTCAAGTATTCTATAATACCAATCGAGGGTGATGCCTTCCAGGGTTTTGGGGAATATTTTAAAGAACAACCCCATCCCTAAAGGAGTAGTTCTCAAATGGCTGTGGTGTAAGCCTTGATATGTGCATTTGGATCTCCCTCACCTTTGTATTTGGGTAAATCGGGAAGAGGTCTTGGAGGCATGACACTTCATATGGTGAAATCTAAGGGCTCTTTCAAGTATTCGGAATAAGTCCCTATTACATAGGTTTTGACCATTGATGGTGCCTGGGCCGAGGGAATGGCGGTGGAATGGGTTGTTGGTATGGCGTAGCGCATGCATGGCAGGGCATAAGGAAGCCCCTATGTTTGAGAAAACATGCCAGAGAGGAGAACATATCCCCTTGTGGTGATTTGGAGTACATGTTCAAGTATGAAGGGGTATTGTCCAGAAATGGATTATTTTGTATTAGACTGGGAGGTATTGAAATGGTGTTAGAAATGGCTAGTTCTAGTTGGCGTTTGTTGTGAATCGAGGAGACATGCCCAACGTGCCCATTACTATGAGGAGGTCTACTTGGCTAGGATGGAGTGGAGGATTAGAATTTCCTACCTGCATGAATTGAGAATGGTGATTTGCCTGAGCAAGTTCCAAACCCCTAACTTTCTCTACTAAAGTTGAAATGACCTCATTTGGTGAGGTCACAATATTTTGCCTTAGTGGCATTTGTTGTACATCCCGATGTTGTATAGGCATGTGATACCCGCTATGAACTCGTCGTTGCCTGCCAAGTTTCCCAAGGGCATTTCCTATATGCACTGTGGTAGAGAGGTATTTTCTTAAAAGAGACCTCGGGTTGTGTTTGTAAACTTCCTATGGGTGGGTACATAATTTGAGAGCATTGTTCATTCCTGGCATAATGTAGTGAATGTTCATCATCTAAACCCAGGTATGGGTCTGATTGTCTACTAATTTGTGGTCTAAGCAAAGCACCTGGGGAGATGAACCAGATTCTCTTGTGAACGTCATATTGTTCGAGCCTGACGGCTCTGTTTGTTGTGTTTGCGTGAAGTGATCTAACTCACTAGTTTGGAAAGATGAGTTATATCTAGTCCTTAGAGATGGAGTTTGTGTTGATAACTGGTTAGTTGAATAGTTATCACCCCATACTAAGAGTGAGGGTGATGATTGTCTATTCAATTGAGCGTAGTATGCTTCAAGACCTAGGAGAGGTCTACCATATGCATCGAATCCCAACATATTCGGGGGTATATGAATACCCGCAGAATAATGGGAAAGAGTGAAGGTGGATGAAAGAAGACTGAAACACTAAAAGAGAAGGTGAAAGAGTTGTTTGTTCACGTCAGGTTCACCAATTTTGTTGGTGAAGCTGATGTGAAGGCTAATGAGGTGGAAAAGATGAAAAGTATACTAATTTGGAAGAACACGTAATAATATGACTCGAACTAGAAAGTAGGAAGTTTCACGTCGGGTTCACCAATTTTGTACGATGGAAAAGTGACAAGCGAGCATGGGAATCTACAAGTAACTCTTCCTCGCACCCGACCTCCCAAGGTCGTGCCGAGACAGCCGGTAGGGATGGAATATACGTGGGATGTGGAAAAATTAGTTAGGCAATCTTATGTCTTCAACGTGCACTAGTGGAATCTACAAATCTAAGGCAATAAGGCTCTCCTAACTCGAACTGGTGTGATAGATCGATCAGCGAGGATGACTGCTCGAAGGCTCCAATCAATATCGAGCTCTGGCGTTATTCGATCTATGGGTTGTGGGATACGTGGAAAATGACTTGGGATGGTTTCGTGTATGTCTCCGAGATTAGTGGTCATAGGGTGGATGATGTGTATAGTGGACTCTACGGATGATTATCTGGTCTAGTCTAGAATTCCTTAGTTTTTTTAGATGCCACATCTAACAAGGATAGTTGTTCGATGATGATAGGTGGAAGTGGAGTAGATCTCGAATACTAATGTGCGTAAGCCAATGTCAACGTGATCGAATTGTGGACTCGTTAGGTTACATGATTTATGGGTCACAACCGTAGACTCATGGTTGATGTGGACTAGCTATGGTCATGTGCGAGATCAGTCTCTAATCCCTAGTATCCAATAGTCGTATGCCCTCTCGTCCTCTATATTAAAAATTAATAGTTGTCAGGCGATCTTCTAGAGTACCTCATGTGTGTTTTGCAACCCGAATTCTTAGGCTAGTGTCTATGTTTGTTAGAATGTCTCTTGCGTCGGGTTGTGGGACCAAAGGGTCACAATCGAACATTTTCTCTCTTTCAAGTCCTTCTACAGTCATGCGGATATTTTTCTAGGGTAACCTGTAGTTTGGCTGATTTGACCAAAACATGTGTGCTTGGTCGTCTTCTATGTTTAACCCTCTCAACTGAGAGCTGATCTGTTGCAAATCTATTGTTGTTTGGAAGACTTAGATTCTAAGATTTTGATCTATGTCAGTTACTACTGTGATGAGACTAGGTTGAGGCACGATTGGCTCGAATACATATTATCTGGGCTCTCTAGGTCCCGTGATTGTCATACAAAAGCAACAATGTAAATCCAATTGCAGCAAAGTAAATTTAACTATACGACGTATATTTATAGCATATATAACTTCTCTATTTTTGTATTTTTCTGATGAACTATTTGAACAAAATTGAAAGAGTAACCTTTTAATATATCTAGGAATTAACAACTGACACTAATAACATGACTAAAACAAACAAAGCAACCGAGTATGGCTACTTGTCTATGCAAGTTGTAGATCTATTCTAAATAATGAAATAACTGATCTAATCTATTTGCAAGACTATCGATCCTACCTCAGAAGTGAGGAATGAATCATAGATTCTCAGAAAATATCAATCCCCATAGCTTCCCTGGCAATATCGAAAGTAAAATTAACTGAAATGAAATGATTGGCTACTCTATTTGATATGCTTTTTAACTAGAACTTTGAAAGCTAGAACCCTGTATTCTGCGCGAACAATGGTGAATCCGATGGTGTGTGTGGCTTTTTCCCCTCAGTGTGATCTCCTCGTTCTTTCATGCTCACGTGGATCCAGAAAAGCGTGTAATGCTAGCATCAACAGAAGTAGATATTGGAATAAAGGCAGCTTTAGGATACAGATTGAATACAATGCGAGTAGGAGAGGGATGGCGCAAGAGTACAGAGCTTGGCCTATGCAATTCCTAGCGGGATTTATTATGAGTCATGCAACATAAAACGTCCAGAACCTGAAACTATCTTGTTTGAAGAACAAGACCTGCAACTTTAATGGCTTCCTATTGATAAACAAACTATCTTACTCCAATGGATTGGATGAAATAACAACAAGCACTTGCACAAGATGGATATGTGGCTTTCAAATAGCACAACAATGCTAACTAAGCATGCAAATGAACTAAACTATGAATCCTAAGCAAAATAAAAGACTGAACTATTGAAATGAGAAATTGAGAGGTAAATTTGAGGGGCCATTTGCTTGAGCACAAGCCAGCTATTTATAGCAATTCATTCACCCAAAGATAAAAACCAAATTGATCACCTAAACTATAAACAATGGAAAAACACTATTCGAGGGAACTCCGAATCATCAATGAAAGCCAAAGGTGATGAAAAAAGCTGGTAAATGTTGAAATTACGTGAGTCATGTTAAAAAAGAGCATTCTGGAAAATGCGTGAAGGACCGCCGCCCGAGCAGGCGGCGGTCACGAGACCGCCGCCCGAAGCAGGCGGCGGTCACGAGACCGCTACCTGTAGGCGGTGGTTTCAGAATCAAGAGAAAAAGGCCAAGAAAAAGGGGAAAAGAAAAAAAAAGCATGCAGGGCTAAGCGGGGCATGTGGGATGTTAACGCATATTTAGAGGGATTTTTCAGAGATCCCGAACACCTTGTGAGGAGACCGTATCATCATTGGGGCATGTATTTCGTTGTTTGAGGTGCAAGTACCCTACAATTTTGGTACGTATAGACACCCGTGAGTTCTTTGCATGATTTTAATTAGTAAAAAGGGGCTAGTGGAGGTAATGATCATGGATTTCTCACCAAAAAGGGAGAATCTATCCATAAGAAAAATTCTATGCGAAGATCCGTGGTGCCCATATTTAAGGTCATGTCGAGGAAAGTGACGGTAGACCACATAATTCCAAATCATTACAATGATAAATTGAAGAGGCTAATGATGTAGGGATGATCTAAAGATATGACTAAGTGCTCACTAGTAATGTGCTAACAATAGAATGGTCACAAGTACAATGCGTTAAGAGTTTCCAATTCTAGTTTACCATCAAGGGAGGCCAAATGATAGGATCCCGACCCATACTTATGTGTGATAATGTATGGTCAAATCCAATTAGGGAAAACTTTCCACATTGGCTCCTTTCTAGAGTAGTGAAATTTTGATTTTCTTTAAGGATGAGGTCATTGAAATTAAATTCATGCTCTTTGAGGTACTTATTGTAAGCACACTTGATGCACTCTTGATAAACATGATGGTTTTCAAGAGCGAGGAGGTGGCGTTCATCTAACAATTTGATCTTTATTAGATACTCTGGTGATAATCTTCATCAGAGATGAAGTTGCAAAGAGACACATGTAAGGATTTTATTTTAAATTCAAGAGGAAGGAAAACTTCAAATACATACATGAGAGAAATAGGAGTAGCTCTTGTAGAAGTGGAGATGCTAGTTTGATAATCCCAAAGAGCAAAGGGGGGATGAAGATTCCAATTACGACTACACTGGTCAATTGTATTTGCAAGAATTTTTGAAGGGTTTTATTAGTTGCTTCAGCTTGGATGTTAGCTTGAGGATAGTATGGAGAAGAGAAACTAAGCTAGATATTGAATGAGTCACAAAATTTCTTGAGATATTTGTTTTTAAAGGACTTTCCATTATCCGTGATGAGTTTGTGAGGAATGCCAAAGTGGAAAATTATGTGTTGGTAGATGAAGTTAATGATTGGACCAGACTTAGTTGAAGTGATTAGAATTTATTCCACCCATTTAGTGAAATATTTGGTTGTGGTAATGATAGAGTGATGTTGTTGTGAAGATCGGGGATTAATGAGACAAAATGATATCAAGACCCCATTTTGAGAAGGGACAAAGGTCTTGAGTTGGATGCAAAGCTTGAATAAGAATATGAATAAGATTGGAATGCTACTGACATTTTTCACATTTCTTAACATATTCATGGCAGTCATGATTTAGGGAAGGCTAGTAATAGCCAAGATGAAGAACGCACTTAGAAACAACTAAGACACTAAAAGTTTCACCACGTACACACTCGTCATTGAATTCCTAGATAACATGAGAAGATTCATGGGATTTAAGGCATCAAAGAAGAATACGATCAAACCCACACTTATAAAGGATGCCACTAAGTATAACATAGTGGTTAACACAATGAAGGAAATACCTCGTAGAATTCTTGGAAAAATCGGGGCGGAGTGATGGATTTGGATAAATAATTGAAGATTTGGGAATACCAAATATCTAATAAACTGGACTCAACAAGATTAACACGAGGTAAGTCATGAAATGGTTGATCACTATGGTGAATGAAAATAGAAAGTTTAGATTCTTTAGTGGTCTATGGGATGAGATCTGCAAGGGATTTCATTTTATCAATGAAATGATTAGACAACCGAGGAATGACTTGGATAATATAGAAATCAAAGGCCTTGAGGAAGAGATGAACGATGTCTTGATATTTTTGAAGAGTTTCATTTTTACATTGATAATCACCAATGACTTGTTTGATGATAAGTTCAGAATCCCCATAGATGTCAAGAATTTGAACACCTAGAAAGAGAGTGGTTTTAAGGCCTAAGATAAGGGCTTCGTACTCTGCCATATTATTCGTACATTCAAAATTAATCTTATTTGTGAGGGGAATAGGAGAATCCCAAGGAGGAAAGAGAATGATGTCAGTGCCTCCTCCTTGCTGACATTTAGAACCGTTGAAGAAGAGATTCATTTTAAGGGTTTCATACCCATGATGAAAGTGATTAATGGATTCATCTGGAAACTACTCATGAGGTAGATGCAAACTAGGAAGAGGGGCTTCTACTAACTAGTCTACAATAGCTTGGCCCTAAATGGATTTTTGAGAAATAAAATTGAGGTCAAACTCAGTCATGAGCATGAGCCACTGAGTAATACGATCTTTGTGATATGGTTTAGAATGCATCATCTTAAGAAGATGAAAACTAGTAATGACATAAGTCTTATGATAGAGAAAATAGTGTCAAAGCTTAGAGGTAGTAAAGAATAGAGTGCAACACATATTTTTAGATTCATTTTAGCGAGTCTCACAGTCATGGAAATTTTGACTGATGTAATAAACAACTCGCTCACAACCTTGGTCATCACGATGTGCTAACATGGCCCCTAGGGCATGATTAGTGGAAGATATGTATAGATAAAGGGCTCCCCTCGCATAGAGATGTAAGAAATGGTGGTGAAAATAGGTTTTGTTTAAGATCCTAAAAATCCTTCTAGAAATTATGATCCCAATTGAAGTCTATGTCTTTACGAAGAAGATGATAAAATGGCTAATAACAATGACGAAAGTTGGGAAATGAAATGGAAAATCGATTGAACTTCACCTTGAAGACTACAAAGTTGTTTGAGATTTAAAGGAGGAATTTTGATGATTTCTTTGATTTTCACATGGTCAAATTCTATACCCCTATTAGGTACAATAAAGGCAAAGAGCTTACCAGTGAATACCCAAAACACACACTTGGCTAGATTGAGATGAAGGAAGAAGTAGATAAGGCACTCAAAAAGGAATTTGAGAATGGAAATATGGTCATGGAAATTTTTAGATTTACCTAAAATATTTTTGACATAATCCTCTATGGTTTTGTGGATGAGATCATGAAAATTGTAAGTCATGGATCACTGATAAGTAGCTTCATAATTTTTCATACTGAAGGGCATGACACAGTAAAAAACATTCCCCCAAGTGGTGATGAAGGAAGTATTATGTTGGTCTTCTAGGGTGATAAGAATCTAATTATAACCAAAAAACCTATCCATAAGAGAAATCATCTCATGACTGTGGTAAGATCCACAAGTTGATCAATGTTGGGAAGAGGAAAGTCATCTTTAGGAAAAGCGAGATTAAGATTTTGAAATTTAGTGCATATACAAAGTTTTCTAGCCGCTTTAGTGATGGGTATGATATTAGAAACCCATTGGGGATAGTTAATGGGGATGATGAAATTGGTAGAAAGAAGATGTTGCAACTCCTCTTTGACAAGGAGGGAAACTCAAGGGGTGTATGCGGTGAAGCTTTACTTAACCGGTTTTGCATTTGGAATAGTGACAATATTGTGAACGATAGAAGGGTCAAGACCTGGCATGTCTAAATATGACCATGTGAATTCTTGGTTATAACGAGAGAGGAACGTGGTGAAAGATTTGAGCTCATGTGGATCAAGGGATTGACCTATTTTGATGATCCAAGGTTCTTCGGGAGTCCCGATATTGATTTCGATGGTGGATTTGTTGAGAAGGGTGGATGTTTCAGATGGTAAGGTATTATGAATATAATATTCCTCCACCCCCATGTGGGAAAGAATGGTGTCATCGTTAGCTCACTAAATAATTTCAATAGAAGATTATTTTTCTATCATCTCTGGATGTCAGAGGGGAAGGGATCTATTATTGTTCCTAGACTGATAAGTGATCAGTTCCAAAGTGATGCTAGAGAATAAAACAAAAATATAGAAGTAATAAACACAAAAGTGTCATATGTATCCATAGACTCATGGGATGGAAAATATGGATAAGGCATGTCCATACACATGTAATATGGTGGAATGCGGTCGGCCGAGTTGCTCACGATAATCTAAACTGAACGTTTCATGAGGTTTGCGGCATTGATAATAAAAAGGCCATCCGGTCTATCCTCATAACGCCCCATGCCAAATCCCTTCCATGCATAGTGGTGAAGGTAGGTATGGGAAAAGGAAGGTTTATTGAGAAATTCAAAACCATCATTATAAAATTTGGCATGTGGAAGATCGGGGATGTGAGAAGAAGGGGTATAAAAACCACCATATATGAGGCTAGTTCAAAGATGTGGTGGAACGAAAGGGACGATATCCCTAATATTGGGTTGGTACGTTGGAGCTTAGTCAAGTCTACCGATAAGGTGAAGATTTGGAAAGGTGTTGAGCGTAAGAATATGATACTCACCCAATGCGAGTTTATCCATTACTTTATCGAGGATTTATCATTGGGAAGTTTGGATGAAGGGATGGATGAGCTAGTAGATGTTGTAGATGGATCGTTCTTGGGAACGAAGAAATCATTAGGTCAATAGGTCATGTTTCACACTTGAAAGGGAGGAGCATCCTCGGGAAGAGTCAAGATCTTCCCCTTATGCTCATTTTTAAGAAAATGATGAAGTGTATAGGGGACACATCACATAGCGCATATCCAAGGTCATCAAGGAGAACATTATACTGAAATTATCCTTCTATGATATATAATGCCTCATGGAGGATCTTCTCACCAACTTTTATGGGAATGAAAACTATTCCCAAGGTGGGAGTGATAGCATTATTGAGGGCACGAAGGATCACATGTGTTTGGGTGAATGTGGATTTTGGGATCTTAAGTTGATCGAAGGTATGTGATGGGATGATGTTAATGTTTTCCCACTATCGATCATGGATCGTTGAATGAAATTATCATTGATCCTAACCGTGATGAAAAGGGGAAGGTCATGTTTGTCTAGTGTGACATCCAAAATATCATTATCATCGAATGAGATAGCAACATAAGTTGTAAGTGCTCCTATAAGAGACACGAAGGGTTGAGCCTCATCACTGGATGTCAAATATGCATGAAAGCTTTAGTGAGGTCATGTTTATGGTCTAACGAGCTTTGGATGAGATTGTAAAGTGACATATCAACTGGGGCTTGATGAATTTTTTTGATAATACTTTGCTTAATAGGTCGAGGAGAAGCTAAGACAAAAATCTTAGGTTTCGATGTTGATGTGAGATCCTTAGGAGGAGGAATGGCGACGAAGGTCTTAGATTTTAGTTGGGATGTCGATTTAGGATTGTGTGGATATTCGAACAACATTGATGAATAATGAGACCATCCAAAGAAGAATCATCATTTGGAGGTGGGATGGTCAAAAAGTTTGTGATGAATGAAGGGGATTTACATTTGGATGGATGAAGTCGAAGGTGTGGGTGTGGAAGGAGGAGATTGGTTTTCTTTAAGAATAAAGTCATTTTCCTCGATGATGTTGTGGAAAATGGTTTGGAGTGCTTTAAATTTTTCGGTATCATGTTCAAGAGTATAATGGTACACACAAATGAGGTTTAAATCAAACCACGATGGCTTCTTACTATTCGGGTCAAAGGCCTTAATAGGTGGAAGTGTAATGACATAAGTTTTTAGTAAGTGTTGGAGAACTTCCGCATAAGACTCAATCAAAATATTAGGAGGCGCCTTGTATTTTTGAGACATATTGATCTTGAAAGAAGAATAGGATGCTTGAGATGATTTGAATGTTAAATGTGAAGTTGGAGTATTTAGGGGTTTTGGTGTCTTAGTCTCGATTTTTATTGGTGCTCTATAAGAAGAAGCATCATATGGTTTTGGCTTGAGTTGATTGGTGGATTGAAGGGTCTTTAAGAAGGAGATAGTCTTAGAAGGGATGGATGTGGTCCCAAGATGTATGATGTAGTGTTACATTGTCTAATCTTATGAGGGGGATATTGATTTTTTTGTGAGTGCAGACACCTATAATTTAACACGAGCAATTTAAATACTTAAATTACGCTAATTATCCCCTTTCCCACAAATTGATGACATATCGTCAATATAGCACACTTTCTCTTCTATCGTCATTAATTAACTACATTACGCTAGTTAATTAACCCTTTTATCCAAAAAATTCACCAATTAACGACCTTCCATTAATTAATCCTCCCTTCTATCTAAACTAATTAATTATTATTAATTAATTAGCTTCCTCTTCCATTAAATCAATAAATCATCATTTATTTGATTAAATTCCTCCCATAGTCTAAATCATGCTAATTATTCCTCTAAAAAGCTTCTATAAGCTTACACACCTATTAATTAATCACTTTGGTTAATTAATAAACCCCCTCAATCCCCATGGGTCACTAAAGGACAAAATAAACTCTCTTAAGGTTAACTCAACCCTTTCTAAACCTCCCTTATCCACAACTAACCCAACCTCTCTATTGTCCCACATGTAAAGGGATGTAGAGATTATTTTATCCATTGGGCTATATAAGGAGCCCTCCTCCTACCTTTCTTCTTACACCTTACATGTTTATAGCTAATCTATAGACATTTCATCTTAGAGCATCTTTCATTTGAGCTAATAGCCTCATTCTTTCATTTCATCCATCCAAGATTTTGGGTCATATGGAGATAATCAAAATGGTCTTGTAGCCATACTTTGATGAGCTTCCATTCCCAAACCCTTGAATATAAAACAATCAAATTTTATTTCCATGGATCTATCTAGGTTCATTTAGTATTTTTGGTGATCTAAAGAGTAGAGATTCTAATGCTTAGCATATTAGTTTGATTTCTATTTCAAAGTTTTAATGCATGATGTTGGTATTTAGTCTTGTTTAGCTCTTAGCATGATGATATTTGTTTAGTTAGTTCATGTTTTGAAACTACTAAGGTGTTAGTTTCAATTCCTTTTGCATAGCTAAATAATACATTGATACATATGGAATGCCCGGTGGGATGGATCCTTTGTCCCTTAGCATTATAGTTCAATTTTTGTTGTTATTTCAACATTTGGCTAACCCATTTCTATACAAATGTGTGAAGTGCTTTTTTAATGATTTTTGGTAATCTTACATGTGTAGAATCTCATTTAGAGCTTTAATTTTGATGGGTTATTGTCAATTTTGAGCTAACATGTTAAAATTTGGAGCATTTTGAACTTATTTGTGTCATTTATTGTATTTTGACATCATGACCAGGTACAATTTTTGTAGGGGAGGCACAGGTACAAAAAACCACACACAGGCACACTAAACCATGCATAAGCATGCATCACAACACACACACACACACACTGAGCTATCATATTATACCTTTGTTGTTGTCATAAACCTGTCAGGCTAGCATGCAAACACCCCAACCTCGGTGCACACACCATTCTACTAGCGCACATGTTCTATGTTTCTCGGCCAACGCACACACCCTGTCATAGTTTTTACCTTCTATTTTGCTTGTTGGGTGCACATGCCTATACCCTAACACAGACACACATATCCTAGTGTAGGCATCTATAGGCCAACACACACACACACCCTATCATGGTTTTTATACTGTCTTTTTGCCTTTTTGGGCACACATGCTTATACCTAGCATAGACGCACATATCCTAGCACATGCATCTCTCGGGTAGTGCACGCACATTACAGACCTAGATTTACATAGAGGGCGCAAGTCCCTAACCCACGTGTACACACCCTAACCAGTATGCATGTGCTTTGGTCTGAGCTTGCATATTAATTCCATGTTTCTAAATGTTTATGTCCTAAAGTGTTAACATCATTATAGGTTTAATCTAGCTAATTTTTATTTTTGCAGAGTACGTTTACATGCTTTTGCTAGACTAGACATTGGATAAACCTTGCATGCTTAATTATAAGAGTAAGATCACGTATTCTCTTCCCTCACGTCCTTTGGGGTGATCTTGGGAATCATAAATGATTCTTATATATTTTATTTCTTTGAAAAATGTGTAGAATGTCCAAATTGAGCCAAGATGAATATATTTTGCGTTTGAATTAAGTGTTTTCCATTTTTAATTTCTTGATTGGATTTTGCATTGCGTATGCTCTTCTCTTGCGTCCTAGGATGATCTTGAGAATCAGAAATGATGTTTATTATTTTTATGGAAAATTACTAATCCGTTGTGCAGAACCAATTTTTTTTTCAAAGAAAGGTGGAGTTGAAACAAAACTAAACTACTAATACAAGTTTTTGTGTAGGTCGCCAAAAGGTGTTCAAGCAAACCACATCAAATTAAATAAGAGAAAAAAACACACCAAAATCATCACACTGTATTTTTAGGTTTGGATAAGGGTACACTCCGTCCAATTAAAACTACGACATAACCCCTTGGCATAAGCCTTAAGCTACAACAATGGGGTGGTCCTAGGAACCCCAAAGTAGTCCATACAAGAGGGAACCTTGTGGATGAAAAAGAAGTTCTCCCCAAAACCTACTTGACTAGTATTACCATTTGTGAGATTTAGCATCAAAGTTATCCATATCGTGACCCAATGAGAGTACATGATGGACACATTTATTTCCCACTTTGCCTGAAGGGGGTAAAGTAAAGCCGAGATACTCCAAGAATTAGTCAGTGTAACTTTTCTTGGTAAATTGAGCTCACTCTTAGATAACTTGTAACACCTAGTTAAGTGAACCACCTAGGAAGCTATCTTTGACTAGGATCCAACTTGGACCATATCAAAACTAATTTGAGTTGAGAGCCATTTTTCATCACGAAACGTGTGAAACATTACTTTTTCTTAGTTTTTCACTTGCCCTAAGGAAAGGAGAAACTCTTCCCAAGTGAGGGAAAACATTTTTCACCCCAATTGATGTACTTCCTTCACTTTCTTTTCACACTTTGTTAATCATAAGAGAAGTGACTACCTTTTGTTACTAATTAATGGTATTCACCACTTTTTTCCATTTATGCTCATTCATGTTTACGACTGAGTTGTTAAAAGTCTAAAGTGTGTGGAGAAGTTTTCATATCATTAGTAGCCTTTTTGATCTTGATACCCAAGTCAAGATCGTCATCATAGTTAGGCTTGATTCATCACCTTGAATGTCCTTTGAATGTTTATATTGTTTATATCGTGTCACTACAATTTTGGTATTTGCATCTTGTTTTTAGTAAACTTGACCTAAATATCTATATTGTGATGTTACGTTATATACACTTTAACAATTCCTAGGTATACTCTCACTTTAGTTTGATTCCAATTATTACCTCGATTTTTAAAAGTGTTGAGTGTTACCACTTATGTGTTTTATATCAATATCATCTTGATATCAATACCTTACTTTCTCACAAAGTTTGGTTAACATATCTTGGTGAAATTGTTGTGTCACTCACAATCATAACTGACACTTTTTGGAATATAGGTCTTGATTGAATTTGGGCTTGCTTCTAGTATACTTTATTTGGAGGTCGCGTTAACTTATTGTTATTACTTACACCTTGTTCATTTATTTAAACTCGACATAAGTAGGGACATTTTTTTAATCATCTTATGACATCAACTACCTTTTTGAAAATAGATTTAGGAAGTGCATCATTTGATTGATTGGTTTGGAAATAAACATTATGTGATTGAATCTTGTTCTTCGCCATTAACTTATTCATTTTGAGCAATCACTTTGTCACATTGATACTTTAACATTCATAATACACCTTGAATTCTTGACATTATTTTGTATTTCACTTGGACTTGATCGATATATTAGAACATATTCAAGACACCTTAGTGAAACTATCATACGCCATGGCCCCTAAAACAATATTAGGAGTCAAAAAGTAGGCATTGGAAACAAGACAAATGCAAACTTGGGAAACCTCAAACAAATAAGGGTCAAATCCCTTTATTGGCCATGATCTTGGGCCTTTATTCTCCGTGGAGAAAGAAGTAGAGGAAATGATAGATCATAATGGTGATGAGTTAAAATCACCACACATGGAATTTGACTTTGACCCCACCTTTTTAGATGAATTCCTTTATAGAAATAAAGATCGGGTGCTAGCACAAGTGGTGGAATTAGGAGCTAGAATGCCTATAGAACAAGAGATAATCCCACCAACAAATGATGCTAATGAAGAGGAATGACCTCTCATTAACATGGAGGATATCTTAACACATGGACATGCTTCTACCTCTAACGTAGGAAATGATAATGTGGTGGGTTATAGAATTCCTTTCATCAAGATACCACATAAAGTTAGAATAGAACACAAAAATGTAGAACAACCCCTACGTCATGAATAAGAAGAAGAACATCTTAAAGAAGAAGTCACTATTCAAAAGAAACTCCAAAACCTTAGTCGATAATTAGCTTTGTTAACATCTCATGTACAAAAAGAAACAAGTAAAAATGTACATAAAAAGAAGCCTAAGGTCAAAATTAGTGAACTTCACATGGAAAACCAAGAAGGAGAAGATATGGAATACGGTCATATATATATCCCTGCTTCCCCTAATAAAGAGCAATTGCTTACACAGAAATGTAATCCATGAAAGCAACACTTACAAGCCTTCAAGAAAGTCATGTTGGGAATAGAAGAAAATACCAATACGAAGAGCTATGTCCCCATCCATTTGATAAAACTATGATGCTTCAACCCTTCCCTAAGAAGTTTCACATTCAAAATTTGACAAATATAGAGGAAAGGTGACCCGCGAGATCATGTGAATGATTTTTACATGGCATGCCAAGAAGTGGCCTATAGTGATAATTACCTCATACGACTCTTTCCAAAGAGTCTAGGGGGCCAAGCCTTAGAATGGTTCACTTGCTTACCTCGTGGGTCTATCTTCACATGGTCTAAACTAGTAGAAAGGTTTGTTCAACACTTCTCGTACAACATAGAAAGCAACATAACCATGGTAGACTTGTGTGGCACTAAAAAATCCCCAATGAAACATTCGCTACCTTCTTGCAAAGATGGAGAGGGATAGCTAGTCACTTTCCTTGTGCATTTCTTGAAAAATAACTTGTGAGTATCTTCGTGCCCAATCTAAATCTAAACATCACTTTTCATCTACAAATGCACTGTGTTCGTACCTTTGAAGAGGTCATTGAAAAAGGCATACAAATAGAAAAATCCATTATTGCTAAAAGAACCATTAAATCACACTCTAAAGATAACTAAAATGCCAAACCCACGGAAAAGCTGAAAATATTTAAAAAAACAAGAACGTGGTGGGAGATAGAATCAAAGATTCCAAACATGTACAAATGTTTCAAGTTGGTCAACCTTTTAAACTGACCAAAGGACCTATTCAACCACCACCTAAATGTAGAACATTCACTCCTCTCAATGAGCCTTTGTCTACCATATTAAAGTAATTGGATGTAACTCACATGGTGACTTATCCCACGACACAACCTTTTGATGATAATGCTCCAACGCCATCATGGTATAAAGAGCATGACTATTGTGATTTACATCATGTCAAGGGACACAAAATAGACAAATGTATGTGACTTCGCCACTACATCAAATATCTCATTAACAATGGAGAGATAGAAGTTGACACCTCAGAGAAAAATTAGACGCTAAATGAAAAGATGGGAATATTCAAAGAACCATTCCCTAAACATGGTAAGTTAGATGAGAAAAAGATAGATCGAGGAGATTCATCCAAGAATTACAAAGTGGTGAATTATCTATATACCAAAAGTGACAATAATCATTACGATTCACTCATTGGATGTATCGATATCCTAATGAACATGTGAATACCATTCAGATCAAAGGAAAGGATTACGTTGTGGTAACAAGGCGCACCCATCTCATGATCCCCAAACCCTCTCCATCGACCCTGCAAGATGGTAGGTATAACCTCTTAGAACAACTTGAGAAGACATATTCCAAGATTTCAATCTTGGATCTTCTTAAAATATCAAATATACATAAGGACATATTGCACAAAACTCTCCAGGGTCAAGAGTGCCAATGGAATTATACCCTTCACATCTTCAAGCCGTGGTGGAAAACATTGCACCAACTAAATACATCTCCTTTAATCATAAGGAGATCCCTAGTGAGGATCACACACATAATCTCCCCCTATATATAGAGGTATTTTTTACCCACCAAGAGATAAACCAGGTGCTTGTGGACAATGGGTTAGGTTTGAATATATGCATTTTGAAACTAATTAAATAACTGGGACATACAAAAGAAGATCTAGAGTCCCATATTATTACCATAACCGCTTACGAAAACATGGAGAGGGAATCAACTGGAACAATCACATTGCCAATGGAAGTTGGACCTACTTGTCATAATACAAAGTTTCATGTCTTAGACTTGGAGCTTCCATATAATATGCTTCTTGGCCACCCATGGATTCATGCCATGCTAGGCCATACCATCAACATTCCATTAGTGCATCAAGTTGAAGCACAAGGGACACACTGTTACAATACAAGGAGATCTAGAACCCTTTACTCACTACAGAGCTCTCAATAGCTTTTCTCGTAAGGGTACCTATACGTGTCCCTCTGCTAATATCATAGTTCCCCTTCAATCAGAAGCTATGGAATCACAAGTAGATTCATACTCCCTAAGTTCTTCCTTTGTGAAATTTCTACATCTACTTCTCTTTTTTATTCATGGGAGATGAAATTTCTGGAGTATGGTTGTGTAGAATACAATGTGCAACAAGCTCTCTTAGTTTCAAACCTATCTTTTAAACCAAAAACTAGAGGTCGACCCAACTATCATTTCAAATGACCTAGAGATGAATGAACCATTGGGTCATTTTTACCTAGGGGATTACTTGTTGAAGAAAAATTGTTGGATCCACCTATGACTTGGGTCCCGGAGGATACTCAGCCAACTTGCTACCAGATCCTAAGTATGATAAGTATATCCGCATGATGTATTCTATGGCTACAAGGGTTTAGGATGTGAATGAAAGAATGAACTAGTTCCTCTCCCAAATTTCAAAATGGAAAGGTATGGTATCGACATTCAACCTATGGATCACACCCCAATGATCAAGATGCCGCTTTCGAGCGCAAAGATAGCGATTATTTAGATAGCTCTTATTATTTAGCCAATATGAGGATATTTCCTCCACGAACCTCTTCATGGATACCGATTTCCTTACCATAACCCCCACGGAACCTAAAATTGACCTTGTTTACCCTTTCCTTGTCGAATGGGACCAACAATGTCACGTACCACTGGATCTCTTTGAAAATGATGAGGCCATTACAGATTTCATGGGAATTTGAGATACAATACCAATTGGAGACCATAAAAAGGGTTTCTACATTGACTTAGATACTTGTGCGTACTTTGGAGAGGAATCTGAGCTTCTTGGTCAAGTAAAACTTAAGAAAAAGCGAGGGCAAAAGTTCCAATGAAAATCCTTGGAAAAAACAAAAGTCCAAGTCACATAGTGAAAACCTCTTTGAGGTGTTGGCTGAAAAACAAGTGAAAAAATCAATGGACAAGAAAAGTGACCACACCAAGGGTGAAAATCTTGTAGAGACACCCTTGGAAGAAGATATCAACCTTCCTCCCGATCCTACGCATATGGAGGATTTGTAAAAATTACTAGTAGAAGAAACCATTGATGTGAATATTGGAATGAAAGATGATCCAAAGATAGTCAAGATGGGAGCTTCACTCTCAGCACGGGAACAAAATACATTCACCATGATTATGCAGGAATTTGTAGATGTATTCGCATGGTCCTATAAGGATATGTTAGGATTGGATCCAAATTTGGTAGTACATAACCTAGTTGTGCACATAGATGCCAAGCCCATCAAATAGAAGATCAGAAAAATGCATCCATGGGTGGCTCTTCTAGTTAAAGAAGAGCTAGAAAGATTGCTAGTAGTAGGCTTCATTAGACCTATTGATTACTTAGAATGGATATCAAATATAGTCCCTGTACAAAAGAAACCTATCGGGATCAGAATTTGTACATATTTTAGATACATATATAAAACGTGTCCAAAGGATGATTTCCCATTGCCTAACATTGATATGATTGTTGACTCAACTGCAGGATATGAAATGCTATCTCTTATGGATGGATTTTTAGGCTATAATCAGATCAAAATAGCAGATAAAGATCAACACAAGACAACCTTTACAACCCCCTGGGGGACTTTCTATTATCAGGTAATGCCCTTTGGCCTTAAAAACATAGGTGCAACCTATCAAAGGGAAATGACGGTGATCTTCCATGATATGATTCATGACATCATGGAGGTCTATGTGGATGATATCCTAGGGAAATCCAAGATGAGGGCTGATCACCCTAAAATTTTGTGGCGTATCTTTGAATGCCTACGGGAATGCAAAATCAGATTGAAACCAAATAAGTTTGTGTCTGGCATATTGTCAGGTAAGTTACTTGGATTCATTGTATCATGAAGAGGGATTGAGGTAGACCTAGCTAAAGTTACCGCCATTACTGAAATACCTCCTCCCAAAACTTCAAACAACTATGCAACTTACAAGGAAAGATACAAGCCATCCGCTGCTTCATTTCCCAACTTGCTGACAAGTACCATTCATTCACCCATCTTCTTAAAAATATGTTTCCTTTATTTGGGGACCAGAGAAATAGCAACAGGCCTTCGCATTTCTTAATAAATACTTAGCCAATCTACATGTCCTCATGCCTCCAACTCCCAACGAGACCACTTTTACTATATATTTCAGCTACTCACTTTGCTATTGGTGTGTTGCTCACCCAATATGACCTCAGCCACAAAGAAAAATCCATGTACTATCTCAGTCGTACATTAATTAATTAATTATGAGCTCAACTATCCTCAGATCGAAAAAGCTTGTTTGGCTGTAGTTTTTACCTTCCAAAAACTTCACCATTACCTATTGAATACTAAAACCAAGATTATATCCAAAGTTGACCCACTAAAGTACCTATTGTAAAAACCCACCCTTACAGACAAAATGGCTAATTGGATCATTCTGCTGAGTGAATTTGACATTGAGTGTGTATATTAAAATTCAGTTAAAGGAAAAGTACTCAATGAGTTAGTAAACCCTTTCGAGAGAAAAGATCCCCGTAAATATGGATTTTCCAGATGCATCATTATTGTATATTGAGGAATATGTCATGTGGCAAGTGCACTGATGGATCTTTCACTTTTCATGGTTCGGGAGAAGGTGTCGTGTTAATTACTCCTTCAGGAGACCCCATACCGCAAGCTTTCTATCTTGGTTTTCCTTGTACAAATAATATTGCAAAATATGAGGCACTCATCATTGGGATGAAGCTAAAAATCAAATGGGATATCCACCATGTCAAGGTCGTTGGTGATTCACAATTGATCATTAAACAAGTCAACGATGAATACAAAGTCAAGGATGAGAATCTCATCCCCTACAAGAAATTGGTGGAAACTTTGAAAGAATATTTTGTGTGTATTACATTCGAACAAATTCCAAGAGCACAAAATAGATCCGTGAATGCAATGGAAACCGTAGGTTCTATGCTATGAATTCCACAGAGAATAATGATATGCCATTATTTGTTGAGAACCTACCTAGCCTGCATATGACATGCCAAAATCTTGCTTGGCTTGTGAAGTTGTTGGTCCATATTCCCCATGGTATGCTCACATTTATGCCTATCTTAAACACAATACCTTTCCTCCTAACATCTCCCACTCCAAAAAACAAATCCTTATCCACCAGATAGCCTGTTACACCCTCTTAAGAGGTACACTCTATCATCATGGATACTATGATGGGAATATTTTGTGTTGTCTTGATGTAACATAGTCAATATAAGAAATTAAAGAGGTACATGAAGGAGTGTGCGACACCCATACAAACATAATGGTTTTAACTAAGAAATTGTTAAGGGCATGCTACTATTGTCCTACCATGGAAACAAATTAATGCAACTATGTGAGAAAATATGTGCTATGTAAAAAGTATGGATATTTCATCCATGCGCCATCACAGCCGTTACAACCCATCACAACCCCATGGATTTTCTCCAAATGGGGACTTGATTTAATAGGGAATCTTACCCCTACTTCATCTGATGGCCACACCCACATCATTACAGCTATGGAATATTTCACTAAGTGGGTGGAGGTGGTGCCTTTGACTTATGTTACAGAGCTCATATTTCGTAGGTTTATCACGAATCACCTTATTTTCCGATGGCATTCCTGCAGCCATAGTTACCAACAATGGAAAATAATTCAAGAACAAGACAATGAAGGACCTTTTTCACTGATTTCAAATTAAATTGAAGTGGTCTACGCCATACTACCCTCAAGGTAATGGCCAAGCCAAAGCCACTAATAAAACATTGGTTCGAATCATAGAAAATATGGTAAGTAAGAAATTTCGCAATTGGCATTTACAAATCCACCTAGCCCTCTAGGCCTATAGGACCTCCATTCACACTCCTACTAGTGTGACACCCTATTCCTTAGTGTTTGGAACAAAATCTATCATTCCATTGGAAATAGAGCTTCCTTCCCTGAGAATATCTCTTAGGGATTATTTAGACAAGGATGAGGATTACAGAGTGGCCAAAAGGCTTGTAGAATTAGAACTCCTAGATGAAAATCACATCCGCGCCCTTAACCATCTCAAGGCCTATGAACATAGTCTCACAAAACTATAACAAAAGGATTATACCTCATCATTTTGAGGTCAGAGATTTGGTCATAAAAGAAAATCAGTTCAACATAAGGGCATAAAGAGAGAAAAAAGGAAAGTTCGAACCACATTGGTTAGGGCCTTATGTCATTATGGTGAAATATGGTATAGGAGCATACAAACTCGCCCATCCCAATGACGATGAGATCTATGAGCATGTAAATTGCATGCACCTTAAGCGGTTTTATGCTTAAACATGACCCAAAATATAAAAGCAAAAATGGTAAAAAAATCAAAAAGGAGAAAAATAAAAAGAGAAAACAAGTTGTCCATATGTGAAAAACACGCAATTGTGGCACTTTGGATAGGTCCATTGGTGAACACTAGTTTTTCGGTGCCTTGGGAGGATTCGTTGTTCACAAGCATCTTGCATCTGGAGGGTAATTTTACTTAGCCTAGGGATATTTCTACGCTTGCATCCGAGATTCCCTTTAAAACTATCTTTTCAATCTTTGATCCAACTTTGTATCCTCTTGTAAATCATTGAAGGGTTAGTATTTGTATATTCCCCATCTAATCTTGGGGAAATTCGTGACTTTACCTTCCTATTTATAAATGCATGGTGCATTGCCCTTATATATTCCCATATAACATCGGGGCATCCACGTTTCTTGGTTACCATGTGCATAGCTCCTGGAAAACCTTAGAAAATAACAAAAAATTCAAAATTTACTACAAAATCACAAAAACATTCAAATATGTTCGAAATCTAAAAGAATAGAAAAACACAAAACAAAAAAACAGTAGAAAAGTGTTTCACAAAATAATCCTACAAAAGCATAGCTTTAGTTTGCTTACTTTATCTTGTTTCTTACCTTGTTTGTGTACATTGTTTGCTTGTATAGTCATGCTTGTTTGTACATTTGTATAGTTTGTTGCTTAGACATACTTTTATAAGATTCATCTTTTCTTTCTTAGATTAGATTCATTCTTACTTATACATATGAAGTGTGTTTTTTGCATGCTTGTAAATAATTGTACATAGTTGTGTTAATTCATGTTCTTTAACACTGTATATTTGGTTAGGTTTGTTAACATTTGCTTGTGTCTGTTTTTCGTATGTACATAGTTTTTTATCACATCACCATATCTCCATCAATATCATCACATCTAACATCATCTATACATAATATATAAATAAACAACTAAGTATACATCATACATGAATGCTAAGCTAATCATCACATATTGTATCGTCAAATGGGGGCAAGAGGGATCGCTAATATCAAAATATATCCCCCGCACCAATATCATCATGTCATCCCGTCCACTAATCTAGAACATCACATATACAATACAATTGATATCATTTATGGATCTATCATGTAAAAATCAAACACATGTGGTACACACATCTCAACTATCATCATGATACATATAAAGTGTGAAATCAACCCATATAACATCATGATACAACACCCATAATCAATCATCCAACATAAAATGCATCATCCCATGAAAAATGTGCCACATCAAAATGTCCATATATACAGGTATCAAATATCTGTCTCAAAGAGGATATACATCATCGATACAAAATGGGCCATTAAAAAGCACAACTCATAAATTCCTTCATTAGAGGCTTACATAAAAAATGCTATACATCGATAAAAAAATGCTAAAGCCTTCATCAGAGCCGTACATCAAAAAAATGGTACACCATATACATCTATCAAAAATGATAACACCTTCATAAGAGGCATGTATATCACAATACAAATGCAATCAATAGATACAATGAGAGTCATGGCTAGCTAGAACCCTCAGATGGACTAGCTAGCTTGTGAAACTAGGGAGGACCCATGACCTATGCACCCTGATGCCCTGTCAGATGCCCTCATGGCTAATTAACTGATGCATGCGGCCTCTTTGATCTCATCAATCCACTCGACTGATCGTTCTCCATCTAGCTATAAGGAGGCACTCTTGGAACAACCTCATAGTATAAAGACCGATAGTAGGAGGCTCTTCCCTCTGCTATCTTCAAATCTCTGTGGGTGCACGTTGTCACCACTATCCCATCTATCCATCAGAAGGATGTTACCTCTGTAGATAATCATGAAACCTCGACCGACCTCTCTTTGTTCATTCAACCCAAAGCGATCTCTCTCGCTATCACCTACTGCCTACGCTAAATGCTGAAACTACTATAATAAGCTCATCACCTAAGCCATCTGGATAGGCATCTATCATATTTGTTGGAAGTCTACATCACCATCTCCTCCTTTTCTAGCTCCTTTCAGGCTCTAGCTGGTCGGTCCCACTGTGTCACAACTGAATGTGGGCCTTGGCACTAGTCTTGCTCGGTTGTCACAACTTTTGAATATGAGCTCGGGCATGATCTCTCTCTGCCACCACTCTGTTGCTGCAGCCTACTACCGTAAGGAAGCTAGTTACGTCCCCGTCATCTCCCCATGATCTTAGGGTAACCTATGAGGTAGTCATGTGGAAACTTGTCCCCGCTCTCCCGTACTCTGGGCCTAGGGGGCTTGTCTTCTCACGATCATACTCATAGCTATCGGGGGTCTCATGGTAAATTTTGACAAAGTCCCTGGTAACAAATGAATTTATCGTGATGATTTACCCTCCCCTGTGTGGGGTATATTAAACAATTCTTGCCATTTGTGATGCCGGAAGACTGCTTTTTGCTGTGTCGTTGCTCTAGCTCTTCTTCTTACAAGCCATGAATAATTATTTTATTTAAATAATTATTTTTCTTTAATTTTTCACCGTGTTGGGAATTAGTTTCCATCCGTACTCATTTCTTCTCACTAGGGAAATTTTATTGCTCCTAGACGATATCCCTTCTTCTCGCATGTTCTGGCGAATAATTATTTTATTAATTTTTCCATTGTGTTGGGGCATTATTTACCGCATGTTGCTTCTTTCTTCTTCTTAGGGTATTTCTTTTATGTTTGAGGGTTCTTACTGATTCTTTGACCTTCTTCTACATATCCAAACCATCAAAAATAAAAAAAATAAAAAATGCATCAAAATCCAACAAATTTCAAAAATTGTCCAAAAATCCTAAAAATTGTAAAACTTACAAAAATAGGTAAACCACTCATAACGGTTGAAACTCATGTCTTGCGCATGGTATTCTTTCCATATCTTTCTAAAAATTTCACATCTTCATAGATCAAATGAATCATGGATCATCAAATTTACAACCATTTACAAATGTAGCCTGCTTGCTTCATCTATACTATGGGGCATATCTAGTTGCCTGGTACTATTTCATTGCGCATAACGCTTTCTCATTAGACCCGGTGTCCTTCATCATTTTCCCTTGCATGTATCCTTGCTAGGGGTATCATTTTTAACCCTTTTCGTCAATCATGAACATTTGGGGATATTCAACTTGATAAAAAATATTTTTACAACCATCTTGACCATTGTTGGTTGGAATATATGTGCTTGTACGTGTTTTCCTTGTTAAATGATCTTGTTTCCTTCTCATATTGCATTGATTTTTGTATGTTGCATTGATTTGGTGTTTTTAGAAATGGAAAACTATTCGTAGTATGGATTTTCATGTCATCCTACTTTTTTCGTATGCTTATATTTTTAATAAGGACCGATGACGAAGATCTTTGACAATATGATGACACTAAAGTTGTTTTAATACACTAGAAGAAAGCTTTCTCTTTTCTCTCTCCATCTTCCTACCTCTTCTACATCACTCTCCTATCAACACTATTCTTCTAATTCATTTGGGGCATCCCACCCCTACCAATTCTTCTATCCATTTATCTCACCTTTTTCAATCTTCGATCTCCTTCCTTCATCACCACATCGAAACTCGAGGGGAATCTCCCACTTCTATTAATTTTTCTTCCACCTCTTTAATATTTTATGTCTACTATCTTTTAAGTGGTGTCACTTACGCCACCCCAAAGAGAGAAAAATGTAGACACCTATAATTTAGTATAAGAAATTTAAATACTTAAATTGCACTAATTATCCCCTTTCCGCAAATTGACAACATATCATCAATATAACACACTTTCTCTTCTATCTTCGTTACTTAACTACATTATGCTAGTTAATTAACCATTCTTTCTGAAAAATGTTCCAATTAACAACCTTCCATTAATTAATCATCGTTTCTATCTAAACTAATTAATTAGCTTCCTCTCCCATTAAATCAATAAATCATCATTTCTTTGATTAAATTCCTCCCATAGTTTAAATCATGCTAAATATTCCTCTAAAAAGCTTTTATAAGCTTGCACACCTATTAATTAATCAAATTACTAATTAATAAACCCCTCAATCCCCATGGGTCACTAAAGGAAAAAATAAACTCTCGTAAGGTTAAATCAACCCTTTCTAAACCTCCCTTATTCACAACTAACCCAAACTCTTTATTATCCCACATCTAACAGGATGTAGAGATTATTTTATCCATTGGGCTATATAAGGATCCCTCAGCCTACCTTTCTTCTTACACCTTACATGTTTATAGCTAATATATAGACATTTCATCTTAGAGCATCTTTCATTTGAGCTAATAGCCTCATTCTTGCATTTCATCCATCCAAGATTTTGGGTCATATGGAGATAATCAAAATGGTCTTGTAGCCATAATTTGATGAGATTCCATTCCCAAACCATTGAAGATCAAACAATCAACTTTGATTTCCATGGATCTATCTAGGTTCATTTAGTATTTTTGGTGATCTAAAGAGTAGAGATTCTAATGCTTAACATATTAGTTTGATTTCTATTTCAAAGTTTTAATGCATAATGTTGGTATTTAGTCTTGTTTAGCTCTTAGCATGATGATCTTTGTTTATTTAGTTCATGTTTTAAAACTATTAAGTTGTTAGTTTCAATTCCCCTTGTATATATAACTAATACATTGATACAATGAGGATGTGATAGAGAACATTGAGGAAATGTGCCAAGGGTTCCGTAATTTTTCTGTGAAGAAGAATCCTTGGGGGGTGACAAAAATATCAATTAGAGAATCGAAGGCGGTACTACAGTGAATGAAGTAGTTTTTGCATGATGATGTCAAAAGGAGGAAAATATTGGCTTAGTGTAGAAGTTTTGATTGGGTAGATTATATGGGATGATTATTTGAAGTAAATGAAAGTTGAAATGCTATCATAAATTCTTCAATGATGAAAGTGATGTGGCATATGATGTATATGCAATGATAATAGTTGATGTAGGGGGTGAAATTGTGGAAGTAGGAACTAGTATTGATGCTAAGAATGATATAATGGGTAAAGGTGGAATATATGTGGATAAATTATTTGAATCCAATGAAGTGGATGTGATAAGTGATGGAGTAGATGGGATAGGTAATGAAGTAGATATAGGTGTTGAATCGATGGTGGAATTGTTACTAGCTTGTGGTGGATGTGGTACTAGGTTGTTTCATAAATGTTTCAAGGGGTAATAATGATATGTTTATAAATGGGGTTGATCTAGTAGTTGTAGATGTAGGAATGGATGCTGAGGTAGATGTAGGTATGATTGGTGCGGTTGTAGGGATAAGTTTTAATGGGATTGTATATGTAGGAATGATATCCAAGGAGGTAGGTGTGATCATTGATGATGAAGGTGAAGTTGTTGATGGGATAGGATCTTGATCATTGGTATGGATAGTGTATATGGTATGAGCATTGGGCACTTGGGGATATAGAAGAAGTGATGTATTGAGTCGTTGATGCGTGGTTGGGAAATGGTTTTCTCAATATGTCAAGTGGTTGGTTAGGTGTTGCATTAGGATTTTCCACTTGAAGATCACCTTGATCAATGAGTCTTTGGATTAGGTATTTAAAGGTTCAACACCTCTCTATGTCATGTCCTCGGACTTGGTGGTATTTACAGATAATGATGATTATGATACTACGTAGGTTTCAAAGATAGATTCATCAAATGGTCAAATTGGAGGAAGTGTGATGAGGTTAACTGCCATCAACTTGTCAAATATTGAGCTATATGACTCTCCAAGAGGAGTATATTTTGGCATAGGTATAGGGTCTCATTATTGAGGCCACATGTTAGATGTGGGTAAAAATAAGTTTTGATGACCATGGTATTGGATGCACCCTTAGATTTATCATTGTGTGCAGATGGTTTGGTGAACTCATATTTGGGTTTGTTTAATTTAAGTTTGAGTTTTCCTTACTCAAGGGCATGATTTTTGAGTTTACGAGCCATGGTAAAGGATTTTTGAATGTGTGGAAAGATTAGATTTGTAATGTAGAATAAATAGGCTTCATACAAAAACATAAGAAGAGTTTGATGAGTTTAGTTTGTGTAAGATTAAATTATAGTTGGTTTATAATGCCATGCCATCGTGTGACAAAATTTGTAATAGATTTGTCCTCAAATTGTCTAATGGCGTACAAGTCATTGATGGTGTTTTTGTGAGCAATGTTAATCAAAAAGTACTCTCGGAAAAATTATGTGAGTTGAGTGAAAGAGAATAAGGAACGTTGAGGAATCTCATTGTACAAATCTAGCATTGGGCCAGTGAAGGAAATAGGGAAGGTGTGAAGCATAAGTTCCTGATCATGGGTGATAAGGTAACATGTGTGTTTAAATACGCATAGATGTTGTTGAGGATATTCCTTGCTATTGAACTTGGTAACTTTGGAAACTACCAATGAGGAGGGTAAGGTTTGATCGGAACCAATGATAAATTGGTTCATTATAGATTTGTTCGTAAGATAATGTAATCATGGGTCCCAAGGTAGCGGCCTCTAGACTAACCAACCTATTCATTAAAGAATGAGCAGGATCGTTCGATGTGATGATAGATTGGGATTGTGATTGTGTGGCATGGAAAGTAGCTTGATAAGGTGGTAGATAAGTTTGTGGATGTGTAGGGGTTTGAGGAATCATTTGATAATGTGGTTTTTGCCATGTTGATGTTGCGATTATTGGGATTGGATTGGTTTTTGTGGTAGATGATGATCGGGAATGTAAGTATGAATAGACAGAAATTGTGAATGAGGTGGATTAGGCACCGCATAATGAAAATAACTTGTAAGTGGATGTTGGGAGGAAAGGATATGTACATGCGATGTGAGAGGAAAATAAGAGCTATGTTCTTCAGATATGGGATATGACATCTGGGTAGATTAGGTAGGAACACTAGTAAATATAATGGTCAAAGAGCTAATGGGAATGGTTGTGGTGATAGTTGTGTTGATTGGAGGAAGATGGGGAGGAATGGGTGTGACTAAATAATTATTTTGGTAAGGTTGGGGATTGGTAGAGGATGAATTAAGATCACGTTAGACTATAGCAAGTTGTGAGGAGGGAAATTGGGGATTTCAAGATTTGAATGATAAGGATAAATTTATTGAACTGGTGGACCATCAACAGGTAATTGAGTTGACTTCCTGAGAAGGTATCCTTTAAAAGCTATTGGATTGGAATCAATAATATCTTGGAATTATAAACTACCATGGGGGATAACAAGAGGTCCAAAAGGTTTAGATATAGGAGATAACGGGGTGGCTAGTCGAGACGGAATGGGATGATAATAAATGAAAGGATTAGTCTTATCTGTGGTTGTATTTTGAACAAGAGGTTCTTGGGAATAATTGATGAGAGGTTGGGTGCCCATGGAGAAAGTGACCATAGGAAGATGTTTATTGAGATGAGATGACAAAACTATTCTAGGTGAGGTTTTGTTCCATTTTTTTGGCTATTGAACAAGTAACTATGGGCATGAAACGAAAAACAAAGTTCATACTGACTAAATAGAGCAAGTCAAGCACGATTTTTTTTTATTATTGAATCATCAAGAAAGTGAAAAATAAAAATAGAAATGGATAGCAAAGGTACCTAGGAAATGGAAATCTATGTCTAGTTTCAGGTTGTTATGGCTAGGGAAGTCTCAGGCGGCTTCATGTTGGGTGATGAAATCCCAATCATTTAACTCGGTACAAAGATGTCTAGATGTGTTGATAGATGTGTGAGTTTTAGGTTGTGTGTGATAGAATGTGAGATTCAACTAATTAACCTCTTAAGATATGTGATCAAGTAGGGTCCCAACAAGAAAGGTTCTTTTTAATCCAAATCTAAATGTGAAATTTTGATGAGAACACACACGGGAAAGGGAAGTACAATGCAGAAAGGATAAAATAGGGAGAAATGAGGAACACATGTAGAATTTTTTTTCTTTTTATCTGAACTTTAAGCGAAGAGAGATCCAAGTAGCCGAACCCAACACAAGCAAGCAAAAAGTGAAGCCTTGTGCTGTAGTGTTAGTAGAAGACTGAAGAAGAAGGAAATAGAAATAATTGCAAGGGATCACCTAAATGGTGGTCCCATTAGGCGTGCCAAGAATGTTGTATTAGTTTTCTCGTTCTATTAAAATTAATGATGTTAGCTACTAAAGAAAGATAAAAACTTAGAAAATGGAGGGTTTAAAGTACCTCAAATGCGTGATATGGATGAACGGGCAAAAAATGATTGATCTTGTTGCTACAAGATGGTGACCTACAAAACAAGGAAACTAAGAGGGAAATGGATTAGATGATAGATGGGGGGTTTCCCAAAAAAATCATCTCCAAGAAACATTAACTTCCTTGGCGGATGTCAACCCCCGTGTTTTTATAAAATATGATAAAAGAAATAATAATAAGCATGATTTTATGCGGAATCTAAGGAACACATAAACTGAAAATATAGAAATGTAAGGGACATACAAATCTGATCTAAACTGAACTTGAAATAAAACTTACCTAAGAGGTCAACGGTGACTTAGGCTACATACAGGTAGGTGGATGGTGACCTGAGTGGGTGGATCTAAATAGTGAGGTAAATATGTAGACCTACAGGAATATGAATACAAAATGGACACAACAAAAGCCTATAGATGCTAGAAATGACCCCTGAAGGAAATATGAGGTAGAAAACACCAAAAAATGGTAGAAAGAGGTTTAGGTAGATTGGTTGGAAAATAGGGTCCGGGTCGATGACGATTAGAGTGTAGATAGGTTGGTTTTGATGTAACAGAGGAACAAGATGGTGAATATGGATCTTGAGGGGAATGACAGAGTTAAAAAATAGATAGAGAAAGGATCTAGAGATAGGAAATGTAGTGATAGGGTGATGGGTCGATGGTGACCTCGGTGGATCTGGGTGACGGGGACTATAACAAAATAGAATGAAGCTGAAGGCAAATGGGTGGAATGGATTTCCTACAAGAAAAGAAACTAGTAGAACAAGATGATAATGGAGTCTTGACTATTGTTGAACTTGCAAGATGTTATATCTAACAAGATAATAATGGAGATAGAATAATATAGCACAAAAAGTAATGTAAACCTCCCAAAGTCACGTGAGTGATGAAAACAAGCTCGAAGGACCGTAAGTGGGTTGATGTTGTTACAGGTATGTTCTGGTTCAAAGATGGATTTATAGAATGCAAGAAAGCTAAGTGTTTGTCTCATTTGTGTTCTTTTGTGTCTAGTTTTGGAAAGGGAAGAACTTAGTCTTATTGGGTCAACGACAACTAGGTTGGGTCACTGCCGATTGTGGGGAAAATTTCCCGAATGAGGCTAATTTTGTGTTTTAATTGAGATTTTAGGTTTTTAAGGATGGAAAAAGCACTTTAAAGCATGTAGGCGGGAAGAGGTTTCTTAGGGATGTGTCATGGGTAGTTAGGGGATAAAGATAGGTAGGATAAAATATAGGAAAAAGCATAGGGATTTAGATTTAGGATAAAAGTGTCCTAAAAGGAAAGTCCTATTAGGGCATAATGGATAATGGTCAATTAATTAATTAATTAATATTAATTAATCGATGTTAATAAATATTAAAGATGATGGGATAATAAAGGAATTTAATTAGATGAAGAGGGGTGAATTAAATTAAAGGGGTATCTTTAGGACCATGGATAAATATGTGCATGCGGGAAGACAAGGATAGAGATACCGAATTTAGGTGTCTACATGTTCTTCTCAAATTCACTACTTTATTAACCCTTTCCACCTTAAAATGAAAAATATAATAACATCTACCTCATTTTTTTTTCACTTTTAGTGTTCTTATCCACCCTTTGGGATAATCATCCATCTTCTCTTTATTTACACCTTTGAGTTTATGACAACTTCTCTTTGTATTTCTACAATACTGAGCTTTTTACGCTTTTCAATATTCATACCCACCATTTGGCTATAGAACTATATCACCAAATTATGAATATAAACACTATGACATGAATATTTTCCCATGGTCCCCTAGCTAGGATATTTATTTCTTATTTTACTAATTATCCTCTAGGTATTCTTTTCAGTTGTGCTTCTTCAAGGTCCTTACAACATGGTTTGCACCCGCACATGGCAGGATGAGTGACACTACCAGGCATGCATTGGTGGGTATATTTCATTTTAGATAGTCCTTTTAACATTCCTGTAAGTACTTAATTTTAGTATTCACTTTTGATTTTGGTGTTACAGACTATTTATTTCTGTTGACCACCCCATGCTTCGCTATTACAACATTTGGTGATCAATGGATGGGGCATATGCATACACCTAATTTTTATCTTTTTATATTTTATACATGTTACTAATAATTTACTTGTGTAGATAAGGGTCTCTGATGCATCTATTTTTTGAGTGGGTTCCTTAATGGGCCTGTCGAGAATGGGGTATGGCTATTCACATAGTCATTATGGGTTAGAGTTAGTACAGAGAGAGAATCGTTATGTTATCCCTAGCCTTATTTACCCTTATCCTTATCTACCTCACATAGTAGCACTCCCAACACCTTTCTTGCAGCCGATTCATCCTTGTTTGCCACTTTTTTGATCCATGACACCTCTTTTTCACTTCGCATGACACTTAGGTCCCCTTTGAAGACACTATCACTCGTGGGCGATAGTGTCTTTGTTAGATTTTTCCCTAGCCAACACCATCACCCATGGGAGATGGTGTCGTATATATGTATTCATCACACCTAGAAATCATAAAGGAAGGAAGTTGTAGTCACAGGAACTATCCATTCATACTGATCTCTTACGCCAACTTCACATTTTCTCACTTTACCCTTAGTTCATCTTGCACTTGACTTGAATTGGAAACTCTTCTTCTTTGTTGGATTGATTATACTATTGGGTCATCTATAGTGATTCTAGGATAGGAACAATGGTCCCCTTCTCCACATAGTAGTGATTATTTCTCATTGTGTTTCTTCTTTGGAGAGATAGATGCATCACTAACCAATCCACAGGAACCTGTGAGTTCTCTTGATCTCTTTTTCATTTTCCATAGATTATTTCATCTCCTTCCCTCATTGCTCTATGTTAGATTAGTGTTATATGTACATTGATGCTAGTTTTCATAGGGATCTTATTTTATCAACTCCTTAGCTTTCTTTTATTTATATTTCAATCATATTGTGTATGTTTGTCTATCAACCTATCAATCTACATCTTATTACCATTCACCGATGTCTCAATAGGGTCTCTTCTACCTTGAACATGGGCCTTGGAAACCCTAGGTTGACCTAGTGTAGGGATTATGTCCCTTTGGATATGCAACCTTCGAACTCATTGTATCCTCTTTAAATCAACCCATTGTGTGTCACTTCATGTGTGTCTCCTATATTTTACCTCATAATCTAGTAGAGTGGATGATTTAGGAGTGCAATTTATTGAGACACATTTTTAGCCTTTCCATATAGTTCTTATCTCATTCAAAATGGCAATAGACACCTATAGAAAACATATACATTTAGGCATTTAATTTTTTATGGTGTTAGTCTATTTAGTGTTCCAAATATTCCATCTAATCATTTGTATCTGATTCTAAATGCCACTAAAAAAATGGCCAACATAGACATTAGATTTTTTATTGGTGTTATTCTATTTAGCATTCCAAATCCTCTGTCCCATCATACTTATGTCATTCCAAATGGAAATAAATCGATGAAAAAAATAAACATTTAGACATTTAATTTTTTTGGTGGTGCTACTATATTTATCATTCCAAAGAATCCATCCCATAATTCTTATCTCATTCCAAATGACACAAATATATGACATATATAGACATTTTTAGTGGTGTGAGTCTATTTAGCATTTCAAATATTCTATCCCATCATATGCATCTCATTCCAAATGTCACTAAACAAATGGAAAACAAAGACATTTTAAAATTTAAATTTTTAGTGGCAGTAGTCTCTTTAACATTTCAAATATTCCAATGCCCCTAATGACGTGGTGATCTAACCACAAGCATTTTGAAATAAAACTTGTATAGAGGAAATTTTATTTCTTAGAAGGTGTTGAAAAAAAAGCAGTGTCAAGGTTTTTAGGGAAGAGCATACAAAATGGAAACACTAAGGGTGGTTTTGTCATCTGTTGTAGATAGGGATGTTTCAATTTTTTCTTTATAGATTTGATGAAATAGATAAGGTGATGGGCCAAGGGAGGATACCTATTGTGATGGTTGGTTTGAAGGTCGTGCGCACGTTCGAATTCTTGATCTAATGTTGATTGTGAGAGCTTCCTTTTGGATAGGAGGAACTACCTAAAATACAAAGCAAGACCACAAGAGAGAGTTAAAAAATATATATCAGTGGGATACCTAGCATGTGCTAGATTCGGGAAGTGTGATACTTCCTTGACGGATGTCAACCCACTGTTTAATGAAATTTAATGCAAGAAATAACATAACAAACAATGTCCTATTGTAGTTGATATGATTTAGGCATCTCATTCAAATACAACACGTAAATCTAATCTAACAGGCTAGGTTATGATCAGATCTAGAAGCGGGGTAAGTGGTCAAGGTGTTGGAACAAGTCGTGGGGTCGATTCGGGTGGCTTAGGTCACTTGATTGAAAGTTATTAGGTTTGTGTTATTGGAAAAATTATCAGTTATAAAGACCAATGTTGGTCACGTGTGACCGACGATGGTTTAAAGGGAACCGACGACGGTTATGGGTAACAGTGTCGATAGGGGTGGGATGATAGGAACTCAATGAATCATGGATTTTGGAGCTTTTCGAGGTTAGGCAAAGGTCGTGTAAGAAGAGTAGATAGGTCTGTAAAGGTGTTGGGAGTACTGAGAGGTATTCAGGAATTAATTATGGGAATTTTAACGATCGTGGGTGGTGATATGGTGAGATTAACAGGAAGTTAAGGATGGTGGTATATAAATGAAAATGGATGCTAGCAAATAGAGATGAAGAAACTAGTAATCTAAATAAGTATGAGATGTTGCATATTAGAAATACACTTACTTGTGCCTACATGTATGATGGATCAATGATGGTGATGGTTGATCTATGAAATGGTGGTCAGTGCCATGACAGTGCTTCTCAGAACGTTACCATGAATACACAATCTTCATATCAGTCTTGGTGTTGGCTATGGATATCCTGGATATGCGAAAGGGTTATGATTCTTGTTTGCATGTAGATATCTTTCAATCCAAACTCAAAAATATTTCCAACCTCTCAAATAAGGTTTCAAAAATTAATATATGGTAACCAATGATGGTTAGGGTGATCGGCATCGGTTTAGGAATAATCGACGTTGGTTAAGGCGGGAAATCCTAGTTTTCCAAAATTGCAGATCCTGGCTATCTTTGGGCCGTCCTCTAACATTGGGTGTGGGTCTAAAATGGCATCTTGCGCTTAGATAAGTAGGAAATATGTTAGAGGAAGAATAGGCATGCAAAGTTATGGTTTGAACTAAGTCTCAGTTGTTTAGGGAAAGTAGAGAGTGAGTCTTAGTTAGGAAACATGCTAAGAATAGGGTCATGATGAGGTGTCTAGGTGATGTGGCTGGGTGAGGTGTACATTAATTTAATTAAAGTAATTAAATTAATAAATAATGTGAGGATGAGTGTTAACTTAATTGTAAATAATTAAATTAATATTAATGTGGGGTAAAGGGCCATGGTTAGGTGAATATGTTTAAGTTAGCTATTTGAAAGGGGACCAAGGGGAGTGTGACCCAATTTTGGTGTCTACAAGGGAAGCTCTTGGATGTTCAAAACCATCCCATTTTTTGTTTCTCATGGATTTAGTGACAAGAAGATGAGGTGTTAAATGATTTAAAAAAATTCAAAAGTGTTACGAGAAGGCCGGAAATTTGAAAGAGTTTGCGAGAATCGAGTCGAAATGATGCACCACGAAGTAGTTGCACTCAACGGAATCATGATAGCTCCAAAGTGTAATCGCAAGGTTTGATAAAAATGGAAGAACTTGCTCAATGAAACAAAGCTTACACATATAAGAAAGACAACAGAGTGTCTTGGCATGCTCATAAATGAATAGTAAGAGAGTAGATATAGGTTTTGAGTAACCTAGTGCATGACACACATGTAAAACCTAAACCTAAACCTAAACCTAACCCATGTGAGATGAACCTCCAATATGTGAGGAGGACACTTAGGATAACTCACACCAACACAAGAATTGAATCGAAATGATGGACCACAAATTAGTTGCACTCCAATGGAATCGTGATAGCTCCAAGCAGTAATCACAAGGTTTGATCAACAATGGAAGAAATTTATTTACATAAATAAAGCTTGCACAGATAGGAAAGACAACAGAGTGTCTTGGCATGCTCATAAATGAATAGTAAGAGAGTACATATAGGGTGTTGAGTAACCCTAGTGCATGACACACATGTAAACCCTAAACCTAAACCTAAACCTAACCCATGTGAGATGACCCTCCAATATGTGAGGAAGATAACTCACACCAACACCCCCTTCACCAAATTTGGAGTAGTGGCTATGATGAGTCAGATTGAAGAGAAGACACTCTTAAACAACTAAGAAAGATGTGTCAATGGGGCCCGACAACTAAAGGCCTGATAAGGTGCCCATTTACAAACACAATATTCTAGAAGAATAAGAAGAAGATAAGGACCATATAGCCCAAAGAAGATGAGAAAATGCATAATACCTCACCCCAAGAAGAGACTGCAAGTGAAGAAACTTCACCTCAGTGAAGGGCTTGGTGAATATATCTGCAATCTGACTAGTTGTTTGAATGTACTAAATGTCGATGATACCATCATGAATAAGATCTCATATGAAGTGCATATGAATCTCAATGTGCTTCATCCATTGATGCTGAACTAGATTTTGGCAAATGGAGATAGTGCTATGTTATCACATTAGATAATGGTGAAGGTGGATGCCAAACTCTGTCAAAATACCCAGAGCCAAATAGCTTCTGTGGCAGTGTTAATTGCTCCTCTATATTCTAACTTTGTAGATGATATCACAATTATATTCTGCTTGTTGTTAGACCAACTAATAGGACCCAAACCAAGAGAGAAACTATAGCTAGAAGTAGATTTCCGATGATCTAAGTCACCGGCCCAATCATAATCTGTGAACCCAATCAATTAAATATCTACCCCTCCATGATAGTGAATGCCATCCGTATAAGTGCCACAAACATAATGAAGGATCCATTTGGCTCCTTTCCAATGTAGCTCATGTGGCTCTTGCATGAATTTGGACACGATCCCAATAGCATACGATAAATCCGATCGAGTGTGAGTCAAGTAAATCAAGCTCCCAACCAACTGTCAATAAAGAGTACCATCAACCAAGGGAGTAGAGCAATCTGAAACCAACTTAACCCCGAAAAGAAAAGGAGTAGGAGAATACTTATAATCGGACATCTGAAAACAAGCTATCAAATCAAGAGCATACTTAGGTTGTGAAATAAAAATTCCTGAGTCAGATTGTGAAATTTGGATCCCAAGGAAGTAATGAAGCAGACCTAAGTCAGTCATGGAAAACCTGTTGGCCAAAGCGATCTTCACAGAATCAATAATAGAGGAAGATCTTCCCGTGATCAACAAGTCATCAACATATAGAACAAGAATGAGTATGGAGTCATCTTACCATAGAATATAAACATTTGGATCGAATGACACCTAGTAAACCCACGATGTAAGTAAAAGGATTCCATCTTGGCATACCAAGCCCGAGGAGCTTGTTTAAGGCCATAAAGAGACTTCTTTAACTTACAAACAAAGGAGGGATCTTTGACATAACCTAGAGGTTGTTCCATATAGATCTCTTCCTCTAGGTCACCATGAAGGAAGGCACTCTTAACATCCATTTGATGGACTTTCCATCTATTTGTTGTGGAAATGGCTAGGGTCAGTCGAATAGAAGTCATCTTCACAACCGGAGAAAAGGTTTTAGTATAATCAACCCTAGCTATCTGGGAGAAACCCTTAGCTACTAATCACACTTTAAAATTTTCAACATCTCCATCTACTCCATACTTTGTTGAACACCCACTTACACCAAATGATTTTTCTTCCTTTCGGAAGAGGGGTGAGATCCCAAGTATCGTTCTTCATGAGAGGAATACTCCTCATCCATGGAAGAATCCCACTCAGGAATACTAGAAGCCTCTCGGAAAGACTATGGATCAGAAGAAGAGGTGAAGAAAGAGTGGGGTCTAATGAAATCTGAGTGAGTACATATCATATCCAAAGTATCTTCAACTAAATATCCAACACTTTTCAAAGTTTTCCTAGACCAAAGAGGACTAGGAGGGTAGGCTCGAGTAAGAAGATTCTTTAATTGAGTGAGAAGGGACATAGTCCTCATCATCACTATCTTGTCGGGAATCGGAAGAATCGAGGTATGATGGTCGGGAGGATCGGGAAGAGGAGCACGCTCAACGGTATCATCATCGATGAGTCAAAATCTGAATCGGTGGTGAAGAACCTTAATAGGTGGAGAAGTAGAAGTCAAAGAAGAATCATGAACTTAACACTTCTCTCAATATACAGCTCATGAGAAGTAGGATTCATCAATTGATATCTCTTCATGCTATCAGGATATCCTACAAAGATATTGTGGTTCCAAGTCCTTGTGTTTCTTCTTGGGAATCCAAGCCATAGCCTTGGATCTGAAGACTTGAAATTTCTCAACATCAGGCTTACGTCCAACCCAGGCTTCAAAGGGTGTCATCCCTCTTACTACCTTGTGTGGAACATGGTTCTGAATGTAATTTCACAATTCACTTGCTTCGGTCCAATACTACAGAGGAAGAGACTTCGAGTGAATCATACAAGTGACCATCTCCTTCAAAGTGAGTTCTTTCTTTCTATGACTCCATTTCGTGAAGGGATATAAGAAATTGTATGCTACAAAGAGATTCCTTCAGAAGTACATAAATCCATGAACCTATTGTTTACATATTCACTTCCATTTTCGGTTTGAAGAACCTTGATAGACCATTCTTCCTGTTTCTCAGCAAGAGCCTTAAAGTCTTGAAAATGTTCAAAGACTTTAGACTTAAGCTTAAGAAAATATACCCAAGTATATCGTGAAAATTCATCAATGAAGGTTAGCACATAAAGAGCTCTAATAAATAAAGAAGAAGGAAATGGACCAGAAATATCGCTGTGAACAAGATCCAGAGGAAGAGTAGCTCTCCAAGATTTTCCTTTGTCAAAGTTCTTTTAGGATGCTTTCCAAGGGTATAACCCTCACAAAGACCCTTAGAAAACTTGATGCGGGGCAACCCATTGACCATTTCATTTTGGCTCAATTATTTAAGGTAGCGATAGTTTAGATGTCTAAAATGATCATGCCATAGCTTACTAACCTCATTTGCATGAGTGAGCAAGGAAGTTTGCGTAGAATCGAAGTAAAGTGGGAAAATGTATATAACTATGAAAGGTGATCCGCCTTTCCCTTAGCCATTGTAGTGTCATCCTTAAGCTCACGAATAATCACCGAGTTAGGACTAAATTCCACTCACATTCCTTCACCAAGGTGAGTAATTTGGTAAATTGATAGGAGATTGGTAGAGAGATCAGGAACATTCAACACTTGGTTAAATGTTCCCCCATCCATCTCTACCGATCCACTACTGGAAACCGACACTGTTGTGTCATTACCCATTGTGATTTGGGAAATTCCACAAGGTTCAATGTTGTTGAACTCAACATGCAAAGAACCCTTGTGGTGTGATGCACTGGAATCTATAATCCACGTTGATGAAGGAGCAACTCTATCTACAAGGGCCTTTCCTTTCTTCTTATCATTTTAAGAACCTTTTGCAGTAGAAGACTTGGCCTTCGGAGATAATTTTTTTTATGGATTCAAGAACACTTATTTTATTCTTCTCAAGTAAATGAGATAAGTGATCAATCTATTTTTGAAAATAGTGGTGCTCGTCATGAAAAAACTTCTTGCAATAAGAACACAAAACTTCCTTTTCATGCCTTAGGCTCGAGGAAGTCGAAGTGTTTGTGTCGATTTTAGGTTTGGTCTTGGTTTCTTTTTTCTTTTCAGTCTTCTTTCCCTTTCTAGTACTTGCTACAAGGGCATGGGACTTGGAATTGAGAGACCCCATTTGAATGAGTTTGTCCTGTTCTCGAATGAGTTGGGATGAAAAATAGTCAAAGGAGGGCATAGCCCAAGCATCGCCCAAAGAAGATTTTGTACCATAAAAAATTGACACGAAGACAAAATATTCAGGACCTAGCTTAGAGAGAATTGACAAGATCATTTGAGAATCTTTCTTTTCTACTTGACATCCCTTTAACAACAATATAATGTGAAAATTTTTCTAGAAGAAAGCTGGTAGGTTTTTAAAGTTACTAGGATTTAACCCTAGTAGTTCATTTTCCACCTCATGCACTCTCATGTCATCTTGTTGTCCAAACATTTCATCTAGCGTTGTCCACATAGATTTAGTTGTTTCAGATGCCTCAATGTGGAAGAGCAAGTCAAGAGAAATATACATGCAAAGAAGACCTAAATCTTCATCACTACGGTTTAACCACTTAGATTTTTCAGGGTCATCATTTGGTTCAGTCTCAGTTCCCATGGTGATGTGATATAACCCTTTACCGCTTAGTTACATAATCATTTTTTATCTCCATTCAAATAAGTTGAACGAAATAAGCAAAGGAATCGAAAGTGCATCCATAGTGAAGAGAGAGAGAAAGAAATGCGTAAGAGAAACACAACCACTCATGAAAATATAACAACTCCCCCTTTTGGCACTTTATAGTTTAGTGCATGATTACAATCAGGTCCGTGCGTGTGGTTGGAAACACTTGGTAACTCTACTTGTAATCAGAGTAATAATGCGCAACTGAGGAGTCCACAATAGTGTTTCGTGGAGCACAACAAAATAGGACACCGTAAACAAGCACAAAGTGAAAGACAAGGAATGAGGTGAAAGAAAATCCTTGGTTGTGAGAAAGAGCGTCTCACATCGCAAAGGATACCCCCTTGTTGCAAAAATGGTGGCGGACGTGCTCACTTATCGCAAGCAATAATAAGTGAAAAATACAAGTTTTGATGAACTCAAGATGAGTCCAGATGATCTTCAGAATGCCGGAAAGGAACACAAAGACAAAGAGGTGCTCAGAGTGATACTGCACACTTGAGCGCATGATTAGTAAAAAAAATCGACACTAACACCTAAAAATAATTATCGTTTAGAAACGTCCAGTTTAGCTAATTTTAGAGCTTTTGGAGTTTAAAAAAATGATATTTAACGTTAATTTAAAAGACGATTTTTAAAATTATTTACTAAACGTAAATGATAATCGCAAATAAAAAAAATAATAATAATTTAATTTAGTACGATTATTTAATATCTAATTAAAAATAATAATTAAATATTATGAATTAATTAAGATTAAAAAATCCTAATTTAAAAAATACGTTCCCTCTTTTAAAAAAACAATTTTAAATTAAATAAATCTGACTAAAAAAGAAAAATAATTTTAGAAAGTATTTAATTTAAAAAAGGAAGCTTTTTTTAAAAATGCGCAAGTATTTCGAAAAGATTTTGCAGATTTTAAAAAAGGAAAGTAGGTTAAAAGATGGAAAAAGCTTTTTATTGTTTTAGAAAGATTATAAAAAAAAAAAAACTTAAAAGTTTTTTTAAAACTAAATGCAAGTATTGTTTTTGTTTTAAAGCTTTTATGTAAAGATTTTAGCAAGATTCAAAAAGAAATATTTAATAAATACAACTCAAAAAAAGGAACGCACCTTTTTGGAACTGTTGTTTTGTTTTTGTTTTTTGCTATTGCAGAGTTCGTGCGGCTGTAGACACCCATAATTACGCCCAAGAAATTTAAATACTTAAATTGTGTTAATTATCCTATTTCTCACAAATCAATGACATATCTTCAAAAGTGCTCATTTTCCCTCGTATCATCATTAATTAGTTACACTAAGCTAATTAATTAAGTTGCCTATCCAACAAATACCCTAATTAATGACCTTCCGTTAATAAATCACCCCTTCTATGTAGACTAATTAATTATTAATAGTTAATTAGCTTTCCCTTCCATTTAACCAATAAATCAATATTTAATTGATTTAATCCCCTTCTAATAGCCTAAATTGTACTAATATTCCTCTAATTAGCTTCTATAAGCTTACATCTACCTATTAGTTAATCACCTTTGATTAATTAAAACACCCCCAGCCTCCCATGACTTACTAATTATAAATTAAACCCTTCTAAAGTAAGATTACCTTTTATAAAGCAACCTTATCCATTTCTAATCATGTTTTAACTTTATCCCACATGCAAAGGGATGAAGTGTTTTCTTTATCCACTGGGCCATATAAGGAGCCCTCCTTCTACCTTTATACCTACACCTAAACTTTTAAGAGAGCAAATGCAAAGCATATAGCAAAGAGACTAAGAGCTTGCCTTTTGTTTTCTTGAGAGGTCACCATTGTTAAGAGCTAAAGCTTCCTATTCTTGCATTCTTTAAGGATCAAACAAGTAATTTTTGATTGCCATTGGAGCTAAATAGGTCCATTCATTCTTGTTGGTAATCTAGGAGAGTAGAGATTTTAAATAGCATGCTAGTTTTGATCTTATGTTTTCAAAGTTATGATGTTAGTTTAGATCTTGTTTAGCTCTTTATCTTGATGGTGCTTAGGCTTTGTCTTAGCTAGATTGTAGAACTTTTTTAGGTGGTAGTTCTTGCTTCATTTAATTTAGCATTAAGAAAAGTACACATGCACACATTTGGCATGCCCAGTGGGACTTACTCCATTGTCTTTTGCACTTAATTTCAAGTTTTTGTAGTTAAGTTTCATTTTTGGTTACTAACCCTCTTTTACACATGTTGATCTAACTTATTTTGTTTAACTTGTTTTGTTGAGTTTTCATGTGTTGAGTCTTCCTTGTAGGTATAAAGGAGGTGAAGTGCTGTCAAAATTGGAATTGATGGAAATTTTTAAGATTTCTCCATATTTTTATTTTTAGAGCTTACTTTTTCAACATTCTACATGTTAGTTTTGTCAATTTCTTGAAAATTATAAATTTTTAAGCATGTAGGTTAGTGTTTGATATTGTTGAGTCTTCTATTTACATATTAATGTGGTGGGTTGCTGTCAAAAATAAATCTTGGTGAGAAAATTTCAAGATTTCATCATGTTTTCATTTTTAGAGCTTATTTTTTCATCATTCTACATGCTAGTTTTGGCAATTTCTTGAAAATCTTAAATTCTTGAGCATGTATGTTAATGTTATATAGCATTGAGTTTTCTATTCATATATTAATATGATGGGTTGTTGTCAAAATTGAATCTTTGTTGGAAAAATTTTACCTTTTTGCATATTAAGGGACATTTGTTTTACATTTGTTGAGTGCATGTCAAGTGCATACCCATGAGCATAAGAGAATATGCGTAACCCATCTTCTGAAGGCCATAAATTTTTCTCCCAAACATGAAATAACTCCAATTTTTTTAGTTAGAAAGGTATTGAAGTTAACTATGCAATAAAAACATAAATTTGGGATTTTTACTTACGAAATTGGAGGTTTTCTATTAGTTTAAACTGGTCATTTTCTAACATGTCTAATGTTTTTGATGAAGGTTGTATTTCCATGCTTACTCGATTTAGACCAAAGCGTGTGTATGATCTTCTCTTACAATTTTTGGTGATCTTGAGAATCAAAAACAACTTTAATCTCTATCTTTTAACATTGGGATTAAACTTAGAAATTTGATTATTCATTTTGCTTAAAGGAATGAACCTTTTACAAAGCATTTTTAAATGGTCCTTTGATTTGAAGTTTTCCATTTCTATATAGTTGGGATAAAGTATGTGTATTATCTTATGTTGCACCTTAGGGTGATATTGAGAATCAAAAGAAACTTTAGTCTTCATTTTATAACATTTGGTAAATTGGAAACTTCATCTTTCACTTTTGGTTTAAGGGAATGAACATTTATCAAGAATTTTGTATGGTTCATTGATTCAAAATATTTTCTTTACTTTTAGTTGGATTATTTTTTGGGTATGATCTTCTCTTGCATCCTTGGATGATCTTGAGAATCAAAAGTAACTCTTAATCCTCTTTTAAATAATATGATTTTCTTAGAGAACTACTAACGCTTGAGTGCAAGACCTAAAAATGCTTGTCGAAGAAAGGAGGAATCAAACGAAGTAAAAACTACTAATACAGTTATACAAGTTTCAAAAGGTGTTCAAGAGAACCACACCTAATTAAACAAGATATAAAGAACAACATATTCAAAACATCAGTATTGCAGGTTTTGGAAAAGGGTATGTCCCTCTTCGCTCAACTGGAACATAACCCCTTTGGCATAACACCTTAAGCTATAACAATGGGGGTGGTTCCAGGAACCCAAAAGTAGTCCACGCAAGAGGAACTTTGTGGATGAAACGGGAAGTGCTCCGCACTACCTACCTGACTAGTGATTCCTTTGTGAGATAGTGTTACAAGTTGTCCTTACGCGACCCTTTTAAGTACATGATGGATGCATTTACTGCCCACTATGCTTAAAGGGGAAAAGTCAAGATACTCCCAAGATAGTCAAGACTATTTGGGTAAATCATCCCACTTGTGGATAATTTTGTAACACCTAGGACGAGAGAACCACCTAGGAAGATATTCTTTGGCCAGGAGCCCACTTTGACCATTCTAAAATAGTGTTGAGTTGTGAACCATCTTTTCATCACGAAACATGTGACGTGTTACTTTCGCTTAGTTTTTCACTTGCCTTAAGGCGAGGTGAAACTCTACCGAAGTGAGGCCAACATTTTTCATCCCCACTTTGTTTTACTTCCTACACATTCTTTTGACACTTTGTTGATCAAAAGAAGGGTGACTACCTGTGTGTTACCAATCACTTGTTTCTGCCACTTTTTTATCCGTTTACGCCCATCCATGTTTGCGGATGGGTAAGTTAAATGTCTAAACTGTGTGGAGACGTATTTATATCATTGGTAGCCTTTGTAATCTTGATACCCACGTTAGGATCGTCATCATAGTTAGGAATGATTCATCATTTTATTTCCTTTGACATATTACCTCATTTGTATTGTCTCGACATAATTAAGATACTTATGTCACATTTTTCATAAACATGATCTAAGTGTATGTATTGTGGTGTTACGCTGCCCACATTTTAACACATCCTTAGTATACTTTGACTTAGTTTGATTTCAAACAAGTTGTCCCAAATCTTGAAGGGTGTCTCTTACTTTGTTCAAGTCTGCTTTGATACCACTTTTACACTAATATCTCACTTCTCCACGAATCTCGATAGACGTGTCCAATTAGTGTGGTTATGTAGCTTACATTTGTAAACCTCTCCCTTTAACATTTAGGCCTTATTGGTTGTTAAACTTGTTGTGGTATCCTTTGATTGGGATTCACATCTACCCTTTGTTAATATTTACGCCTTGTTCATTTCGAGCTTGACGTAAATATTGACGTTGTGTTGATCATCTTTGCATCGCATTTTCATATGGTGTATTTCCTTGTTGATTGGCTTTGTGTTTCACACTTGCATGATTGTTCCTTGTGATTATTCATTGAGAAAACTTATTTTCTAGGACAATCCCTTTCAATCTCATCGAGATTACATCATCACGATGTCTATTTTCCTTAGACCTTCAAAAAATCACGCACGCATCTCCATACTTACACAATGTCTAGTTGGTTGTCCTTATGCTACCCAAATCAACATGTCACTTCCTTCCCTTTGAAGGAGTTCCATCACACTATCTAGATCTAGACATTTGTGCTTAAAATAGTGCCAAAAATGATTGACTATCATGTGGTTCCCCATACTTACAAAAATATGGAACCTAGGTTTAGCAATTCAAATCAAAATATTCCCATTACAACTAAACCTTGTTTGGTTCTTCATGCTAGAGAGCCCATACGGGTAACTCGTTCCCCACCTTCATCTCATAGTTGGTGGTATGATTTGGACACTTCTGATCCAAATTATTATTCGAGTTCCCCCCACTCTTCTTTTGATTCTAATCCAAACATTTCTTCTAATTCTTTTGGTGATTTGGCTCCAAACTACTATCCAAATCCAAACTACTATTCAGATTCATCAATTCGACTCCTAAGTCATGGTCCTCCCCTTCTTCGTAGGACCTCTATTATCAGTCATCTAAACAATGTTCTCCTCTAAAGATTTTTGTCACCACAAATCATATTCATCCTTCATCTAATGCACTCCTATGTCGCGGTCCTCCCTCTCTTCATAGGACCCATTTTATCAGTCGCCTTAACGACATCTTCTTCCTTTAAAGATACGTGTGACTCTAAATCCATCCAATCAAAAATCTAATACAATTCTTTAATTGTGGTCCTCCCTTTATTTGCAAGACCCTTGTTATTATTCATCCAATGTGATTCTTGAATCATGGTCCTCCCCTTCTTCGCAGGACCTTCTTCATCAATCACCCCCAATAAGTCTTCCTTCTTTGAAGATTCGTGTGACTCAAATTCCTTCAAGTAAAATGTCTCGAATCGACCATGCACGTATCGTAATCTAAAGACTTTGGACTTAATTCTACAAGTTTATAGACGATACACCATCGTATAGGTAGGTCCACACCACCTTCTTCTACTCCTGACATATCTAGCTCCACATCTTCTTTGTCACCCACATCATCTCCTTCTATCAATCATTATCAAACATCTTCTAAGTCTTCCACACCAATTGAATATATTTCTTCCAATCAACCCCTGGTGGTCGATCAATAACTCATACCAATTTATCTCTTTCAGAATGAAGAAAAAATCAAGGCATTTATAGGGGCATATGAAGATATTCGTTTAGCAGATTACGAAAAAGGATTCTCTTTAGAATTTGATGCGTCTGTGTATTGTGAGGAAAATGTTGATTCCTTTTATCAAGAAATTGAGGAAGAGCCTCAGATCATGCAACTTGATCCTCTTCTTATTCTTCCATCTTCACATTCTTCATTATGTGAGGAAACTCCTAGTTCTTACATAAATCCATGGCCTATCTTCTCATCACCCAATCACTCTTTTTCTATCATAATTCCTCAATAAAAATATCTTATGGGGTCAACATCAAGTAGCCCTTCATCTTCATATAGGTGTGGGTCACCTTCTAGCAGCCCTCCCTCTACTATTTGTGGGAAATTTTTGAGTAGTCCACTATCTTCTATTCTTGGGGCACATCCCACTAGCCCCTTGTCTTCTATGTATGGATCACCCCTGGGTAGTCCATCATATTCTATTCTTGGGCCACATCATAATATCCCTTCATCTTCTATCTACTGGGTCATGTCCTAAGTAGCCCTTTTTCTTCTATTCTTGGGCCACATCCTAGTAGCCCTTCATCTTCTATCTATGGCTCACCTCCTAGTAGCCCATCTTCTTCAATTCTTGGACCGTATCCTTTTCATCCATCACGTATTTCTTCTATCAATGGTTGTGGCAAGCCCATGTTCATTTCTTACACCAGTTCTAAATGTCCACGTTCACTTTCTTCTCCTTCTCGGGATCAGAAAAGTCAAGCATTAGCTTATAACAAACCCAGACAAGTTCTTTATCAAGCCAAGATACAAAATACGAAGAGATCCAAATTTACCAAAAACTCCAATGATCCTAAAATCCAAAATCAAACGTGATTCCAGAATGCACCCCAACATACCCATCAATTATGGCGCAAAGTGCAGAAACCTATGGATAGAGAACTCAAACTCTCACATACAAAACCCATGTTTCAAAACAAATCATAGTCATTTATTGAGTGTGAACTCACCACGATCATCAAGATCGGGGATAATATCACTCTTGATAAACAAATGTACTTAGTCTCCCTTATCAAGGAAGTCACACACATCGTTGTTGGATCCTATCATGTAGATTGACATTGTTGTTCCCAAAAATCTAAAAAATCATAAAAATCATAAAACAATTCACAAATACAAAAAAAAGAGAAAACACAAGCAAAATCAAAGGTACAAAGATCAGACATTACAATTAGGTATTATGTACACATGGATGTTTCTTTCTTCCCTTTCTTATCATTCCTCTGTAATTATTCCTACCATTTTCATTCCTTCGGTGATATTTTGGTTAGCCTATTCACATGCATTTTGTGACATTTATCTCTATGGTATCGTTTGAACTTGGCCTTTCATCACCTTAGTAAATTAAAGAACGATTGACCTCTTAGAGATCCTATCACTATCTACATATAATAAAATTTTTGGGAAGAATTTTTGAACATATTTGTTGACACTAGCCAATGTCATCATCGTAAGCACTTCCTCCTCCTTCCATCAAGCCATCAATGGTTCTTAACCCCTTGGCAAACAAGAGAGCTGAAATAAGTTTTCGTAAAGTAAAATAATCAAAATCAATCAAAAATCAAAAGCTAAAAGCTACAAAGCAAAAGCAAATTTATATATTACTCTCTCTTGGGGTATTTCCAATAATTTCTATCAGGGCTATGCATGCCTGATGGTAGAAGAGTAATGTTACAATTAGAATCAAATACATCTCTTTCGGAGCTATGGACGCCTCAGTGGCGGCGGAGCAATGTATGACTATCCTTTCACCATCCATTCACAAAATTGCTTTTCACGATAAATCATTCCTACACATTGGCTAGGGTCTCTTCACTTGTTGTCTATTAAATCTTCACTTCAAGAGGTAATAAACTCCACGTGCACACACCGGATCTCTATGAGTAAACATGATTAGTATGTTACCAAGTGCCTTTTTGGACCTTGTTGAACTCTTACTCTAGTCCATATCTCATCTCACGATTTATGCCTTTGGCTAATCACTTCTTCTTCATGAGGCTTCTAGGCTACATTGAACATCCATGTGTATAAGATTACTTTTTTGCCATGTTTTTGGGCACCTTTGTCCCATTCCACAAAAAAAATCTTATCCTTCCTTTCTATCATGTGCTTTTAGGCCAACTTACGTTGGGGGCATCCTTACTTCTTCCCAAAGACTTCATTAGTTTACGTTCACCATCATGTTGAACCTATCCATAATGGCCTTAGGTATGCTTCTACCGTGAAGAGTTTTCCTTTGAATATTCCCACCTAATCACCGGGCATTTTGGCATCTTCATCTTTCTCACATGCACATGGCCTTATGCCCTTGTACATTCCATCTATCCTTTGGGGCATCCACGCTTCCTCGTCATCCTGTACATAGTTTCTTAAAATAAAACTTTCAAAATCACCAAAACATTCAAATATGTTTCAAAAAACTTCTAAAAATGAAAATCATCCTACAAAACGTCACTCTTTGGTTCTCACTTGTTCATGTGTGTGACTTGCGAGATCATCTTGATCTACCTCCATCAACAAAAGCTAGGCTACTAACTTCATTTATACTCACGGGTACAACGAGTTGCATGGTAATGTTTGTAGTGCACATTGCTTTTCCATTGAACCCAAGTGTCCTCTATTATTCCCTCGCATGTATCCTTGCTGGGGCACCATCATCAACCCTTGTTAATTTACGGGTTGTGTTATCAAAAATCACCCCAGGGTAATTTTGATAACATGCATCGAATATCCAAATCCCAAGAAAATTGATTGATTGAGCAAAATCGTGTTTAGGATCCTTCAGAATTTTTTCTAAATCCCGGGCCGAAGAAGGAAGGAGCAAGCTGCGAAAATGTGAAAAATTTGCGAAAGGCAAACGAGTTGATCCAGAAAAAAATGTAAAAATTGGCTAAGTCCCGCTCAAGGAAGCAATAGGACATTTGGGATGCCAATCGCGGATCGACCAGAAAAGTCTCAGGCGGCCCAAATTGCATTTGGGACAATCGGGCCATAAAAGAGAAGAGCGCAAAAGCCGATCCGGCCGAAAGAGGAAGAAAAATTGGCTAAGTGTTGCTCAAGCGTTTGGGACAAAAATACGCGAACCGGCCGGATCGGCGAAATTGTCCCCAAAGGGTCCAACGGCAAATGGGACGTTTGGGACAAATGGACGCGAAATCCTGAACCGCCGTAAAAGGAGAGCTTTTGCACTAACTACTATGGAACAAATGGGACGAAGTGCACAAACCGGCCGAACCAAGGCGAAAAAGGCAAGCGATCAAACAAACCGGGACATTTGGGACAAATGAACGCGAACCGCTAGGTTCACCGAAATAAGCACTGAGGAACCTTTGTGCCATCCGGGACAAAGGGACGCGCCGGGACGCTTGGATCGCGAGAAGGAGCCAAGGACCAATCACAAGCCGCCACGTGTCCTCACAAGAGAAAAGTCAAAAAGTCAATGGCGAAGTTTTCGAGCACCGATCCAAACCAATGGGATAGTGCCACGTGTCCCAGCTAGGGCCCACAAAGAAATTTCAAAGGAAAGCCCGCCGAAAAGTAGAGGAGAGAGAATTATTCAGCGAATCAGAGCCTGCCACGTGTCATCCAGGTGGCAGAGCACGGGAAGAAATTCAAAAATCTGTTTTACTTTGTTCCATACCCTAAATCTTCGTGATCGACATAACTTTCGATCCAGAGCTCGATTTACACGTTCTTTATATCAGCGAAATCGATGAAATTCTCTACTGCGTTTCTAGGGTCAATCTTGCATTTTGGTTCAGATTGGAGAGAAAATATAGAAAACGCCTGCGCACGCGAAATAACAAGCGAAGTAATCGTCGTCAACAAACTATTTTAATGCAAATGAGAAAGTTCGCCGCTTACATTGGCGGCCCACGCGTTTCACCGAGAATCTACCGCTTACGCCATAATGAAATGAGTTAAGTGCATTACGGAGGTGGTTGGGGCAGATTTCGAATTTCTCTCTCTCTTCTCTCTCATTCTTCCTATAAATTGTAAGGAGGGGCTTCTTTCTAAAGGTCGAACATTTTTGTTTTGCCTCTCCCTCTTCTCCTCGAGCGGATTGTGGAATTCAAACCTCTCATTTGAACCGTAATACTTTTCTACCTCTTGGCATTAAGCAGAGTGTATTGTATCAATCTTTGGAGCAAGTAATACATGTCTGTGGATGATTCTCAACCCTCTCTGTGTTCATTTTTTGCATCCTCCTGGTCTTTTACTGCAGGTTTTTGTCATCTGTGCATGATCTTGTATCACATTCAAATGGTCTATGTTTATTGGAAAAATAAGTGTTCTTCATTCCTCGGTGCATCACCCCCTTAGCTTAGGTTTATTTATATGCATTTCTTTCTCCCTGTCTCCTTGGTAGTTAGTTTAGTTTTTTTGGGTAAACCTCTGCGTTTCATTGGTGCATCTGAACAGAGGAATAGGAACCAGCCTTTCTCTGGAGATTCCTTTCTCACTCTTCAAGTCCCACACTTGGAGAAAGGATTTAATGTTATGCAATCACTGCTTTGGATGTTAGTATGATCAACCTAGAAATCGATCAACATCCAGTAGAGTGCTTTGTTCTCGCACTAACGAGTTTAAGTCAGAATCGCTTTATAATAAAAACATTATATTATGTTTCTTTTTTAGTTTAACTTGTTTAATTTCTCATATTGCATTACATTTTGTATGTTGCATAGATTTAGGCATCTTTCACTTTCTTGTCTTGCATTGCATTTTGTATGTTGCATGGAGTTGGTGTTTTCAGCAATGGAAAATCATTCGTAGTATGGCTTTTCATGTCGTTCTACCTTTGTCGTATGCTTATATTTTTCATAAGGACAGATGATGTAGCTCTTATGGTAATATGATGACACCGAAATTGTTCCAATACACAGCGGCTAGAGGCTAAGCTCTTCTCTCCCCTCCTCCATATTCCTTCTACATCACTTTCCTCTCACCCCTATTCTTCCATCTTACTGGGGCATCTTATATCTTGCCTTTTCTACTTGACATCCCTTTAACAACAATCTAATGTGGACAAATTTCTAGAACAAAGCTTGTAGGTTTTCAAAGTCACTAGGATTTAACCCTAGTAGTTCATTTTCCACCTCATGTGCTCTCATGTCATATTGTTGTTTAAACATTTTATCAACATTGTCCACGCTAAATTTAGGTGTTTCAACGCCTCAATGTGGAAGAGCAAGTCAGGAGAAATAGACATACAAAGAAGACCTAAAGCTTCATCGCTACGGTTTAACCACTTATATTTTTAGGGTCGTCATTTGGTTCGATCTCAATTACCATGGTGAGGCAATATAACCCTTTACTACTTAGTTTCATAATAATTTTCG